>JBBBDQ010001448.1:2225000-2417500 GCA_037127315.1 Ascarosepion bandense
TCTGAAAATAATTGGAAGTTAGTGTGATAGGAGGTGTCTATTGATCCTACATTTAAACACCTGATGATTATAGCTGCCTGGAAAGCAGACTTGTGGAAGGGAATTCCACAGGCGGGAAGCGCGAGAAAAGAAGCTGTTGGAGTAGAAATTACGGTTACATCTTTTCGGTACCTAATTGATTTTAGTATTGCTCGCCTGCAGTTGGTACTTTGGGCTCCTCTTTTTACTGATGACTATGCGTTCAGTTTTCTGGTAGTATATTTGTAATCTTTTCTTTCGGCTTTCTCCAACTAAATGTCATAAAATGGTCTTAAAACAAATAAAAAACATTTTTCGAAACAAAATCACTAAATTTTAAGCATTGTTATTGTTTTCATTAGAATTTGTGTCTATGGCACTTGAAACGACCAATAACTTGTAAAGCCGTTCTGAAGACTGCTTTGGGAAATACTGACCAATTCTAACTTAGAATTTTTACCACGAAGTGAATTATATCTTTCACCTCTACGGGATTCCATGGCTACAAGCTGAGTAGCAAAAATAGTCGAATTTAGTAGCAACAAAATGAGAAAGTGGTTTGCTGAATTCCCAAATGGATGGAAAGTAAAGAACAGCAAAAGGTAGATTGTTTGAAAGTCGATAATGGTCGTTGCACCCAGCAATGAAAGAGCAAATCTTTGGTTGGGTATCTTTGGTTCGGTCATTTAATTGTAAGTTGATTCTTGAAACTTTGCTGGTCGTTTTTCTTGTTTGACAAACTCGCAATTAATTTACGTCTTCGTTTTTATCCATACGCTGTTGGTTTTATTTTTTGTGGCATTTTCAATTATTTTGTCTCCACATAATTTACATTTTTGTATTTTTTCTTGATGTGTTGGAGTTACTTTTGTTGTGTGCTTTTAATATTTTGCTGTTATGTACTTTAATTAATTTTTCTAGATTGCTGGAGCAGCCATAGCTTAGTTTTATTGTATTTTTATTGAAGATTTTGCTTAGAGGGTTATTTTTAGGAAAATGCTTATCTATTAGTTTAAGAAATTTATGTCTCAGCTTGAAGTTAACTGATTGATTAAAAGGAGGGTTATACCATATGATTTTCCTGTTTCTATTTTTGCTTTTTGAGCTCTTGAATTTTACCACAAAGCTAATTTTGGATGATTGATATCCGCTTTCTTTAAAGATTCTGTCGTAAATTACCTTGTGTTTATCAAATATTTCTTTATTGGATGAGTGTGTGTTAATGCTGCGTTCCACTGATGATGGGATGTGCTTAATAATGGATGGTGGGTGATTAGAGTTGGGGTTTATATATATTGGGTTAGCATTGTCTTTCATGTAAGGTTGGAAAGTGTTCGATACTAGGTCTAATCTTATGTCTAGGAAGTCTACTTGCTTGATATTGTGGTTAATTACTACGTTAAGGCCAAAGGATTTAAAAACTCTATGGATTAATTTTCTGGTTTTATCAACCTTACCTCCAGTAGATTTATCAATTATCATCAGTCCGTCGTCCCTATACAGTCCTATCCTGCTCGTTTCTATTTCCTTATGTGCAGCTAAGTTGTACAGTAAGAATAATTCGGTTAAATCCGAAGTTTCTTCTGAATCCAGTGCACCCATGGATAAATCGAAGTTCTCTTTTGAGTTCTTAGTTCTTAATTATTTTTCCTAGATTATTAGACCAACTATAGCTTAATTTCATGGTATTTTTATTAAAGATTTTGCTCATAGGGTTATTTTGGGGAAAGTGCTTCTCTACTAATTTAAGGAATTTATGTCCCAGCTTGAAACTAACTGATTGGTTGAATGGAGGGTTATACCATATTATTTTCCTGCTTCTATTTCTGCGTTTTGGACTTTTGAGTTTCTCCACAAAACTGATTTTTGATGATTTATACCCACTTTCATTGAGGATTATATTATAAATTACCTTGTGCTTATCAAATATCTCTTTGTTGGATGAGTGTGTGTTAATGCGACGTTCAACTGATGATGGGATGTGCTTAATAATGAATTGTGGGTGATTAGAGTTGGGGTTTATATATATTGGGTTAGCGTTGTCTTTCATGTTAGGTTGGAAAGTGTTCGATACTAAGTCTAATGTTATGTCTAGGAAGTCTACTTGCTTGATATTGGGGTTAATCACTACGTTAAGACCAAATGATTTAAAGACTTTATGAATTAATTTTCTAGTATTATCAAACTTCTCCCAGAAGATTTATTTATTATCATGAGTCCGTCATCTCTATATAGTCCTATTTATACGCCCTGAGGTTGTACAATAGGAATAATCCAACCAGATCTGAAGATCCATAAAAAAAAAATAAATTCAACGGATAATTTTCATTTATCTTAAATTTTAAACTTTTATTTTAAATTTATAATAAAAATATTATTTTAATAAAGTAAATCACTATAAACAGTAGACTGTCAAGCCATTAGTGCGAATTACATCTAATATATATATATATATTGGTCAGCCACATACAAGTCTGTTTCGCTGTATTACAGCTTATCAGTGTGACTAGACACATCCATTTGCTTCTGGCCGTGGTGGCGCTTTCGGCTGATCTAAACATTATCAAGGTTGTTCTATCTAAATGCAGAAAACGTTTGAATGTAATGGAAGCGTTAATGACCAAGGAGATAAGCCTGCATGTGACAACATAATTTAAAATATAATAATATAATTTAAAATTTGTGTTTTTAGGCAGCAAATTTTCTTTTAAACATGTCAGATTAAATATATTGCAAACATTATGTCTGCTTATTTTTAATAAAATCCGTTCATACTCACGGATAATCTTTCGTGTATTACAATTGAAAGATGTCAGAAATGAGCTGTAACTTTAACAGATGTTATAATGATTCATTTCTCAAGATATCTTTCAACCTCTTTCCGAGATCATCTTCAGGGGTGTGAGTTATGGTAACAAAAAATAACAGCAAAACTGTGTTGCTAAAAATTAGTGTAATTTTTTCTGCTTCAAATATAACGGTTGACAAATAGCTAGTGTTCATTAGAACGTGTAAATTATCCAAAATGGAATTTGTATTCTTTCTTTACCGTTCTCCCTCCTCTCCTGACTGCTCTCTACTAGATAGCATTGCTGACGGCATAGATAAGGCTATTTCCTATCACCCATTCGCCCACATATTTGTATTCGGAGACCTCAACGCCCATCACTCTGAGTGGCTTGAAAACGCTGTTACTGATCCAGCGGGCTTTCACATCATGAACTTCGCTATTTCCCAATCCCTTATTCAAGTGGTGGACTTCCCCACTCGCTTCCCAAGCACTCCCTCGGGTCATTCCTCACTACTAGATATATGTTTCACCTCTGCGCCTGACGCCTGTCAAGTCTCGCAGCTTTGCCCTCTCGGCAACTCCGACCACGCTGTAGTCTCTGTCAGTATTTCTTTCCACTCTCACTCCCCTCAGGAGCCCCTTACCTATAGGATCTCCTACCTCTACCAAAAAGCTGACTGGGTGTCTTTCGCGATTTCCTCTGCGACGTCCCTTGGGGAAAAGTGTTCGATCTATCAGCTGATGACTGTGCCTCTGCGGTATCCTCATGGGTGAAAGCTGGCATTGATGCCTTCATACCCACCAGGAAGTATTGCCTAAAATCTCACTCCTCTCCGTGGTTCTCTCCTGCCTGCTCAGCCGCCATTGGCCACAGGAACCATTACTTCCGTCTATTCCGGAGACAGACATCTGATCACAATAGGCGCCTGTTCACGTCTGCTCGCAATGAGTGCAAGAGAACCCTAAATGACGCCAAACGCTTGTTTGCCGAGAGAATGCGACGGCGCATGGCTGACCGCAAGTTCGGCTCCAAGGACTATTGGAGGATTTGCAAACGAGTGCTGAACAATAGCAAATCCTCAATACCTCCTTTAATCCATGAATTTGAGGTTCTCACGTCATCTGCGGACAAAGCTGAATGCTTCGACCGCAGATTCTCATCCAACTCCACATTTGACTCATCTGGAGTACATCCACCCACTTCCCTATTAGAACTGAGGCCAAACTGCACGACGTATATATTAACCCGACAGTAGTATCCCGAGTAATCTCAAAACTCGACCCCCATAAGGTGGGTGGAGACGATGGAACTCGGTGATAGTCCTTAAGAGGTGTGCTCCTGAACTTTACTCTGTCCTCTCTAAACTGTTTAACTACTGCCTTTCTGCTTCCTGCTTCCTGCTTTCCTGCATGCTGGAAGTTCACCTCAGTCGTTCCTGTATTTAAGAATTGTGGTGAACCCCCGGACCCATCCAACTATCGTCCTATGAGTCTTCTACCGATATTCGGGAAAGTATTCGAGGCCATAATCAATGCTGAAATAGTCCAACATTTTACTGCAATCAAAGACTAAAAACCTCCGCCAAGGCAATAACGACACCATCTCAGCGATTAGCAAAGGATAATTATTAAAATGAGAAAGAATAACTTCAGCGAACTTGACCGCCCTCAAAAGTGAAAATGCAAATGAACTCGACTGGTGTCAAAATTAAATGAGCATTTGAAATAAACAAGGAAGGTAATTTCATCTCCTAACAAAGCCGACATAATCTATGAATGGGTTTGTTGGACTTAACGATCATTACATGATCGTTAATCCGGAGTCCGGAGACAGACATCTGATCACAATAGGCGCCTGTTCACGTCTGCTCGCAATGAGTGCAAGAGAACCCTAAATGACGCCAAACGGTTGTTTGCCGAGAGAATGCGACGGCGCATGGCTGACCGCAAGTTCGGCTCCAAGGACTATTGGAGAATTTGTAAACGAGTGCTCAACAACAGGAAATCCTACAAACTTGAAGCATCCAACTCACCAAATGTAAATACCATTGACTAGTACGTTTGGATCGTTGTTCGAGATATAAATCGGTATCCGCAGAATAACACAGCTTCATTTAAAGACGCCATTGTCCAGGTGATATCCGAAATAAATAAGGATGTGTCTATATTTTTGAGATGAGGTAGTATTCAAAGTATTTAAATTATTCGGACTATTGTCCTCATCTATGTTGCCATTTGTACAACTGTGATACGCTCCGGCCTCCTTCAGGTGTCAGGAATTTCGAATCGAACCCTTTATTACAATTATTGGGGTATATCATTCTTATTCCTTGCCTTGAGTCTCTTCTGGTAGTCATGGGTTATTTCCCTCTAACCCTCTAAGTTACTTGTTCACCACTGCAGTAGCCTGGTATTGAACTTACAAATCCTTGGATCAAGCCACAGGAACTAACCAACGTCTATATCCACTGGGCTATGTGTCCTTAAGGATACAGTAGTGGTGAACAAGTAACTTACAAGGTTAGAGAGAGATAACTCCTGACTACCAGAAGAGGCTCTAAGCAAGGAATTAGAATGATATACCCCAGTGATTGTAATAAAGGGTTCGGTTCGAAATTTCTAGCAACGGAAGAAGGCCGGAGCGTACAACAGCCGAAACGTCGCAAAATGGCAACAAAGATGAGGACATTAGTCCGAATAATGTAAATACTATGAATGAGGATCATTTACAACAAGCATATCAACGATTACGATCCCGTACTGAAGTAGGCGTCTAAGTTGAAGGCGGATTTATATAATAACTATTAGTATAGCCCGGCGTTGCTCGGGTGTAATGAAAGCTTTAAAACTAATCCATGGTCCTGGAGCTCAGACTCAGCCTAAAGAATATGTGTGTGAAGTTTGGTGAGAATCGGATAAAAATTGTGGATTTGTAGAAAGGGCATACGGGCAGATAAACAGACACATACAAACATCTTGCCTTATATATATATATATATATATATATATATATATATATTATCGATTTTCTGCACTATTGTAAGAACTGCAACCTTGAAATTTCTGAATATCGTTTCTCATGTCTTTGTCTATGAGTGTATGAAATTTGATTAAAATCGGACCACTCCTTCTATAACCCGATTTTTTCGATGATCGATTTTCGATATTTATCGGGGGTACCTCGACACAAAACCTAACTAAGAACACTCGCAGACGCTTATAGTACAACTGTGCAAACTTTCAAGAAAGTCGGTTTAGCCGTTTCGGAGTCTATAGGTAACGGACATCACACACACACATACACACACACACACACACACACACACACACACACACAGACAAATTTCCATTTATAAATAAGTTTAGATCTCATAAGAAAGCATATCGAGAACATATGTAAAATCTTTTATTAAAATACATTGAGATTTTGCTAGATTAGAATTCTTTTTTTTTTAATTTTTTAATCAATTTGTTTCAAGGACGGCAATAAAGCTACTAAGATGCAAGGAGTTACTGAGAGTGAAATAATATTAGAAAAAGAAAAATATAACTAAGGAGAGCGAATAATAAAAGGACAGGGATTGAGAAGAAAGAAGATAAAGATGGGAATTGCATTTCATTTTTTGAAAATCAAAGCTGATTGGAAATCAAGAATCCAGAAGAGAGTGTGAGAGAAGAAACCGTTAGTATATAACTTACGGTTACACTCAACTGTAAACTGTTGGTATTATGTTGCCAATCGAGTCTTGTGGGTAACTTCATAAAATCTAGATCCCAGGAAGTGAAGCTCATCTGAACAATTTCCATGAAAATATCCATAGAAAAAATACAGAGAGGCTACGTTAAGGTAGTAAGTAACTTAAGGTAGTAAGAAAGTTAAGGTAGTAAGAAAGTAACTTAAAGCCAAGATGCCATGTCAGGTCCGATAACATTGCAGATTCTTTTTTGAATTACCAAATATGTCAGTAAATATTTTTTACACTCTGTACATTCTTAAAAGAGGTTTGACAAAATCTATAGAGAAACTATGGTTATATTTAAAGAAATTCGATATTCTTTGTTTTTAATCATTTCACCCCGAGCAAGGCAGAAATGCCACTAATGAGCTGGGGGCTACATAACTGTAAAAAGATTAATTAGAAAAGAGTGAGGAGTACAAACTCGTTAGAAAGGAGCAATAGAAAGCTGAGAAAGCAGGTGCGATGACAGATACATAGGTGGAGAGAAAGGGAAGGGGTGGGGAGAGAGTTAGAGTCCAGTGGTTAGTAGATGAGTATTGACTTTGCATTTAAATTTCTGGAGGTTGTAGCCGTCAGGAAAGCAAGAATACGGGAGTGAGTTCCACAGGCGGGAAGTGCGAGAGAGGAAGCTGCAGGAGTAGAATTGTCGTCTGCATTTGGCTAACCTGACTGTGAATGGGTGGGACCCAGTTGCCAGTCTGGTTGCACGAGTAAACACCTGTTGAGGAGGCATCAGTGACTTAAGTTCGTCTGAGCAGAAGCCATGAAAGTATTTATAGAACAGACAAAGGGAGGCCACATTTCGACGATGGGGAAGTGGCTGCAGTCGAGCCGCCAGATCAGTACCTATCACATTACAGACTCTCCTTTGGAGCCTGTCAAGAACACTGAGGAGAACGGCAGGGGCACCTGACCATAAATGGCAGCAGTACTCCATGCACGGACGGATGGTTGACTTGTATCTATGCAGGATGGATTCAGGTGGAAAAAACATCCTGGATCGACATAGTGACCCAACCTTCTTAGCAGTAGATTTTACTATGGATTCAATATAGTGATATATATACATGGTGGGATGGCAAAATTGTCGTCTAAATGAGGCCAAAATTAAAATAACACTGACATCTCATTTTAACAGATATATTTACCAAAATTACACAAAAACATCTTGAAATACTAAAAATTAAATTTATTTAATAAAATCACCATGAACCTCAATAGGCCTTCAGACGACTTCGGAATCGCCTGCATCTCTTCTAAATGATCTCCTTGTATAAGTTGGTGAATGATGCCATAATCCTTTCCTTCAGTTCCTCTTTTTTTGTCTGTTGCTCAACAATGCCCCACACATAATAATCAAAGGGGTTGCAGTTTGGGGAGTTAGGTGCCTAGATGTTAGGGGTGATGTGGTCGAAGACATTGTTTGAAAGTCATCACTGCGTTCTCCTGCTGTTTGTGTGGCATGATGCAAAGTCCTGTTGCCAGATATCGTGTCTTCCAGCAGTCATCCTTTTTACCCCAGGCTGTACTACGTCATCAAGGCATTGATATAGGGCTCAGTGTTGAATGAAGGACTCTCCCTCCTATATTAATAAGATTTAACAGGAAGTTAACTCGAGAAGTTCATAGGAGTTCTTAGAAGTTCTAAAGAGTTCTATTGGAGTTCAGTTGAACTACTAGGCAGTTGATATTAGTCGGCAGTTAGCCGAATACTAAAGCTTTCAGTGGAAGATTACCAAGTTCCTAAGGGTGCGTTAAGTCGATTAGCAACCGACACAGCACGATTATAACTTTCAGTGCAAAAACTACTCCACAACACAATCAGGCAGCAAGTCTTTGAGAATAACAAGATTGAATCTATGAAGACCAAGAAGTATTTTCATCAAATCATTTAATAAACTAACAACACAAATAAAACCTTCGTAAACAGAAGAACTATAGTAAAAAAACAAAGTGATATTTATGAATATTAAACAGAAAAGTTTAGGGTTTCATTTTTTTTTATGTCATCTTAGTTATCATGCTTACTAAGATTGATAACTGATAAAGTTTATCAGTTGATTTGAATTTTGGTGATAAATTGGAAAAAACTCAATACTTCTGTTTTAAAACTTTTTACTCAAAACACTTTCCTCTTATAAAAATAGTTTATTTCGGGTGGCTGGCATAACTTGCTTGGTCTACCCTAAAATTAATGGGTTTCAATAACCTTTATTAAGTTACTGTTGCGATCAGCCATGATCGTTAATTGATCTGCTTTCCAAAAATAAAAGAATTTCAGTACAGCATAAATGGTAGCTAACCATAAAAATCTAAAGTAATTTTCGGAATCAGAACTGTAACGGTTGCTATGTTTTTCTTACCCACATTCGGTCCATGTCATTTACTTGTCTGCGATTGGGTAATAAATCACTACTGTTCTTGTATAGGACAATTAAGCAATCACAATCGCCTTTGAATCTTTCGGCTCTGAAGCAACTCTTTCATATGTGTGTGGTGATTGGTTAATTTTTAGTCAATCACATATTTTTAATGTAAAATTAGTTTTCCCGCGCTTTGTTCTGGAGCCGCTGTACCACTATATATTTGTCTACTTTTCGCAAGTTAAGCAGCAGACGACCAGGCCGCTAAACAACTCCATGTAAGTCTCTCTACTCAAACCTTCTTTAACGCACACACAGACACAAAACTTTGTCTTCTGTCGGAACATTTTCCCCAAGAACTTTTGAACTTTGAACTCTTGACCAAAATTTGTGTTACTTACAATTAAATTCAAAATAATTGTATGCTTCATGTTATTAAATAACATGAAACATACAATTTCTTACATGAAAATCTTTCTAACAATTATAACAAACCTTTTCAGCGCAAGAAAAAACTTTCTTCATTTAATTGATTTTGGTCAACAAACAGTTAAAGGGGAACAAGTTTTTCCTCTTACTTTATGTGTACTACTATTACATGCTTTGTTTGTTTAATGCGGTATTTTATCGAATATATACTTTTATTTATTGGTTACAAATTGGAGTTGTTGTCTTTATTTTTCTTGAATCCTTTGTTGGACGAATCGTAATATAAATCATAAAGGACCTAAAAATCCTCAGCAAGCATCATCAAATTAGCTAAAAAAGGTGTTTTGTTTCTTGTCACAAAGGATCGTGTTGACCTCTGTTATAGAAATAATCGCTAAGATCACTGGAATCCCAACTGATAATCGTCTGCTCCCACAGCAGCAGAAACGAATATCATACCGGAAGTGTAGGCCGGAAGTCGTGAAAAGTGTTCAATTTGGTTGGTCTGAAGTGAACAGATATGCAAAGTTGATGGATTGACGCATTTAATTCAATCCGATGTCAGTAGCTTCCCTAATTCTGCTGCACTTCGCGACAGGTCAAGAACTATGCCCCTGGGACACGACGAAGCAGTCATTTCTCATTTGTCCCTGTCACATTACACTTGCAATGGTGAGATAATATTTGTACAACGAATAGAATTGATGAAAGAATTTATTCATCACAATGGCAAAGACTCCATACATGTGAATTTATGAGGGTACGGTTACATCGATTTCACCCTTTCATTATCTATCTATCTATCTATCTATCTATCTATCTATCTATCTATCTCATCCTATTTATATCTGTCGCTCTCGACGTATGTATGTATGTATGTATGTTTTAGGCGCGTGGTTGAGTGGTTAGAACGTTATAAATGGAACTTTGTCTATGTGTGTGTGTGTCTGTGGGTGTGTGTGTCCGTTACCTAAAGACTCCGAAATGGCTGAACCGATTTTCTTGAATATTAACACAGTTGTACTATAAGCGTCTGGGAGTATTCTTAGCTATCGAAAATCGATCATCGAAAAAATCGGGTTATAGGAGTGGTCCGATTTTAATCAAATTTGATACATTCATAGACGATAAGAAACGATATTCAGAAGTTTCAAGGTTGCAGTTCTTACAATAGTGCAGAAAATCGATAATATATATATATATGTAAAAGGCAAGATGCTTGTGTGTGTGTCTGTTTATCTGCCTGTATGTCTGTATATTTTTCAGCCCTTTTATTTTAGTTTTTGCTTCGGGTTTGGCTCTGAGTAGGTATAATTGTAGTTCTTAGTCTCAGCCATAATACCATTTACTCAGAGGACTTATTTAGCCTTCAAAATTCAGTTAGCGACGAAAAAAACTTATTTGATATCGATAGCAGGAAATCAAAATTTGACTTACATTCATTTATTTATTTTTCAGTCTACGGTTTTGCTTTAACTGCAAACAACTATTGCTTTTTAGCCTTTCGTGCCAACGTCCAAAGAGTCTGAGCTGCAGGACCATGGATTAGTTTTAAAGCTTTCATTACACCCGAGCAACGCCGTGCTATACTGCTAGTCTTATCATATTTGATTTGTCAGGAAGGTGGTCTGGTGGAGGTGATTCCAGCGTGCAGCATCTTCGGAAAGTGCCTGAAAACCATTCCACCAGTTGAGCTAAGCCTTTAAGGAGCCGTCGATGAGTGAGCTAGCTCGAAGTTACAAGTAATCGTGACCGAGGGTCTGAGCGTCCTGGCTTTGTTTAGACTGTTGTTCATGCTAGATAACACATTGTTTCCCCAGAAACTGTAACTAAGGTCTGATCAGCATAGTTGCAGTATAAACCACAGGTTGGTTCTGTGGATGTTGAACAAACACAAATGTGCCTGAGCAGGAGTCTGCAATGGGGATTAGCTAGCAACTTCAGTAGGCACGTATCTTCGAATAAGAGTGGCTAGCCATTCTATCTATCTATTATTTTCTTTGTAATTTTTTTTATATGAGAGGCTTCGTTCTAGTTATTTGTTTTATGACAATCTATCTCTATCTATATGTCTATTCATTTTTAGCATTTACTGTCTTGTTTTTTTATTTAAGCTTATTTTAGTCAGACAGAAGGCTGTAATTTTTAGTAGCTAGATGGCAAATTTGTTTAAATGATGAATTTGCAAACCCTTTTTCAATGTGAAGAGTCTGAATATATAAATCTGGTTATGTCTTTCTGCTTATGCAACTCTGTCTGTCTGTAATCAATTCAATTTGCTTGATTTCTATGATTCTTTCCTCTCAGCTTTAGTTTTCATTTTTATCAATGAACTTACAATAAATCAGATTTTATGATGCAAAGCCAATCTTTTCATTGAAGAATTGGCAAATTCTAGATTTGTGCTGTGTCCAGTTAAGTTTGATGGATTTTTATCAAGATGTGACCCAGACACATAGTAGAAGAAACAAAGATTAGATAGATAGATAGATAGATAGATAGATAGATAGATAGATAGATAGATAGAAGTTGATATACATCTACCTTCCTATATATTAAGAGGTTGGATAGATAGATAGATAGATAGATAGATAGATAGATAGATAGATGTCGAAACTGATATAAGTTGACATACATCTATCTTTCTATAAATTAAGAGGCTGGATATATATGTATGTATAGATAGATAGATAGATAGATAGATAGATAGATAGATAGATAGATAGATAGATAATAAACAGACTTATTACCCCTACAACCAATTCTAAATTGATCAACTTTGTAGATGTGAACTTGGACTTAGACACTGGTCATTGCAAATCATACACCATAAATCTATATAAAGATAGAAAATTTAGTAAAGAATTAAAACATTATTATAGAATTCTATATAATTGACATAAATCAGTTCAAGTTTGATTATTTAACAACTCCAACAATAAGGAAATAGTTGATAATAACAAAGTTAAATATATAAATGTTTTACAACTAAGCAACCAGAAAGTAAATTTAGAGTATTTAGAAAAAAAGCAAAGAAAGTAAAAATAAACAGAAACACTGTAAGAGTTATGGTTTAATCCAGCTTTTTATCGTAATGTTCAATCGAATATCGGAAGAATTTTTCCAGGTTTAATTCATAAGCACTTTAACTAATCACTAACATTTAAAAAGATTTTTAAAATAATTAACGTTAAAATCAGCTATAGCTGCGGTAATAACGTCGATAACTCTATATCTTAACTTAATAGCATTATATTAATAAATATATTTCCAACGTAGACAATTTTATTTTTTAAATTATTGAACAGGTGAAGAGGCTTCATCCCTTGTGCCCTGCTTAGGATGTGGTTTTCGGTTTTCTCTTTTCCAATCTTTTCACTCCTTTTCCTTTTTTTTTTCAATTGGAGTAGATAGACTGAACTATCGCCCGGTTCACACTCCACCCACGTCTATTGAACAAGTGAAGAGGCTCATTCCTTGTTCCCTGCTTAGGATGTGGTTTTCGGTTTTCTCTTTTCCAATCTTTTCACTCCTTTTCCCTTTTTTTTTAATTGGAGTAGATAGACTGAACTATCGCCCGGTTCACACTCCACCCACGTCTATTGAACAAGTGAAAAGGCTCATCCCTTGTGCCCTGCTTAGGATGTGGTTTTCGGTTTTCTCTTTTCCAATCTTTTCACTCCTTTTCCTTTTTTTTTTTTTAATTGTAGTAGATAGACTAAACTATCGCCCGGTTTACACTCCACCCACGTCTATTGAACAAGTGAAGAGGCTCATCCCTTGTTCCCTGCTTAGGATGTGGTTTCCGGTTTTCTCTTTTCCATTCTTTTCACTCTTACGTAGCCCCCTGCACATCAGTGGCGTTACCGCCTTGCTCGGGGTGATATGATTAAAAAAAAAAAATGCAAGTGCCGAAAAAATACGATCTATCCTTGAAACGGTTAATATATGAATGATAATATTGTATACCGAGCTAGCATATATTCCGGTAACGGTGTTAAATTATATTTTGGTTCCACTGAAAATCCTTGGAAATTTCGTTTCTGCTATCACTGAATGACTTCAGGCAATATAAAATACAATAACAGCACTGTTCTGTGTAAACATTTCTGGCAATTAAAGAATAGTGCTAATACACCTTTTATCACCTGGGATTTCGTATCAAGAGCTACATTTTACAACTGTAATTAAAAAAATGTTGATGTAATTTATGTCTTCTTGAAAAATTAGATATCTCAAAGCACTTAAATAAGGTTAGCTTATTAAATAAGGGAGATGAAAATAAAAAGTAACAGTAACATCTCATTTTAACAGATATATTTAGAAAATAACACAAAAATATCTTGAAATACTAAAGAGCAATTTATTCACTAAGATCACTATTGGCTTCAACCACAATTTTCAGACGACTCGGAATCTCTTGCATCTTTTCTAGACGGTCTCCTTGTTTAAGTTGTTGAATGCTGTCATAATCCTTGTCTTTAGTTCATCATTAGTGTTACAATGTATTTTGTTGGTCTCTCTATGAATTCGTTGCATTCACTTACGCGCAAATACCCTTGGGATATACCCGTCACTTTCCTCCAATTATGGATTAATAACAGGACAGATTGGCTGGCAACCAGTCTACAGCAGAAAGTAATGGCAACCTAATCATTTTCCCAGTCAGTCATGTCTCTTTCGAGACATGATCGCCCAAGTGTGTATCATGTATGGCGCTTGATTGACTGACTCTACCAATTGCTCCCTACACATAATAATGAAGGGATTTTCAGTCTGTAGAATTAAGTGTCAGGGATGATGTAGTCAAAGGAATTTTCTGATTGCTATGACGGTTTTTCTGTTTGTGCAGCATGGTGCAGAGTCCTGTTGCCACACATAGTGTCTTCTAGAGGCCACTACGGGTAGCTCCACCAGATAAACACTACCTCCTCAAGGCAATTGATGTAGGTTTTTTGTGTTGAGACTGAGGCCCTCACTAACAAATTCGGGAGATCCTTTCTTATCAGAATGATCAGAGTGAGTGTTTCGACTTGTCGTAACTTCGTAAGTACTATTAGACTCGACCAACCTTTTCAGAATCTTATGTACTGCCCCCCCCAGACACACTGAAATGTTGGTATTGGTGCTTCCAGCGTGAATGTCAAGTATTACAGCATGTCACTTGTATATTTCTACCGGAGTGAACTGCGTTATTGTATCTTTTCCTCACAGAAGATAAACAACTGACCCTAGAATGCTGTGCAGTCGACAAAATAATAATAATAATAATAATAATAATAATAATAATAATAATAATAAAACGAACAACATGAATGTCAGAATTGAAAATATAAATATAATTGAAATATAAAATGGCGACAATTTATCCATCGCAATTAAAATTATGAAATGGCGATAATTTATCCATCGCAATTAAAATTATGAAATGAGGACAATTTATCCATCGCACCATGTATATATACAGAATGTATCAAAATACATTACAAACATTTGGTGCGGGTTCCTGACATTAAAACAAAACTAAAAGTTCATATAAAAATATGTCTGCAAATCCTTCAGTTTCGAGTTATTAATTAAAAAAAAAAGGGTTTTCGATAGATGGCCCTGAGGTGTCATAAAGACCAGGTTAACTTTGTGAGTCGTGTACATTTGTGGCTAGTCTGCCTTCAACGTTTAACGTGTGTATAAGTGAGCTGACTAGGAAGTATCCCGTTTAACAATGAACGTATATTCATATCATGAGCAGGCAGATATGAATTTTACATAAAACCGCACGAATAGTAATTGACGCGTGGTAGCACGGCTGTGCATTTCCAGACAGAAGGCAGCCGAATCATCCAAACTTTGCTGCTGTTTATCGTCGCGTGCCTGAGATAGGATCCACAAACTATGGATCAAATAAGACCCAGATCCACTCATACGCCTCACCTCGAAGAAAGCATTGTCGTGATAATCCAAATATCAGCGCATGTCAAGTGGCCTTATTATATCTTACACCTCATGGTAAGGCATGGAGGGTACTTCAAGGGCAGCGCCTGTATCCGTATCATTTGCGATATGTGCAGGGTCTTTCGATAACTCACCACGTGAGAACATTTGCCGATGGTTTATTGCACAAACTCCCAATCCATTGTTTGTCTCTACAGTCTTGTTTACAGATGAGATAACATTTGAAAGAGATGGAATAATAAATTTACACAACCAACATTTATGGCCAGATCGGAATCCCCATAGTACAACACAGGCTAGACACCAGTTAATACTGCACAATAACATGAGCATCAAATGAACTGTTGGGGTGTCCAGTTTTTGTGCTCTCTTCACCATGCTAGTATCTTCTTCTGGTCGAAGTAAAAGGTTCCTGTCTGCCTTGTAAAATTTTGCAAAGTAATAATAACAAAACAACTATTCTATTTTCATTTAGAATTATCCACTTGGCAATAAATACTAAAGATAATATGAAATACATATTTTCTTTTTAAAAAACTGGGGTAATTACTGGGGTAATTATGCCCGGTATATATATATATATATATATATATTAATTCAGATACTTCAATACAAGGGAAAAAAGCAGGAAGGTAAATTCCAAAAACCCGATTCTAATTAATATTAAAAATTTTATTTTAATATTAAAAAATGATACAGGAAGGGAGCTCCATGTAATAAAATATTACAGAGCAAATATATATTAAAAAAGGATTAATTCAAAGATGTTGAATGGCCATTTCGATATGAAGATCCCCACAGGGGGATAACACATCACCTCAGCAACAGAAAAATCCTTTCAGGGTTTCTGAAAGGATTTTTCTGTTGCTGAGGTGATGTTATCCCCCGTGGGGATCTTCATATCGAAATGGCCATTCAACATCTTTGAATTAATCCTTTTTTAATATATATATATATATATATATATATATATATATATATATATATATATATAATCAAAATAATAACTAAATAGACTCTGTAAGTATTTAGGTTGTAAATTTATACTAAGATAAACCTTTAAAAAAACCATTAACAAACAGAACCTAATTCCGTTACAATCCGGTGCACTAAGCCGTCGGATGAATGGGGAGAAAAAAAAGAAATCCGCGGAATAAGAACAAAACATTCAATACTCCGCAGTAAAGAAAAAAACCCCAAACGGAACCAACCACAAGAAAAAGTGCTCGATACAAAGTACAAAAGATATACAAAGGTAGAGCAAAGACACACAAAAAATCTCAAGCGAGCCAAAACCTACCGCGGTTTCACACTACGGATCGTTAGTTTTTAGGATATTAAATATAAATATAATGGTTTTTGATAAATTAATTTAACTTTAAATAGTATTTAACCCCTCAACCTTCCTCTCCCAGTCTCCTTTGATTGTCTACCTTTATAAAATATGGATTCTTTTACTAATTTAACCCCCGATTTCCTCTGCTAGTATATATATCTTTTTCACATCATCATTTTTAGAAATTTTTATAAAAAAAAAGTTTTAAATTAATTTTTAGGAAAAATTTTATAATTTTCTTTAATCTTTATTTTTATTTAGTTTGTCTATACCTAGAGGTAACTTTAATTAGATTAACTTTATTTAAATCCTATATCTACATTTTTCCTTTAAATATACTTTTTCTAAAAGGTCCCTTTTTTTCTAATACTTCAACCCTGTTAGTTTTCTTTGACACGTATCGAGCGTTTCTAATATAGAAAACATTTTTTCTTTTTTTTCTTTTCTTTTCTTTCCTTTTCTTTTCTTTACTTTTCTTCATTTTTCTTACCTTCCGCTGTCCTTTCTGTTTTGTTTAACCTAATTCTCAATTTAACTACTTCCTATTTTGTGACCCCTTTTCCTTTGTAAAGCTAGACAAGCCAAATTTTCTATTTCTTCACTTACTTTAAACCTAAAATAGACTGATTTGCTTCCGAAATTTTTTTTTTGTAACGTAAATTTTTCAAATCTTAACCGTCATTTTTTATTTTTTTTATTTCTCTTTTTATTTCTATTTTCTTTTTTCTTTTTTCTTTTTTATTTTTATTCTCATTTTTTATTTTATATTCTCATTTTGAAATATGTGCGGTTGCTGAGGAGACGTGAAATCTCTCTTAGGGATTTCATGTTGAAATGTTCATTCAACAATTTTGAATATTGAAAATTTATTTTATTATATATATATATATATATATATATATATATATATATATATATATATACTCAATTTCAGTTTCATATTCTAATCAATTTTATGCGCCTGTTCTTTCAGAAGCAGAGCGATTATGGTTCTTTGCATTCTGTTTTTTGTATCTCTCAGAAAATATTGTCTTTTTTCTATTATTACCATTACCCGTTCTGTCCAACCAATAATACATCTTCATTAGGTTGGTTCCTAGCTGTTTTCCTCTGTCCTCACCTTCTATAAGGTCCCTAGCCCCGTCGCTTACAGTGGAACATAGTCCATCAACAACTCCTCGCCATCACACTGCTTAGATAAATGTCTTGGTTTGTTGTCGTCGATATATTTGTAACGTGTCTTTTTTACAGATAAGGGAGGTAACCCTACGCCAACCTCTTTATTCTGCCGAAGAAATTTGGAAGAGATGGATGAATACCTTTCCCAAGAGTATTTGCATTATAAGTGGATACAACAAATTCTACTGGAATTTCTCATTCCCAGCTGATAACCATTGTATCACAACGCAGATTCATTTTAATAAGCCTAGTGAGTGTCAAATTTACCAAGCACTATTTTCTCATTGGATATTCTGAAAATATCAATTCTGTATTAATAACTCTCAATAGATATTTCCTTTTTGTTTTATTTTCCCTAAACTTTTCCTGTTAATACTATTTTCAGTTCATGGAGTCCTCAGTGACCTTTTATCGGAGCTTTTTTTTTTACCTCTGACCTTAAACATGTCTCGGTTGAGAAGATTGCCCAATATTCATTGCCATATAAAAAGAGTGCTATTAGATAGCAGTTCAGCGACATTTTTTTATGTCTCTTTATACTTTGGTGGAGGTGTCGTTAGAAACATCTTTTTTTAATTATTATGAAGACGCTTGACTGTTTGATACAACTCATGATAGACAAAATGACTGGTGAAAAGATCACTGCAGTTCTTTCACAGTGAAGGTGCATAATATAATAACTGTTTCTAACTCCTTTTGTTGGTTGTTATTTAAGACATTTTTATGCAATTTTTAAAATGAATCTATTAATGTAACTAGCAGTATAGCCCGGCGTTGCTCGGGTGTAATGAAAGCTTTAAAACTAATCTATGGTCCTGGAGCTCAGACACTTTGGACGTTGGCACGAAAGACTAAAAAGCAATAGTTAAAGCGAAACCGTAGACTAAAAGAAAAATGAATGAATGTAAGTCAAATTTTGATTTCCTGGTATCGATATCAAATAAACTTTTTCGTCGTAAACTGAATTTTGAAGGCTAAATATGTCCTCTGAGTAAATGGTATCATGGCTGAGACTAAGAACTACAATCATACCTACTTAGAGCCAAACCCGAAGCAAAAACTAAAATAAAAGGACTGAAAATAATAGACATACAGGCAGATAAACAGATAAACATCTTGCCTTTTATATATATATATATATATATATATATATATATATATATATATATATTATCGATTTTCTGCACTATTGTAAGAGCTGCAATCTTATGTCTTTGTCTATGTGTGTATCAAATTTGATTACAATCGGACCACTCCTTCTATAACTCGATTTTTTCGATTATCGATTTTCGATATTTATTGGGGGTACCTCGATACAAAACCTAGCTAAGAACACTCGCAGATGCTTATAGTACAACTGTGTAAATTTTCAAGAAAATCGGTTCAGCCGTTTCGGAGTCTCTAGGTAACGGGCACACGCACACATACACGCACACGCACACAGACAAAGTTTCATTTATAAATAAGTTTAGATTCAGACAATAGAATCAATTCAAAAGCATTCTGTCTCTACAACGGATGTGTGTTGCGGTACAGAGAATATAGGCTTGGAACGAGAACTCGGAGAGCTGAGTTCGAATTCCAATTGAATTTCTTGCATTCACTTACGTGTAAATACCCTTGGGAAACTTATTAATCCGTTTCTTCCCTCCAGCTATTGGTCAAATAACCGGACAGATTCAATTCTATAGCCTTGGTTGGTAACCAGTCTACTGCAGACATCTTCTGCCAAATCTATCATGGGCTGAAAAATCGCCCTAGCTTGTATCACGTATGGCACTTAACTGACTGACTCTACAAGAATTGCACATTTCGTGACGATTAATTTTCATTAATATTATTTGTTGCTTTGGTGACCCTAGGGCAGAAATGAATGGCATTCTTGATTTCTTTATACATAGAGTATTAAGAGACAAAAAAATTCGCTAGAAACAAAGAAGAGAGTACTGGAGTTTTATGCAATGTCTGTCCTTCAATATGGTAGTGAATGCTGGACATTATCATCAAAGATGAAATAAAAACTTGAAGCAACTGAAATGTGGTTCTACAGAAGGATGCTGCGAATATCATGGATCGAGCATGTGGGCAATAATGAGTTTTTAGAAAAGATGGAAACGAAAAAGAAATTAATACGGGCATCAGAGAGAAACTGCTAAAGTATTTGGGACATGTGATGAGGAAGGAAGGATTGGAGAATCTGATACTCACTGGTCAGATAGAAGAATAAAGTGACAGGGAAAGCAGCGGATAACATATTTGAAGGGCCTGAGCAGGTGGATGGCAGAGTGGGGTTTGGGTGGGTGTAACAGGAGAAAGAATGCTAAGAGTCACCAGGCATGAGGAGACGGGGAGAGCCATGATCGCCTACCTCCTTAAGGAACATGGTGCATAGATGAAGAAGATGAAGCAATTTATTGCTTTCTTTCTTTTTCCGTCCTAATGTAACTTATTAACCTTATTTGTTTGCTTCCTTCTTTCCTTTCTTTCGTTACGTATTACCTTCCTTTTCTTTCTTTCGTCGTAATATAATTTAAGTTTCTTTGTTCGTTTGTCTGTTTTTTCTTTAGTCCCAATGTAACTTATTTTTCTTTCTTTCTTTCCTTCTTTCTTTCCTTCTTTCTTTCTTTCTTTCTTTCTTTCTTTCTATGCTCGAAGTCTAAGTAGATCGTCCCGCCAATGTAGCGATCTTGATTCTTACTGAGTGATCCGCTACTGTGACCATGGACCTGCCTTACTTCAACTTCTTAACTAACTACAATCAAATGTACTGAATTAGGTGTATGTGTGTGTAGAAGGAAGCGGGGGACATTTTGAACATTTGTTATGAGTGGTTGTTTTGAGGTACGAAGATGTTTTTTTGAACATAGACATTTCACCTTGTTTTGATACAAGGGACCCCTGCCCGTTGTTTGTAAAATATTTTTTGATAAATCCTCCAGATAGATAGATAGATAGATAGATAGATAGATAGATAGATTGCAAGAGACTACGATAGATAGATAGATAGATAAATAGATAGATAGATAGATAGATAGATAGATAGATAGATAGATAGGAAGGGACTACGAGAGATAGATAAATAGTTAGATAGATGAACAGAATAAGATAGATTAAAAATGTAAATAGATAGATAATGAAGAGATTACGATTACGATAGATAGATAGATAGATAGATAGATAGATAGATAGATAGATAGATAGATAGATGAAAAGCCGTTATCACCTACCTCCAGAAGAGACATGGCACATGGAAGAAGAAGAAGAAGAAGAAGAAGCAATTTCTTTCTTTCTTTCTTTCTTTCTTTCTTTCTACTGTAACTTATTACCTTTATTTGTTTTTTCCTTCTTTTCTTTCTTACCTTCCTTTTCTGTCTTTCGTCGTAATACAACTTAAGTTTCTTTGTTAGTTTGTTTTTTTCTTTCGTTCCAAAGTAACTTATCTTTCTTTCTTTCTTTCTTTTTTCTTTCTATACTCGAAGTCTAACTAGCTGTCGTGACCATGGACCTGCCTTGCTTCAACTTGTTAACTAACTACAATCAAACGTAGCGAACTAGTTCAGAAGGTATTAAAAGGACGTGAGTGGCTTTTCGAATTTCTACCAAGAAAGCAATTTAGGATGGAAACGTTCTCATCTCGAGAACACGTTCAATATTGATTTTTACTCATTGCCGAATATTACACAATATTAAATCAGTAGAAAATGGAGTCCAAAATGGGCGAATTTTCTGCGAAGTTTAACCGGCTTTCTTAAGCACCTTTCATTTCTCTATAGGCAGAAGAATCTAATTCCAGCCAGACCGGAGATCAGAATTTTGATTTTGCCAAAGACAGGATGGCAAATGGGATTGAAGAAAAGTCAGAGCGTGTTACTGAAAGTTGGAAAATGCCCTGTAATCGTAGATTAAAACGCCACTCACGGACATATTTTATGCACGATGTTTAAATTCCGTGAACACCTATGTAATATTAAATACAGGCAAAACTAAGAATTGAAATAATGTAATTATTTCTTATATAGTACTCACGAGAGTCTTGGCAAAGATCATCTCAAAGAACCGTATCCAATAACAGAAACCACGTTACTTAGGCACTACAAAGATTAGGAAGGAAATCCCCATCAATGGTGAAAAACAAAAAAGGCTTTCAGTGAGTAAAACTTGAGTGCCTTGGTAATGTTCTTCGAACTTTGTAGACTGCTGCTACAAAATCCCAAACAAAGAAATGCCATGTTGTGAATCTTCGTCGCCAATTTTTGTGGAATTGTGGCGAAACTTTGCCCAGAGTTGTAGTGACCGGTTTGTGCCGGAAGTAAGACATGGAACAAGAATGTAGGTTCAAAACAGTGTTATAATTAGTATAACAAGAAACAAGATATTCAAAGGTCAATATGACCAGTTTTAAATGGCTTTATCCTTTAAACTGCGACTGTCACGTCATAGGCTGATTATAAATTTGAACAAAAGAGCATTTGCCTACTTGTATTACACGATTAGCAAGTACCCATCTAATTATCGCCCAATCAGCCTCCTACCGATTTTTGGCAAAGTGTTCGAAGTCAGGTGGTCTTCTAAAAGCAAAATCACTGCGCCTCCTCGGGTTAACTCTCACAACAGATCTCAAGTGGAATGACTATACAGAATCCATAGGTAAATCCGCTGCTTAGAAAGTCGGTTCTCCGTGTAAGGCTAGGAGGTTTTTCCCGTCTGAAACAATCCTGCATATATATAAATCTAACATCCGCCCATGCATTGAATAATGCTGCCATGTCTGGTCGGGTGCTCTTGCTATTCACCTAAGTGTCTTTGACAAAATCTAACGGAGAATCTGAAGTATGATCGATCCCTACTTGTCAGCTCAAATACAGTCACTTTCTTCATTTTTTTTCAATTGGAGTAGATAGAACAATATATCGCCCGGTTCACACTCCACACTCGTCTATTGAACAGGTGAAGAGGCTCATCCCTTGTTTCCTGTTTAGGATGCGGTTTCCGGTTTTCTCTTTTCCAATCTTCTCACTTTTTTTTCAATTGGAGTAGATAGAACAATCTATCGCCCGGTTCACACTCCACACTCGTCTATTGAACAGATGAAGAGGCTCATCCCTTGTTTCCTGTTTAGGATGCGGTTTCCGGTTTTCTCTTTTCCAATCTTCTCACTTTTTTTTTCAATTGGAGTAGATAGAACAATCTATCGCCCGGTTCACACTCCACACTCGTCTATTGAACAGATGAAGAGGCTCATCCCTTGTTTCCTGTTTAGGATGCGGTTTCCGGTTTTCTCTTCTCCAATCTTTTCACTCCTATGTAGCCCCCTGCGCATCAGTGGCGTTACCGTGATACGATTAAAAAAAAGAAAAATACTTTCACGTCTTCTGCTCCGATGAACTTAGCTCCCTGGTGCTCCCTATATATGAATTTACTCGAGCCACAAAATTAGCAACTAGGTCTCATCCTTTTACTGTGAAGCCAATAAAATGTAAATGCATATTCTACTCGAACAGATTCTTTTCTCGCACTTCCCGCCTGTGGAATCCTCTTCTGTATACTTGCTTCCCCGACAGCTACAATCTCCAGGAGTTTAAATGTAAAGTCACTAGTCATCTCCTTTCTCACTAACTTGCATCCTCTCTCTCATGCTCCTTTCTCCATTCACTACACTCTCATCAGTATTCTCATCCTTCTCTTACCCACTTCCTGACACCCCCTGTAACCTGTCACTCTTATAACTTTCGTTCTATATAACTCCCTTCAAAACAGTGGCAGTAAAATGCCTTGCTCAAAGCGATATGATTATAAAAAAAAACTCTATGCTATTATATGTGGATACAAAGTGGTGGATCAATTCTACATTAAAATCAATATATAAATTGATCCCTCAATTTATGGCCACAGTCACTCTTCTCTTACCGACTACCTGACACCCCCTATAACCTGTCACTCTTTCTCATAACTTTCCTCCTATGTAACCCCCTGAGCACCAGTGGCAGTAAACTGCCTTGCTTTGGGCGATATGAATATAAGAGAAATGTCTACTTTATGGATATTACGATGTATGTACACTTCCGCTTCATGAATTTACCATATTGGAATGTCAAATAAATGTGTTTTCGTTTGTACAAAATTAATAACATAGATGTAAAAAAACAAAAAAACAAAAAAAAAACAGTTATTTAAATAATAATTATTTTATAAAATTAATTTACTTGTATTAAGAAAACTTATTTCTTCGTTGAAATATTATATCAATGAATGTTGGAAAAATGTCTCCACAATTGAAAAAAAACTTTAAAGACATGTTTTTACGGGTGGATACTGGGAAAACTATGGACAGGATCGGAATTTTCAGGGATAGACGGTCCTCGTTTTACTAGCCATGACTAAGAATATCGCAGTATTACTCAGTTTATGACAAGAACAATAAAGATGAAATGTGCGTAGTGTTACAGAAGGTATTGGATCGGAGTTCGGGTTCTAGTTGAATTCGTTGCATTCACTTATGCACAAATACAAAGATATTAATCCATTTCATCTTCCTTCTTCTATAGGTTGAATAGCAGGACAGATACGATTTTATACCGTTGGTTGTCAAGCCGTCTACCACAGAAAGACATGGAAGCCTACTGCAGGAAAATCTTATGCCTAGTCAGTCGTGGATCAAAAGAGACATGATCGCCCAAATGTATATCACGTATGACACTTAACTGACTGACCTTAGTCTGAATGTAAAAATTCACATATTCGCATGCCAGAAATTCAGAGAGATTCTTATTTTCTGTTAATCTAAGTCTAAGTATGTCCTACCATAGTTAGGGATAGAACTAGCAATTTCTATACTACCGAGTTCTATCCATTATCCTGATCCTAGAACTTGAATCTAAATTTACTGTTTTTATTGCTTGAATGTTGCTGATGTCAAGCTCGACCTCCTTTGTCGCCGCTTTATTTTATCTTACTGCCAAAGCCTTGCTGTCTTTTCTTTTTCATTCTTCTTCTAATTTTTTCATTTGATTTTAGAATATCTTCTGTTTCTGTGGCTAGTAAGGTTTACTGCAGTCAGAGTGAATTTTTTTAGCAAAATAAGGTAATAAAACAGAAAAAAATATGGTGTAAATTCTTAAGAAAAGCACAAATTTGTACAAAATAAACAGACAAATTGAAACGAATTCCATGAATAAAAATGCAATGATTCGATATTGAAAAGGTTTTTGGGTGAAGTAAAACCTCGTAACAAGATATATATATATATCTTGTGACGATATGCGACTGAGAAATGTGTTTCATATATATATATATATATATATATATATATATATATATAACTTGTTACGATATATGACTGACAAATGTGTTTCATATATATATATATATATATATCTTGTTACGATATGCGACTGAGAAATGTGTTTTATATATATATATATATATATATATATATATATATATATTTATGTATATATATATATATATAACTTGTTACGATATATGACTGACAAATGTGTTTCATATATATATATATATCTTGTTACGATATGCGACTGAGAAATGTGTTTTATATATATATATATATATATATATATAACTTGTTACAATATATGACTGACAAATGTGTTTCATATATATATATATTTATATATATATCTTGTTACGATATGTGACTGACAAATGTGTTTCATATATATATATATATATATATATATATGTATATATATATATATAACTTGTTACGATATATGACTGACAAATGTGTTTCATATATATATATATATATATATGAAACACATTTAAATAGTCACATATCGTAACAAGATATATATATATATATATATATATATATATATATCTTGTTACGATATGTGACTGACAAATGTGTTTCTATATATATATATATATATATATATATATATATATATCTTGTTACGATATGCGACTGAGAAATGTGTTTTATATATATATATATATATATATATATATATATTTATGTATATATATATATATAACTTGTTACGATATATGACTGACAAATGTGTTTCATATATATATATATATCTTGTTACGATATGCGACTGAGAAATGTGTTTTATATATATATATATATATATATATATATATATATAACTTGTTACGATATATGACTGACAAATGTGTTTCATATATATATATATTTATATATATATCTTGTTACGATATGTGACTGACAAATGTTTTTCATATATATATATATATATATGTATATATATATATATATAACTTGTTACGATATATGACTGACAAATGTGTTTCATATATATATATATATATATATATATATATATATGAAACACATTTGTCAGTCACATATCGTAACAAGATATATATATATATATATATATATATATATATATATATATATATATATATATGTATATATATGTATATGTGAAGCACATTTGTCAGTCACGGAAGACGAGATTTTATATTATTTACATTAATAATATGAATGATTGTCATTATTTTCATATCCGAGGAAAAGTTATTGATAGGAATTGTCTAGACAATTCATCATAAAGTTTTAATACATTTTATTTTATCCCTTTTCTTATGAGATTCTTCCAATTTATTAATGTGGAATCTTAGTATATGCATTTAGGTAGTCAATACTTTTATTTTCACTCACATAAATACTCAAACACATGAACAATATATATATATATGTGTGTGTGTGTGTGTGTGTAAATTCAGATAAAACTTAGCGGGGTAATAGCCATTTTCAACATGTCATTTAAGACATGCATTCTTCAACACCTTATAAAGATAGAGTGAGGAAAAATTCTATTCTCAGAGGTTAGCTTAGGTAAAGGAAGGGTTTGGGAGGTATTTGGTTTTATTAGATTATTGGTTTTATTTTATATATATATATATATATATATATATATATATATATATATATATATATAGTGTATCGAGGCAGCAAATAATTTTCTAAACATATGCTGTTAAATATAAGAGACGATGAATGTCTATTATGTTTAATCATGAGCCGTTCTAAACATATACTGTTAAATATAAGAGACAATGAATGTCTATTATGTTTAATCATGAGCAGTTCTAAACGGCTCATGATTAAACATAATAAAACATGATATCTGTCTGATATTACCTACATGTTTATGTTTTTCAGAGAAATGTTGCTTAATAGTACTCTGCGCAGAAAGATGACATGTAAGGTCTACTGATCAGAGTACTATTAAACAACATTTCTCTGAAAAACATAAACATGTAGGTAATATCAGACAGATTTTGGTCAACAATACGGTGATCTTTACTCATGCATACATTAAGAGGAACCTGCAGATATTGGAGGCCATGTACATCAAATCTAAACAACCAACAATCAATAAAATCAACTTTAAAACCGGAAATAACATATTACATTGCATTTGACTACATGGTTTTGTTGTCATTTCGCGCTATACCGCGGTGTGACGTCATAAAACCGCATTGCAAACTTAAGAACTGCGTTTATTGTTTTTGGTAACTATTGCCGTTGCCAAGCGGTGTTTTATGCCAACACAAAATAAAATCGTCGGTGATGGTGGATGTTATAATATTTCAGTTTAAACTACCTCTCTGAAGATGGCTCATGTGAGCCGAAAGCTTAGAAGAAAGTAAGGTCCAAATAACATAGTGATGATCCATGTATACTGTCTTAATTTGTATAGGAAAGAAAAGAATATTAATAAAAAGTTTTGAATTTAAAAATGTACTTTTTTGGACGGTATTTGTTTAATTTTATTATTGTATTTTATATTTCAGACCGCCCTCGGTCCTTCATCAGAAACGAGTGATTTTTAAATTTGAATTAGAAACGTATTTCACGATAGCGTCCGAATAGTTTTTTTGTTTACATCACGTGGTGTGTTTGTTCACAACATGCGGCACGTCTGGAGAGAAAGACAATTGCAGCCCATTTTAATCAACCTGATCATACTTTAAAAAATTTCAAATGTTTACTGATAGACTCCAATTTTAGTTCTACATACACACGCAGAAAGAAAGAAAAATACTGGATTTTAAAATTAAATACACACAAGCTAGGGTTAAATAGGGACTTAGGTGTGTTGAATCTTTACAAATATTTCAATAGCTAAAAATTTTTTTTCAGATATTCCAAGAAATTTTTATCTAAAACAAATAGACTTTCTCTACGGACGTGCCGCATGTTGTGAACAAACACACCACGTGATGTAAACAAAAAAATATTCGGACGCTATCGTGAAATACGTTTCAAATTCAAATTTAAAAATCACTCGTTTCTGATGAAGGACCGAGGGCGGTCTGAAATATAAAATACAATAATAAAAATAAACAAATACTATCCAAAAACAGTACATTTTTAAATTCAAAATTTTTTATTAATATTCTTTTCTTTCCTATACATATTAAGACAGTATACGTGGAACATCACTATGTTATTTGGACCTTACTTAAACGGCAAAAACTCCACGACAGAAGAAAACTGGAAAAAACTCTCTACAAACTGGCACAAATACACTCGGACATTATATTTCTCGGACTCTGCAAAAAAATGGAATTAATACCAAAAGGATTCAGATTTAAATACAACTTGCAACACAGCTTTATTACATTGCATGAACAAAAAGATCAACATATATACAACAAAACCTCCACGCAATTAAGAAATCTGGCGCACAACTCTGCTTACATTAAAAAAATCCTTTTACATGAACTTATCTAAAAAATCAGTTATTCTCTCTATCTAACACTTTCCCCTTTCCAATACTTTCAAGTAAAAAAAAACACTCAATTTTCTGTACGAAAAAAAGCTGACACAGTATATATTTTTGAAAAACCAAAAACTCATAAACTAATTGCTGAGGACCCCATTTTACAACACATACCTCACCTGAATAACTACTTAATACAACAGATTCCACGAAGATCTCACTATGTACGATACACCCATAACACCTCTGCTGATAATCACATCGCAAACCTATCTAAATATACTCTCACCCAAGAAGAAACCTCTTTATTAAATAAAGGATTAACTTTCTGCCCCTTACAGCCACTAAACCCTCTAAACCTCTGCTACGATATGGAAAAGTACCTTCGTAGACTGAGACTAAAAGAATATTTCTCAGACAACAGATCCACTTCTAATGACAACAGCGATAAACAATCATACTTCCAAATTTCCTTTTCTTACGAAAAATAGTACCCTATGGACTCCACCAAGCGGACGCAAACAACACTTGGATCAATATGCCAACAAAGCCAGACAACACATGGATAACTTCTTAAAAAATAAAGGACACCAAACAAAAATACACAACCTATCTAAAGTAGAACACCAAGCCATCTATACACTTAAGAACAACCGAAACATAATTATCGTACCAGCCGATAAGGGCGGAGCTATAACCATCTTAGACACTAATAACTATATTAAAGAAGCAGAATCACAACTTCAAAATAACAAGTTCTATGTACTCTTACCTCTAGATCCGACTAGCACTTACAAAACAGAATTATCACTTCTCATTCAGAACCTGAATCACAACATAAAAAATAAAATAAAATCTCTTATTCCTGAGAACCCCAAAACAGCAACATTCTATACTATCCCAAAACTACATAAACTCCCCAAAATCATTTCAGAAAAACACCTTAACACCTCTTCATCCAACTCACATCATACTAAACAAGCAAATAATGACGAAATCTATAAAATTTCAAAAGAACTTAAAATCACACCACCTGGCAGACCCATAATATCAGGCATTGGTACCCTCACAGAACTTATATCTGGATACATAGACAATACCCTAAAACTTTTATTACCTGACATACCTAGTTATATTTGAGACACTACTGACTTTCTCAACAAATTACAAAACATTAATTTAGTCCTAGGTGATAATATCCTAGTAAAGATGGATGTTACGTCTCTGTACACGAACATTCCACATGTTGAAGGAGTATCAGCTTGCCATGAGTTCCTTAAAAACAAACTACCTAACAACCAAATCACAGATTTATGCCAATTAATAAATTTCATCTTAACACGCAATAATTTTAAATTCAACAACAAACACTATTTAGAGATTAGTGGCACAGCAATGGGCACGAAAATGGCACCTAGTTATGCCAATATCTTTATGCATATTTTAGAAAAAAAGGTACTAGACAGTTCACAATACAAACCATCACATTATTTTAGATACATTGATGATATTTTCTTAATATGGACTCATGGATAAGAAAAATTAAAAAAACTTCTTTACTTTCTGCAACAACTTCCACAATACAATCAAATTTACCATGGAGTACTCATACACATCCGTCCCTTTCTTAGACGTCATGGTAAAATTAAATAAACATACACTTTCCACCAGTCTATACAACAAACCCAAAAACCAAAATAAATTCCTACATTTTAACAGCTGTCATCTCCTCAAATTAAAAATATCTATCGTATACAGCTCATTTATTAGAATAAAACGCATATGCTCAGACCATCCAGATTTTCTAAACAACATTAACAATCTAACAAAACAGTTTCTAAAATGTAAATATCCAATAAAAATAATAAAGGAAGCACTACATAAAACCATCCACATAGATCGTAGCACACTTCTCACATACAAAAAACGAAAAGATAACAACCGAATTCCCATGGTTTTTAACCATAATCAATATTCCTACACACTTATCAAAAATTTTTAAAAATGATTACAGGAACCTCCAATCAAACAAAAACATCAAAGACATTTTCGATAAACCACCCATAAATGCAAAGAAACAAACACCCAACCTATCAACTATCCTCACTTCTAACAAATATTTAAATAATACAAATCTATCAGGGAATTTAAAATGTAGGAAGCCTCGCTGTTTAATTTGTAAACATTTAATAACAGACAAAACATTCTCTGTACCCAACACCAAAATAAAATTACACCCACCAAACCTTACTTGTGACAGCAAAAACATCATATACTTTCTCTTCTGCTCAATTTGCCCCAACAGTGGATATATCGGCGAATCCGGTAATAGCTTTAGATTTCGCTTCAATAATCACAGACTAAATATACGACAAAAAAATGTATACTCCCCAAATGCAGCCCATTTTAATCAACCTGATCATACTTTAGAAAATTGCAAATGTTTACTAATAGACTCCAATTTTAGTTCTACATACACACGCAGAAAGAAAGAAAAATACCGGATTTTAAAATTAAATACACACAAGCTAGGGTTAAATAGGGACTTAGGTGTGTTGAAATCTTTACAAATATTTCAATAGCTAAAAATTTTTTTTTCAGATATTCCAAGAAATTTTAATCTAAAACAAACAGACTTTCTCTACGGACGTGCCGCAAGTTATGAACAAACACACCACGTGATGTAAACAAAAAAAATATTCGGACGCTATCGTGAAATACGTTTCTAATTCAAATTTAAAAATCACTCGTTTCTGATGAAGGACCGAGGGCGGTCTGAAATATAAAATACAATAATAAAAATAAACAAATACTGTCCAAAAAAAGTACATTTTTAAATTCAAAACTTTTTATTAATATTCTTTTCTTTCCTATACAAATTAAGACAGTATACGTGGATCATCACTATATATATATATATATATATATATATATATATATATATATATATATATTGTTTGTTTGTTCTTTAATCCGAAGTGGACGAGTAGGAAAGTAAATTCCAATAACCCTTATAAGTTAAGGGTGATGTCTAGATAGTTTACAATCTTATAAGTTAAGGGTGATGTCATTTAGTTGTCTATCTTTATAAAATATGAACTCCTATTCCTCCCCTTCCTAAATATACCGTTTGAACACCCTGTAACCCCGCGACTACCAGCTCTGTCCTTTTCTACTTTGTGACCGTTGTTAACCTAAAATCCCTCCACACTCTATCCCAGGGCCTTCGCCATTTGGAAAAAAAAACAATGTCGCTGACGTGACGTAGAATCTCTATTAGAGATCCTATGTCGAAATGTACATCCGACACCTCTGAATTTTGAAAATTTTCTCTAATATATATATATATATATATATATATATATATATATTACAGAGTGGAAAATTTTATAAAAGAAGCCTTTCGCTTGAAAAGCGAGGATGTCCTCTGTCACTTCCTCGGTGGAATATGAAAGACAAAAAAATTAAAAAAAATATTTTCTATACTTTTAAAACAGTCGTCTGATATTTAGAAAACCGTGTAACGAATAAAGATGGCAAAAATGTCATTACTGTCTGTAATGGATTTATATTCAGTGACTTTTTTTTTTTCGAGGCAAAACGAATTTCGGTCAATTAAAATCTTTCGCCACTCAAATTCTGAAAACCAAATCCAATCATTTCTGTTTATTAATATGCGTTCTAATAATTTATTGAAATAATTTCATTAGGATTCTCATATTTCGTTCACAAAATGACTTGGTTCCGATGTCATTCACTTGAGGAATATAGAAAACGCTGTAGCAGATAAAAGAAGAGGCTAGACAGTTACATCGCCGGGGATTACTAATAAACACAGCGTTCTTGCATTCCATTATTATTGAAGTGAGTTTGATTCAGAGAAGTTAAACCTTACATAACCTTAAACAATAGGTCTGGGAAGTAGCCAGAGAAAGACGTCGCATAAGAATATCACTTGAAGCTTTTTGAACGCTTGAAGCATCTGGATTTATACTATTTTATCAAGAATTGACAGCACAAAAGTTAAACTCTATTTATTAGATTGCTTCATAACAAGAATATACTTTAATATTTTATTGTCAATTTTCAAGAAAGAAAAGAATGTATGAATAAAGATTTATGTTTGAATTTTTTCAATCATTTTTAGAATGTTACTAGCAATATAACCCGGCGGTGCTCGGGTGTAATGAAAGCATTAAACCTAATCCATGGTCCTGGAGCTCAAAATCTTTGGACGTTGGCACGAAAGACTAAAAAGCGATAGTTGTTTCCAGTTAAAGCGAAACCGTAAACTGAAAGAAAAATGAATAGATGTAAGTCAAATTTTGATTTCCTGGTATCGATATCAAATAAGTTTTTTTCGTTGTAAACAGAATTTTGAAGGCTAAATAAGTCCTCTGAGTAAATGGTATCATGGCTGTCACTAAGAATTACAATTATACCTACTTAGAGCCAAACCCGAAGCAAAAACTAAAATAAAAGGGCTGAAAAAATACAGCCATAATGACAGATAAATAGACACACACAAACATCTTGCCTTATATATATATATATATATATATATATATATATATATATATATATTATCGATTTTCTGCACTATTGTAAGAACTGCAACCTTCAAGCTTCTGAATATCGTTTCTTATGTATTTGTCTATGAGTATATCAAGTTTGATTAAAATCGGACCACTCCTTCTATAACCCGATTTTTTCGATTATCGATTTTCGATATTTATCGGGGGTACCTTGACACAAAGCCTAACTGAGAACATTCGCAGACGCTTATAGTACAACTGTGTAAATTTTCAAGAAAATCGGTTCAGCCGTTTCTGAGTCTTTAGGTAACGGACACACACATACACACAGACACACACACACAAAGTTCCATTTATAAATAAGTTTAAATACTCAGACAGCACTGTCATTTATTAGGCCAAGTTTAACATTCATTCAGTCTTACGGCATATCCCGTTGAATACACCTGTTCGATCACCGAAGTTAAGCAACGTGAGCCTGGTCAGTGTTTAGATGGGTGACCGCTTGGGAATACCAGGCGCTGTAAGCGTTCAGTGACAGATGTACGTTGTGGTGCAGTTGTTGGCTTGGAAAGAGAAATCGGTGAGTCGAGTTTGAATTCCAGTAGAGTTCCATGCATTCACTTAAGCACTGGTACCCTTGGAAAGGTGTTAATCCGTCACTTCCCTCCAGTTATGGGTTAAATAACAGGATGGGGCCTGGAGGCAACTCATCCAGTGTTGGTGTCACAATAAAAACACCCTTGGTAGCCGTGGCGAAGCATCAAGCTATTTGACAAGATTATGAATTTCGCTATAAACTGCGCCATGGTTCCAAATGCATAGAGAATACTGGAGGGGTGTAGTGAGTTCGATCTCGGCTAAGGGCGTAGGACGACGACGTAACATTCATATCCACAAAACAAAAGGTTTCTCTTAAGACAGCGATCACTGTATAATATCTCAGTAATTTTTACTGTTTCAAAAAACAATTTTGGGAATGTTAATAAAACCAAAACATATGAAACTGAAATAAAAGGACACTAAAAAAGTCGGAGGAAAAAGAGTTAGATGAAGTGATGCTACAACAGTATCTGAGTGTTTTCAGAATAAAACGAAAACCGAAACCAAACAGCGTGTCTGGAATGTCGCCTGCAGAGTTGATACTCGCCAGGAAGATCAAGTCCGTTTTTAATAAATTACTACCATAAATATAACAGACAATGAATGGCTATTATGTTTAATCACGAGCCGTTATAAACGGCTCATGATTAAGCATAATAGATATTCATTGTCTCTTATATTTAACAGCATATGTTTAGAAAATTATATATATATATATATATATATATATATATATATATGTATATATATATATGTATGTATGTATATATGTATGTACATATATATGTATATATATATGTATGTATGTATATCATGTTTTATTATGTTTAATCATGAGCCGTTCTAAATGATTAAACATAAAAGACATTCATTGCCTCTTATATTTAACAGCATATGTTTAGAAAATTACTTACTGCCTCGATATACTATATATATATATATATATATATATATATATATATATATATATATATATAATAAAACCAATAATCTAATAAAACCAAATACCTCCCAACCCCTTCCTTTACCTAAGCTAACCTCTGAGATTAGAAATTTTCTTCGCTCTATGTTTATAAGGGGTTGAAGAATGCATGTCTTAAATGACATGTTGAAAATGGCTATTACCCCGCTAAGTTTTATCTGAATTTATATATATATATATATATATATATATATTTTCTAAACATATGCTGTTAAATATAGGAAAGAATAAATGTCTATTATGTTTAATCATGAGCCGTTCTAAACGGCTCATGATTAAGCATAATAAAACATGATATCTGTCTGATATTACCTACATGTTTATGTTTTTCAGAGAAATGTTGCTTAATAGTACTCTGAGCAGAAAGATGACATGTAGGTCTACTGATCAGAGTACTATTAAACAACATTTCTCTGAAAAACATAAACATGTAGGTAATATCAGACAGATTTTGGTCAACAATACGGTGACCTTTACTCATGCATACATTAAGAGGAACCTGCAGATATTGGAGGCCATGTACATAAAATCTAAACGACCAACAACCAATAAAATCAACTTTAAAACCGGAAATAACATATTACATTGCATTTGACTACATGGTTTTGTTGTCATTTCGCGCTATCACGCGGTGTGACGTCATAAAACCGCATCGTAAATTTAAGAACTGCGTTTATTGTTTTTGGTAACTATTGCCGTTGCCAAGCGGCGTTTTATGTCAACACAAAATAAAATCGTCGGTGATGGTGGATGTTATAATATTTCAGTTTAAACAACCTCTCTGAAGATGGCTCATGTGAGCCGAAAGCTTAGAAGAAAATCAGTAAATAATGATCCAAATGTTGGAGAATTTTTCTCTTTATTTTCAACTGAAATTAAAATTGTAGGTTTGAGGTATTTACTTATATTTTTATTTCTTTCTTCTCTCGCTTTATGTTCATAATGTGAGAGCAGAAAAAAATCACAATATAAGTAAATACTTCAAACCTACAGATAAGGTGTTTGTTATGTAATCGTAGAAAAGAATTCTGGGAAAATGGTGTTATATAAATTTCAGAACGGCGAAATGACATACATGGTACAGGGACAAAAGTGAGAATATAATCGAAACCTGAGTCAGTTAAAACGAAGATTCACTCATTGATTTACAAAAGTCTCCGAAAAGAAGTACATATAGAGATATTGTATGACACGTTTGACGTACTTACGTTATCGGAAATTGTTGACAAGCGGGTTTTAAGAGAAAAAGAACAGCAACAGAATGTTTAAATATTGAACCGAAGCTGAAGAAATATAGACTCCAGAGTAAGTCATTTGAAAGGGGACGTGTCATATATGAATGAATTACCGCTGCCGTCATTTGAGTTTGAACACGAATTGCCAGAGAATAAACGTAGTCGACCACGTTTTGATGAAATCAGAGGAATCGTGCTGCTGGAATCACATGACGTTGTAAAAATACTATGAGTCAGTTGACTTCTATACATTATAGAGGCTTTAGGCGATCATGCCTCGTAAGAGACATGACTAACTGGGCAGAAGATTATCCCGCTGTAGGCTGCCATTACTTTCTGCAGTAGACTGGTTGACGACTAAGGCTATAGAACCCAATTTGTCCTGTTGTTTAACCCATAAGTGAAGGGAAGAGACGGATTAATACCTTTTTTAAGGGTATTTTCTCGTAAGTGAATGCAAGAAATTCAGCTAGAATTTGAACTCGGCTCCCCGATTTCTCGTTCCGAGCTGATATCCACTGCACCAAAACGCACATATGGCTTCTAATAAACATTCGGCAGTAAAGAAAAGGATCTGACAGCATTCTTCGTGGGAGTCATTTCTAGTAGCTGTGACTTGAGCACACTTTTTCTTGTTTCTGGTAGATATTTAAACATAAATTATTAATTGAGCAAAAATTCACATGAAAAGTAATATACCGACAGTAAAGTTTAAAGCTACATCAAATACACTTGATGGTCAGAGAAATCACCTGCCAAGACGAATTAGAAGAAAACGACAAGAGCGTGATGCTTTTTGACGAGAGTTATAATAAATTCATAGGTTTCTTTAAAGTTTCTGAATGTGACAAGATATATGTCACGCATTATACTAAGTTTTGACACAAGACGATTTTTGATTGAAACTTTTCCAGAAACTAATATTATCAGTAAAGACGATGGTCTTTGACATTTTGTAAAGCTGACTGTTGTGCACTTTTCCTCTCCCTAAATACAGTCAGTTAATTGCCATACGTGATACACGCTTGGGTGATCATATCTCTTTTTGAGACATGACTGATTAGGCAGAAGGTTCTCCTGCTGTAGGTTGCCATTACTTTCTGCGATAGACCGGTTGCCAACCAAGGCTATAGAACCCAATCTGTTCTGCTATTCAATCTTTTTATCCATATCAGTGAATTAATTTATGGTCACTTATCCATCTCAGTTAATTACTTATCCATATCAGTTATCCATATCCATATCACTTATCACTTATCCATATCAGTTATCACATATCCATATCAGTTATCCATATCCATATCACTTATCCATATCAGTTATCCATATCCATATCACATATCCATATCAGTTATCACATATCCATATCAGTTATCCATATCCATATCACATATCCATATCAGTTATCCATATCCATATCACTTATCCATATCAGTTATCCATATCCATATCACTTATCCATATCAGTTATCCATATCCATATCACTTATCCATATCAGTTATCCATATCCATATCACTTATCCATATCAGTTATCCATATCCATATCACATATCCATATCAGTTATCCATATCCATATCACTTATCCATATCAGTTATCCATATCCATATCACTTATCCATATCAGTTATCCATATCCATATCACATATCCATATCAGTTATCACATATCCATATCAGTTATCCATATCCATATCACTTATCCATATCAGTTATCCATATCCATATCACTTATCCATATCAGTTATCCATATCCATATCACTTATCCATATCAGTTATCCATATCCATATCACTTATCCATATCAGTTATCCATATCCATATCACATATCCATATAAGTTATCCATATCCATATCACATATCCATATCAGTTATCCATATCCATATCAGTTATCCATATCAGTTATCCATATCCATATCACTTATCCATATCAGTTATCCATATCCATATCACTTATCCATATCAGTTATCCATATCCATATCACTTATCCATATCAGTTATCCATATCCATATCACATATCCATATCAGTTATCCATATCCATATCACATATCCATATCAGTTATCCATATCCATATCCATATCACATATCCATATCAGTTATCCATATCCATATCACTTATCTATATCAGTTATCCATATCCATATCACTTATCCATATCAGTTATCCATATCCATATCACATATCCATATCAGTTATCCATATCCATATCACATATCCATATCAGTTATCCATATCCATATCACTTATCACTTATCCATATCAGTTAATTAACTTCTGGTCACAACATGCAATTTTAAAAGTAAAATTATGGAACCTAGTCGTTAATCTAGTCAGTCAGTCAGTTTAGTGCCATACATGATAGACACGCTTGGGTGATCATGTCTCTTTTGAGGCTTGACTAACTAGGCAGAAGATTTTCCAGAAGTAGGTTAATATTACTTTAGGCGATTAAGCGGTTGCTAACTAAGGGAAGAGAACCCAATCTGTCCTGCTATTTAACCTATAGCTGAAGGGAAAAGAGATAGATTAATACTTTTCCTAAATGTATTTGTGCGTAAGTGAATGAAACAAAATACGAACTTGGGATTTTTCTATAAATGCATTCATGGTAATTGTTCTGATTAATTTACCTCTACAGTACCTAAATATAGGGAATCTAAACGTGGTACCAGATTGGCTGAAAGGTCTCATCATTTTAACCCTGGAAGACTAACCATCAATTAAAGTTACATCGATACTAACCATAAATATATCATACCCGATTTTGACAATAACAAAAAAATATTAAATATAAATCTTTATTTAAAATATTTTACATGCAAAATTTGTACTTTGGGTTAACATTAATAGGAACTGAAAAACATATTATTTAGGTAAGAAAATCAGGTACTGAAAATTTTAATTAAAATGGCGCCATTTGCGCTGGGTACTATATACCCATGTTAAGTGTTCTCGGGTTAAATTTGCAATTATATAGTAGAAAACTTAACAAAAGTCAAAGCAGTTCTGTTTGAATTTCTAAAATGAGAAGTAATCAATATTTACAATATTTTACAATATTTACAATATTTACAATATTTACACTATATTTACACTATTTTACAATATTTACAATATTTACAATATTTACACTATATTTACACTATATTTACACTATTTTACAATATTTACAATATTTACACTTATTTACACTATTTTACAATATTTACAATATTTACAATATTTACACTATATTTACACTATTTTACAATATTTACACTATTTTACAATATTTACACTATATTTACACTATATTTACACTATTTTACAATATTTACAATATTTACACTATATTTACACTATATTTACACTATTTTACAATATTTACAATATTTACAATATTTACACTTATTTACACTATTTTACAATATTTACAATATTTACAATATTTACACTATATTTACACTATTTTACAATATTTACACTATTTTACAATATTTACACTATATTTACACTATATTTACACTATTTTACAATATTTACAATATTTACACTATATTTACACTATATTTACACTATTTTACAATATTTACAATATTTACACTATATTTACACTATATTTACACTATTTTACAATATTTACAATATTTACACTATATTTACACTATTCTTCTAATCTTTGTTGTTACTAATACAGCGTTTTTGCTTTTGTCAGGTCTATATCAATTCGGGGAACTTATAGGAAATTCCAAACCGAAAATTTTATTTAATCCACGGGGGTAGACTGTCCTCGTTCCAGTGAGCATCTCACGGGATATCGCATTTAGATCTTATTTTTAATCCTGCTTAGTTATAGCTCACACTCTTTCTACTGAGTCAGGGTAGACACAGCTAAGCCCAATGAGTGTGTCATCAACGTCGACTCTTTCACTGACTAGGATATCATACGAGAAAATGGCCTAATGGATTAATGGACTCAGTGTTCAATAGGGTTAATATCTGGGGACTGACTTGGCCATGGAAGTTTATTGATCCCATTTTGTCTCAACCTCTCTGGTGAATTGTACGATCACTCTATTAACAGTAGAAAGGGGTATTGAAAGATTTTCAGATATTTTTCTTTGACTAAGACCACCTTCATGTTGGCCCGCAATACGTCCTCGCTGAAATTCGGATAGGTCAGATGTTCCTTTGGTTCGTGACATGTTCTAGTATTGTTATCTGCAATTTTAATCAAATAATCTATGTTAATTTATCTTGGTTATTAAATAAAATCAGAAATAAAGTTTATCTTGGTGTTTATTCAATTCTGTCATGTCTGTGTATATCCGCTGAACTCATTTACAAATATGCAAATGGTTTTCTGCCAGTATATATATGACGTGACAATTTATTAATCACTACAGTTTCAGAAACAAATCGGTAAAAAGAACGGTAGCAGATCAAAAAACGACGTCACTTAAGGGCGTTCAACATCAAAAACAACTCAGAGGGTAACATCTGTAACTTGAAGAAAGAAGTTTTCTAAATTAATCATACAAAACTTCCCTTTTGCAAATCTTTTGAAAAGAAATTAAAATAACCAAGATACATATTTTAACAGGCTCCGTTGATTACCTCAGAAAGAACATTAACTTGTGTTCCTTTTATTTTTTTAAATGTTAACAGCTTTGTTGTTTATCTCAGTAAATCATACATGCTGTACCTCACGCTAAAAGTTTTCATTATTCTTTTTATTCTTCAATATGTAGAAGAAATTAGGTATGTTATTTTTTGCAGTATTTGCATTATTCGGATTATTGTTCTCATCATTGTACGACGTTTCGACCGTTGTACACTCCGGTTTTCGTCAGGTGCTAGGAATTTGAACCGAACCCTTTATTACAATCACTGGGGTATATGAATTCCGACGAGGTTTCACACAAGGAATGGAGTTCATATACCCCAGTGATTGTAATAAAGAGTTCGGTTCGAAATTCCTAGCACATGAGGAAGGCCGAAACGTCGTACAAATGGCAACGCAGATGAGGACAATATCCCGAATGATGTAAATACTGTAAATACTACCTCATCTCAGAAATATTGACAATTTTCTTTATTTATTAAAAATTGCAAATTTTTATTGTAATTCACAGTAGAAATTATTACAGTTTTGGTAAGTGAATTTCTGGTGCAGTAGATATCGGCTCGGAACGGGAAACTGGAGAACCGCGTACGAATTTCACTTAAATTTGTTGTATTCACTTAAGCGCAAATACCCTTAAGGAAGGTATTAATCCAAATACCTTTAGGGAAGGTATTAACCCGTCTCTTCTCGCTTTAACTATGGATTAAACAGCGGAGCAGATTGAGTTCTATAGAAGAAAAAATGGCAACCTACTACAGAAAGATCTTCAATTAAGTCTCTTTCGAGACATGATCGCCGAAGAGTGTTTCAGGTGTAGCATTTAATTAAAACAATATTTTAAAGATAAATTTATGATCAAATGTTCTCAAACCGGATATTCAGCAGATAAATTTGTTATATAATTAAAAAAAACGCTTAAAAATACATAAAATAAATATTCGAATTTTTTTTACACGCATTCAGAACGATTTTTAACTGATAATATAGTGTTATAAAATTTAAAAGTTAAAAGATTAATAAAAGGTGTAAAGAAAATGCAGATTATCAGACGAAAAATTAATGAATAATTACATTAGACATACCACCATTGGCTTACCGAGACAGTCGATCGTACATCTTTCGGGGCATAGCAATATATGGACTCACTTAAACTAACTTCGATAAGCCGCAAAATACACGCATCAAACTTTAAAAATTACTTTCAATATGATATACTATAAAATTTGAACATAAAATAATGAAACAGTCCTGATCAACTGTATTTACGAACACGGCTACAATTTACTGGCATTATTCAGGAATTTGAGTTTGAGTTTGTTTAACAGCATATCAACCTCTGTGGGTCATTTAATGCCAAAAAAGTAAGGTTTTAAAGATTTTTTTTTAATGTTCGATTATAGTGGGAAGATTGACATAATCAGATTTTGATGAAAAAATCTTATTATTATTATTATTATGTCATTTTTCATCATATTTCGATTTCTGCTTTGGTCTCACTACTAACCAAGTCTGCGGGGAGACCTAAGGCAGGTCGTGGCGTGTTGTTATGGCTCCATTTCATGTTTTTCTATCTTCCCTATCATCCCTCGCATTACATAGATAAAGTTTTCCTTAGTGTGTGGGCTGTACTTAATAAGACAATTTTTTGTATATCTCTTAAGCTGGGGTTTCCAGGGATTCTTTCAATGTGTTGTTTTGTTCCATTTTTTATCATTCCAAGTGCACCTACTATCACTGGCACAACTCTTGTTTTCAATTTCCACATTTTTTCTATTTCAATTTGCAGGTCTTTATATTTTGACAGTTTTTCAAATTCCTTGATTGCTATGTTACAATCCGCTGGACAAGCCATATCAATTAATAGACAAGTTTTCTCCTTCTGGTTTTTAACAATAATGTCTGGCCTGTTTGCTTCAATTTTTCTGTCTGTGTAGATGGTGTAATCCCATAGAATGGTTACATCTTCTATTTCTGTAACCGGTGTTGGGTGATGTTCATACCAGTGTATTATTATTATTATTAGTAGTAGTAGTATTAGTATTATTATTCTTTTTTAGAAAACCGAAAATGTCTTCTAGTTTTGTATTCAAAAATGTTTTGCTGGTAGTCAGTTTTTTTTTCCTTCAAAAATGTATATTTTTCTATAAAAGTCAATTTTTATACTTTCATAGTGTTTTGACCCCAGTTTCGGGTTTAACTATTTGCCCATAGCTGGGAACCTAAGAGATGCTACCGCTTCGGGTCAGGGTAGATCTGAGAACAACAGCAATTAAGAGATGGTTCCATGCTTCTCACAGACTCTCAATCAGAGGCTTTGCTGCCGAATGCAGGTTAGTGTCGTACCCAGGACCATTATTCAAGAATGAAATTACATCTCTCAGCAACTTACATATAATATACATTGGATGGATGGTTGGGTGGATGGATGGCCATTTGTATCTGAGGATGCTTGTCTACTATGGCGATTAGCTTATCCCTGTTGAAGAAGCCTGCTCAGACACATTGACGATGTTGACACAATACAATACCATAACTCAAATAATTGAAAATGGCTAAAAAATAAACAATCCTTTGAATAATTTCTACAAGCGTAATAAAAAGTTAATCGAAGTACCTCTTCAGTCATATTTTTTTTTTTTTTTTTTATAAGCGTTTCACCCCGAGCAAGGCATGTCACTGCCACTACTGTGCAGGGGGCTACGTAGAGTGGAGAAAGGCTGGTTAAATATAGGAAATAACAGAGGGTGGGTGATAGGCGGGTGAGGATACCGAGAATGAGGGTTGGGTAGATGAGAGTGTTCTGAGAATAATTGGGAGTTAGTGTGATAGGAGGTGTCTATTGACCCTACATTTAAACACCTGGAGATTGTAACTGTCGGGAAAGCAGACTTGTGGAAGGGAGTTCCACAGGCGGGAAGCGCGAGAAAAGAAGCTGTTGGGGTAGAATTTACGGTTACATCTTATTTGTTTAACTGTAAAAGGGTGGGACCTAGTTGCTAATCTAGTATCTCGTGTAAATTCGTGCTTGGGCGGCACCAGTGATCTAAGCTCATCGGAGCAGAAGCCATGAAAGTACTTGTAGAAGAGGCACAGGGAAGCTACATCACGCCGGTGTGAGAGCGGCTGCAGCCGGTCTGCCAAGTCAGTATCAACCACATTACAGATCCTCCTTTGTATTTTGTCAAGAAGCCCAAGGAGAGCAGCAGGGGCACCCGACCAGATATGGCAGCAATATTCAATACACGGGCGGATGGTAGATTTGTATATGTGCAGAATAGTTTCAGGTGGGAAAAAATGTGTGTGTGTGTGTGTGCATGTAGATATATATATATATGTGTGTGCATGTAGATATATATATATATGTGTGTGCATGTAGATATATATATATATGTGTGTGCGTGTATATATATATATATATATATGTGTGTGTGTGTGTGTGTGTGTATACACTACCAGTCATAATTATTACCCCAGTTTGTTTTAAAAGAAATTATCTATTTCATACTATTTTTCGTATTTATGGCCAAACAAAAATAGAATGGTACTTTTGTTATTATTACTTTCGAAAATTTTACATAGCAAGGAAACAAAAATGAACTCGTCAAAATGATCCTAAATTTTTCATTCTTTCATTGATGAAACTGCAATATAGGTAATTATCAAATATGTATAAATTCATTTTATGCACATGTTATCGTTCATTATTAACAAAAGAACCATTCTATTATCATTTACAATTATTCACTTGGCAATAAATAATAAAAATAGTATGAAATACATTATTTTTTTAAAACACTGGGGTGGTCTAATAATTATGGCCGGTTGTGTAGTATTATGCAAACATCTCAAATATTTCTCGTTAAAATTTAAATAAACAAAAACACCTCACCCACACGACCTCCCCCCAAATGCAATAAATACACATAATCAACCTTCTAAAATAAATAGAAAAACGTAGAAATAAAAGAAAATAAATCCTACACCACACCAACGATAATTCCATCTATCTGTAAATGGTAGTAAAATAAAAAAACTATCGACACTGCAAAAAACAACCCCACCCCCCAAAAAACCATGTATCCTAATAAAAAACAACCTAAATGAAAAAGCGACCTGCCCAAAACTAAGTTACCCCATACCCTTCTCCAAACCAAATAGCAGCACCTCAAGACCATGAGCGAACGACTAGACCATTCTAAAATCTCACACCACATATATTTACATCGTTCTCATTAACAACGACGCCACTTTCACCACATCCAGACAAAATAAATAAGAAACCTGTCTTAAACTAAGCCATCTCTCCTAACCCATATCTCTAAGACTACAATACGGCCGACAGAATCAGAATAAGCTCCCAACTCCACTTTCACTTAAACATCATATCACCACAAATAAACCGTTTTCACCATTTAATTTTCATTTCAACTTCGTCACCCGATGAGAAGCACCTAAAGGTAGCTCCTAAGCGCGAAAATTTTTGTGTAGTGGAACTATGAATTTATAAACCATTGTAACAACTATTACAATATATATATATATATATATATATATATATATGTGTGTGTGTGTGTGTGTGTGTGTGTGTGTGTGTGTGTAAAATTACTAAAAGTACTCGAAAAATAATTACGAACCATTTTTACATTCCTTATCTCAAGCAAAAGAATACAGGTAAAAAAGAATACAGGTAAAACTAAATAAAATGTTAATATATTCTTCCTCGTTGATCGTTTTCAACGAAACATGCTTAAAAGAAAATTTGCTGCTCAAATACCCACACGCGCGCGCCCGTCTGTGTGCGTGAAGGAAATGTTTATACTCCATTCCGCAACCTTTTTTTTACAATAGACACAACGCCGCAGGGTTATCGCTATCTGTCTCTATTTCCATGGCAACTATTCAGATGAGCTTCATTCTTTATTTCTACCAGTTCAGACATTTCGGACTAGAATATGCGCACCCAACTTCCACATATTTGAATCGTTATCATTTTCCCCGTGTTCTGAAGGCATGGACGTCTCTTGGACGGATTTCTCCTAAGAACTAGGACTTTTCACAACAAAGTTCAGTATAAGTGCCTCTCTGAACACTTCAAAATTGGTATGTTCAAGTCAAGTCTCAATCGTTATCTATACTCATGATCGCCGTAATCTTCACTCCCTAAGAGCTCCCCTTTCTTTCATTCATCTAAGGATCATTTTTCATTACAACCATTTTAACATTAACTTAACACTGTTTTCGGGCGAAATTTTTATTTTAGTTTTTGCTTCGGGTTTGGCTCTAAGTAGGTATAATTGTAGTTCTTAGTCTCAGCCATGATACCATTTATTCAGAGGACTTATTTAGCCTTCAAAATTCAGTTTACGACGAAAAAAACTTATTTGATATCGATACCAGGAAATCAAAATTTGACTTTGATTAGTTTTAAAGCTTTCATTACATCCGAGCAACGCCGGGATAAACTACTTGTATATATATATATATATATATATATATATATATATATATATATATATATATAAAAGCAAGATGTTTGTGTGTGTGTCTGTTTATCTGACTGTATGTCTGTATTTTTTCAGCACTTTTATTTTAGCTTTTGCTTCGGGTTTGGCTCTAAGTAGATATAATTGTAGTTCTTAGTCTCACCCATGATACCATTTACTCAGAGGACGTATTTAGCCTTCAAAATTCAGTTTACAACGAAAAAAACTTATTTGATATCGATAGCAGGAAATCAAAATACAGGACCGTGGATTAGTTTTTAATGCTTTCATTACACCCGAGCAACGCCGGTCTCTACTGCTAGTAGCGTATATTTCTGCGTTGTGGTGCGGATGTGCGTTGTAGTACAGTTGATGTCGACTTGGAACGACAAATCGGGGTGCCGAGTTCAAATTCCAGTTGAATTCCTTACATTCACTTACGCACAAATACCCTTGGGAAAGATACTAATGCACTCCTACTTTCACAAAGATGAATCGTTCACATTTTCCCGTGTTCTGAAGGCCTGGGCATCTCTTGCACGGATTTTGTCCCAAGAACTGCTCCTTTTCACAACAAATTTCAGCATAAGTGCCTCCCTGAACACATGTTCAAGTCAAGTCTCAGTCGTTATCTATACTCACGATCGCCGTAATCTTCACTCCCTAAGACTCCACTTTCTTTCATTCATCTAAGGGATCATTTTTCATTACAACCATTTTAACATTAACTTAACGTTGTTTCCGGGTGAATTTTTTGATTGATGGGTAGAAGTGGTCTGAAGCGAATGAAACCTGTAAGTCATTGCGAGGATCATTCTTCTTCGAAACTCGTAAACTGGCAATACAGAATCACATGAATGAATTAGCAGAAGGACTTGAGGACTTCCAAGAGCGGCAACAACTAAAACGGATAGCACATTTAATTGGAAGTGAAAATAATGACATAGTTACACGAGATACTAGATTAGCAACTAGATCCCACCCTTTTACAGTGAAACCGATAAAATGCAACCGCAACTTCTACAGTTTCTTTCCTCGCACTTCCCGACTGTGGAATTCCCTTCCACACGATTGCTTCCCCGACGGCTACAATCTCCAGGAGTTTAAATGTAAGGTCAATAGACACCTCCTAACACACTAACCTGCTCCCATTCTATCAAACACTCTTCCCATCTAACCAACCCTCATCCTCGGTATCCTTACTCATCTGTCACCTTCCTCCTGACATTCCCTATGTCTAACCACTCCTTTCTCTTTACCTTCCCCTATGTAGCCCCATGCGCAATAGTGGCAGTGGAATGCCTTGCTTGGGGTGAAATGATTAAAAAAAAAGTTACGGTGATGACGCCTTTATTAATACAGGAAATAATTAAAGACAATTATTGGAAAGCACAATAGGAGTTATTGAAATTAAGGAACTTATTCCCTGATTTTTTTTTAAATATAAAGAACTAACATTATCATTGTTAACTCGGTCAATTTCGTCCACTGGGGTAGATTGTTCTAGTTCCAAGGACCATGCCTCCTCCCTATATCTCAATTTCATTTTCAGTTATTTCCATTAGTAATTTGACTCACCGAGTTTTTGTTGACCTCTGCTGCGGCCAGTTATTGAACGCACAACTCTTTTAGGTCAAGTCACTGGATTACTTCAGACAACGCTCTTATCCACTGGGCTATGTGTCTTTGTGTTCTTCATCTGAAGAAGGTTGTAGCGTACAACGACTGAAAAGTGGTGAATGTGACAATAAACATGAGGACAACAGAACAATGTAAATAAAGTAAATATTTATAATACTTCATCTAAGAAATATAAACAGGTCTTGAATACGGCCAGAGCGTACGACGACTGAAAAGTCATGAAAGTGACAATAAAAATGAGGACAACATTCTTTTTTCCAATCTTTTCACTCTTTTCATTTTTTTTTTTTTCAATTGGAGTAGATAGACTAAACTATCGCCCGGTTCACACTCCAACCACGTCTATTGAACAGGTTAAGAGGCTCATCCCTTGTTCCCTGTTTAGAATATTTTTTCCGGCTTTCTCTTTTCCAATCTTTTTCACTCTTACGTAGCCTCCTGCACATTAGTGGCGTTATCGCCTTGCTCGGTGTGATATGATTAAAAGAAAAAAAAATGTCCAAATAATTTAAATAATTACACAGACATAATCTTACAAATATAGACAGATACTGAATGTTTCCGTATTAGGAAACCGTTAATATAAACATTACTATTAGTGTGAAAAAATATACCCCATACTTTTTTCTTTCGTGTTATAAATCAATGAAGGTAGTAAGAGTCTCTTTCATAGACAAGTTTAATTTTTTTTTCTTGTTTTTCTTTTTTATGTGCCGTGTCCCTTCAGGCGATCATAAACTTTTACTTGCCCTTATCCCCCGTCATTCTGAATATTTCTCCTCTTGATATCTCTCCCAAACCTCGTTCCGCCATCCACTTGCTCATGCCATACACGTGTGTCTCGCGCTGCTTCACCATGTCTCTCTTTCTCTTTATGTAATATAACAATCTGGCCCCACCCGAGGAAGGCTGATGCAAGCGAGGGTGTTTCCGGTCGTTGAAAGGAACGGATGTCGTTTGACCTTATTTCCGGCAGCAGCGGAAATAACTACAGAGGCAAACAGAACAGGTGTCTCTGAGAATTACGTGGGCGTGCGTGGGCGAGGGAAAACCGGAAGAAAAAGTCCCGGTTCTGGAAGATTATAAAAAGACCTCGGCACACGGATTCGCCAGTAGAGGAGCAACAGAGATCGGCCGGTGAAGAGAGACACAGCAGATAAGACTACACTCCCGTCAACCCATTAGAAGCGCGCTCTCTCAATTCTCTGTTCCCTATTCTACACGGTTCATCGTCATTAATAAAAATATAACTTTATATTTTTATATATATGCGTGTTTGTTGTTTGTCGATATATAACATTTATCCGTCTGTAAGTATTAGATTCTCTAAGCCTTCCTTCCTAATTACGCGTCTCAGAAACTTGAGTCATCTCTTTCTAATACTAAGTTTCTTTTTCGTTTTTGTCCTTTCCAAAATGTTGTCGTTGTTCACATGTTCTGTCCATGGTATCCTCAGCATCCTTCTGTAGAACCACATTTCTGTTGTTCTCTCCTTCATCTTTAAAGTGATTGTTCAGTATTTGCTGCCATAAAGGAGGACAGATATAACATAACAGTCAAGTACTCTTTTCTTTATTTCTAACGAAATCTTCCTGTTCTCTCAATATTCTACCCGACCTTTGGAATGCATCTTTTGTCATGCCAATACGCCTTCGGATCTTAGTGTCGCACTTTCTGTCCTCTGTTTAAACGCATCACAGGTATTTAAATTTCTTTACCTGCTTGATTTCATTATACCCAACTTTTTTTTTCACTAAAACTAAAACAACGAACATAGAAGAATACAAATTGGAATGTCTTGATTGGGGGTGGTGAACGGTTGTTGGAACTTGTACCGATTAAAATCTCAAAAGAAGATGTGGGGACAAAATCACGAAAATGTAGAACGGATGTTCTCCCCCTCTTTTTGTTTAATTTTCCGTGCTGTCTCTCTCTTAGGGACGTCTTCATATTAAAGATTTGGCAACGCAAATAGAATACTTTCCGCTTGAACAATAATCAACCATATTGTGTAACGTTTTTTGCTCAGATGGATATATATATATATATATATATATATATTTTCATTTAAAATAGTTGTATAATATTATTATTTGGATATAGTAATGTATATCTATATATATAAATAATTTTCTAAACATATACTGTTAAATATAAGTGACAATGAATGTCTATTATATTTAATCATGAGCCGTTCTAAACGTCGTATTTTGGCTTTAATTTCAGTTGAAAATAAAAACAAAAATTCTCCAACATTTGAAAATTTTGTTATTAATTTGCTTCTAAGCTTTCGGCTCACACGAGCCATCTTCAGAGAGGTTATGTAGATGGTAATACAATTACATCCACCATCACCGACGATTTTATTTTGTGTTGACATAAAACTCCGCTAGGCAACGGCAATAGTTACCAAATATAACAAACGCAGTTCTCAATTTTGCAATGCGGTTCTATGGCGTCACACCGCGTGATAGCCCGAAATGACAACAAAACCATGTATTCAAATGCAATGTAACGTGCTATGGCCGGATTTAAAGGTGATTTTATTGAGTGTTGATTGTTTAGATTTGATGTACATGGCCTCCAATATCTGAAGGCCCCTCTTACTATGTGTATGAGTACGGATCACTGTATGGTTGACCAAAATCTGTCTGATATTACCTATATGTTTATGTTTTTTAGAGAAATGTTGTTTAATTGTACTCTGATCAGAAAGATGACATGTAAGTCTACGGGAGAACGTGGTTGTAGTAAAACCAATATCTGTTTCAGAGATGCAATCTCTGAATGGGCATGCAAATTGGTACGCTACATTGGTTTTTGTAGAGAATTTAGTTTAGTGCTTGTAGAGGGTTATTATGACTATGAGGTCAATTGTTTTGAAGTTTTTATATATTACCGGCCATAATTATTAGGTCACTTCAGTTTTTTGTTTAAAGAAATGATGTATTTCATACTATTTTTAGTATTTATTGCAAAATGAAAATACAATTGTTCTTTTGTTATTATTAATTGAAAATATTTTACAAGGCAAGAAAGCAAAAATGAACTTCTCCGAATGACCCTAAATTTTCTTCATTCTTTTATTGATAAACTGCAATATAGGTAATTATTAAATATTTATAAATTCATTTGATGCACATGTTATTGTGCAGTATTAACAAAAGAACCATGCTATTTTCATTTACAATTTTTCACTTGGCAATAAATACTAAAAAATAGAATGAAATACATTATTTTTTAAACCACTGGAGTTGCCTAATAATTATGGCCGGTAGTGTATTTCTGTTATGCAAGGATTTATCTCCCTCCTTTTAATTTCTTCGCTTGGGAATGGAAATAGAACAGACGCCAAAATCCGTTGTGGAAGACTCCTGAATCTTCAACTGACGTAAGCACATCGGCATGCGCGTTTCTTTTTAGATTATTTCTGTGTCTGTAGTTGTGGTCCAATCTATTTCTTAACTTTCTTAAAATAAAACATGAAATTTTACCAAAGAAAAATTTCCTAACCTTGTTTCGCGTTAAATATAAATTAAATACGAGTGTCATTCAATAAATAAGGTGAATTTTTCGGTATAAGATATTCTAATCCAGATAGAAGCTTACTCATTTTTATTTTTTTCACCGTAGTCTCCCAACAGTGCCACACACTTTTCCATTCTGTGCACAAGCTTCCGTATTCCCTCAGCGTAAAAATCTTTGGACTGATGTCTCTGCCAATCGCTCACAGCACTTTTGACTTCATCGTTACTTTCAAATTTCGTGCCTCTCGTAATCGCATTCAAGAGACCAAACAGGTAAAAGTCTGAAGGGGCAAGGTCTGACCTGTAAGGGGGATGAGGGAGCAGTTCCCAGCTCAGCTCGTTGATAGTCTGCACCGTTTGGCACCCACAAGCAGCTGACCTTTGAGTAGGCAAGCTCACCGTGGACAATTTTGTGTGCTGTCCCAACAGATAGGCTCAAATTCCTTGCAATGTCATCCACTGTCACCCTTCTGTCAGACTGAATGAGGTCATTGGCTGATTCGATCACCTCAGAAGACCTCACTCTCTGTCGGCCTCCCAGGCCTGTCTTCATCCTCAACACTGCTCAGTGATTTTTAAAACAATTTAGCCCACTTGTAGACATTTTTTGGCTGAAATATGTGGCACTATGCACAGCTGACATTCTCCAATGAATTTCAACTGGTTTACACCCTTCAGCAAACAAAAACTTGATAACTGATCTCTATTCACTCCTGGAGCATGCTTCTTGGTCGGCCATCTTTGTTAATCTCCAAAACTCTCAAAGTTTTTTTTTTCAATATGCAAAAAAAAAAAAAAAAAAAATTAAAAAAAAAAATTAAATCCCTTTGGAAAAGGAGTAAAGGAAAAAAATTAAAAAAGAAGTAAGCTTCTATCTGTATTAGAACTCCTTATACCGAAAATTTCACCTTATTTATTGAATGACCCTTGTAAGTAAATAAAAAAGTGGAAAGAAAAAGCTATATATTGAGGTTACAGGGAGATGATTAATGTTTCTTGGTTCAGCCTTGTGTCAGACATAACCGAACTCCCTACAGCTTACAGGATTTATGCAGAGTTATAATCATCAGAAGGTTGAAGATGTTTGGAATATGCGAATTGGTGTAGAAGAGTGAAATAATAAGATATTACATTTTGAATGTTAAAATAGAAATTTATTAAAAGGAAAGAATGACACAAGTTGTAGAAGTTAATGTTCAATTAGAAACATTATTGAGAAGTTAAGGGTAGAGTTCGTGTTCAATGATAAAGTTATGGGTATCAAGACTTGTAGAAAATGTCCGAAGTTATGTTGAAAGAGTACATACGTATGTAGGTATGTATTCAGTAGGAATGTTTTTGAATGCAGAGGAAGAAGTAGAAATAAAGAGTACACGAGAAATTAAGGAGAAAGAGAACAAGGTGTGACCTGACCTTATCTTCGGGTCGATTTGAAGTTGAAGTTACAGTTTAGTTGTTTTGTCTTGCGGCTCCCATCTGACTATCTTGACCGGTCACGGAATGTCCTTAAGTAATTAAATCTGGTCATGTGACCGGCTCCAGCGAGCATTTCCGCTCTTAGATGTGAAATAACGTCATTATGAATTTTCTGTTTCTAATCCAATCAGGATTCAGGATTCAGAATTTGATTTTCGTACTGACTTGTGAATAGTCGTTTGAATCTTTTGTGCAATTTTACTGTGGATTTTTCCAAAATGTCTTTAGTTCTTAATTTCTTATCCCCACAATATAATTATTTTCTAACTATTCAGAATCGGCCGTCAAAATGACAGCTCAAATGAAATTAGCAATTTGTTAATTCATTACTGGGTTTAGCTTATCTTTCTTTCCGCTTCTCTTAGGGGATACCAGAATCAAGTAAGTACAAAAATTTAAATACCTAGCAAGTGTTCTAACAGGAGAAGGAAAGTGCGATACAGATATCCGAAGGCGAATTGGCATGGCAAAGGAAGCGTTCCAGAAGCTGAGCAAAGTACTAAGACACAGGAAAATTTCACTAGAAACAAAGAAGAGTGTGCTAGATTGCTATATGATGTCAGTTCTTCAATACAGCAGGGAATGCTGGATAATATCATCAAAAATGAGGAACAAACTTGAAGCAGCGGAAATGTGGATGTACAGAAGGATGCTGAGGATATCGTGGACTGAGCATGCAAGCAACGATGATGTGTTGGAAAGAATGGCAACGAAAATAAAATTAAAGGTTGAGCATTAGGAAGAGACAACTTAAGTTGCTGGGACATGCAATGAGGAAAGAGGGCTTGGAGAACCTTGGTATTGACAAGCCAGATAGAAGGAAAAAGAGACAGAGGAAGGCAGCGGATAACATATTTGCAGGGCCTGATCAGGTGGATGACGGAACGGGTGTTGCGAGTGTAACAGGAAAAAAAAGCATACTAAGAGCCACCAGGGATAGGGAGACGTGGAGAACCATGATCGCCTACATCCTGAAAGAAACAAGGCACATAGAAGAAGAAGAATTGAAATTCACCTTGTTTAGCAGGTTATGTCTTCGTTAACGGCAAAACCTCATTGGTAACAAAGAAAATGGTACTGGACAGCAATGTGATATCTTTTCTTCTATATGGCAGTATATGTTGAACAATCTCTTCAAGGATGAAGGAGAAGCTCGAGGCAGCGACAAGGGACAGTGGCAAGAGAAAGTTCATGATCACCTACTTCATAAAGGGACGCAGCACTTGAAGAATAAGAACGGCTAGTCAGTGGAGCCTTTGCCTGTATAGAATACAGTTCTGGGGTAGACGTCGGTAGAAAGTGCTTAACACATGAGTAAGACACAGCCTCTTTTAATACGACGTGCTGGATTCGTGAGTAGACTACTTTTGTAACGTTTGCTAGCTTTCCTTTTAAAAATCAGAGAGAAGGTATGCCAAACATTGTTCACGTGCTCTCTTTCTCTGAAATAAAACCTTCATTACCTTCTCTTCTAGCCGTTTTGATCCTGTACCTAAGCAATTGATATTATGGCGTATATTTGTGCGTTGTGGTGCAGATGTGCGTTGTGGTGCAGGGGATATCGACTCGGAACGACAAATCGGGATGCCAAGTTCGAATTCCAGTTGAATTCCTTACATTCACTTACGCACAAATACCCTTGGGAAAGGTATTAATGCACCCCTACTTCCACATAGATTAATCGTTCACATTCCCCCGTGTTCTGAAGGCATGGTCGTCTCTTGCACGGATATTTCCCAAGAACTGCTACTTTTCACGACAAATTTCAGCATAAGTGCCTCCCTGAACATATTTTCAAGTCAAGTCTCAATCCTCATCTATTCTCATAATGGCCGTAATCTTCACTCCCTAAGAGCATCTCTTTCATTCATCTCACAAACATCTTTCATCACAAATATTTTAACATTATCTTAACGCTGTTTTCGGGTGAATTTTCTGATCGATGGATAGAATTGGCCTTAAGCGAATGAATTATTTATTTGGTTCACTGGCGTAGATTGTTCTAGTTCCAGACACCATGCCTCCTCCGCATGTCTCAATTCCAGTTTCAGTTATTTCGCTTAGTAACTCTACGCGTTGTAGTGCAGCGGATATCGGATTGGAATGAGAAATCGGGGAGTGGAGTCAAGTGAATTCTTTGCATTTACTTACGCGCAAATACCTTTAAAAAATGTATTAATCTGTGTCTTCCCTCCAGTTATGGATTAAATACCAGGACAGACTGGGTTCTATAGCCTTGGCTGGCAACCAGTCTACCGCAGAAAGCAATGGCAACCTACTACGAGATAATCTTCTGCCCAGTCAGTCATGTCTCTTTCGAGACATGATCGCCCAAGCGTGTATCATGTATGGCACTTGACTGACTGACTGACACATATATTTGATAAAACCGACACAGCTTAAATAAACTGATGTTCTCGTAAAAAGATAGATAAATTTTTTCGCAGAATATTTTTTGGATTAGCATTCATTCTTCTTCGATGTACCGTGTAGGCGCTCATGGCCTTCCACATCTTCCTATCCATAGTAGCTCTTAACACGCTTTCTTCTGTTATCTTTTCCAAGCCACGCTCTACTATCCATTTACTTAAGCCCTTCAAGTACGTTACGCGTTCCTTTCCCCTGTCTCTCTTGCCTTTTAACTGACCTGTGAGTATCAAATTCTCTAAGTCCTCTTTCCTCATTACATGTTCCAGGAACTTTAGCTGTAAATGCAACCCCACTTCTACTTTAATAATTTCTCTTTTCACACTTCTAATTTGTGGAATTCTCTTTCGTTTACTTGTTTTCTTGATAAATACAATCTTCAAAAATTACATTGCAACATCAATCACTCTCTTCTATCTTCTTGAATCCCGTTTATCTTCTGTCATTTTCGTCAATATTTTTTACTTTCATTCTCTGTTAAATAATGGCATACACACTTTTCTTGGGATGAAATGAATAATAAAAACCTCATGACTCTTTTAAATAAAATAAAAAAAAGTAAACTGCCTGCAAACAGACAGGCAACGATTTCAGCAGATTTACACAGATAGAAAGAAGCGTAAGACAAGGATGTGTCTTTTTTTTTTTAATCATTTCACCCTGAGCAAGGCAGAAATGATGAGCGGGGGGCTACATAACTGTAAAAAGATAAATTAGAAAAGAGTGAGGAGTACAAACTAGCTAGAAAGGATCAATAGAAAGCTGAGAATGCAGGTGCGATGACAGATACATAGGTGGAGAGAAAGGGAAGGTTATACGGGGGTGGGGAGAGAGTTAGAGTCCAGTGGTTAGAAGATGAGTATTGACTTTGCATTTAAATTTCTGGAGGTTGTAGCCGTCAGGAAAGCAAGAATACGGGAGCGAGTTCCACAGGCGGGAAGTGCGAGAGAAGAAGCTGTAGGAATAGAATTGTCGTCTGCATTTGGCTAACCTGACTGTGAATGGGTGGGACCCAGTTGCCAGTCTGGTTGCACGAGTAAACACCTTTTCATCGGATCTGTTCAACTTGTACAGTGAGAATATTTTGAGGACCCTAAATGCTACGCCAGGATTCGTTATTGGAGGCCACAATTTGATCAACATAACTTATGCAGATGACACGGTGCTGATTGCAAACCCTGAAAAAAACTACAAGACCTCCTACAGAAGGTAGCTGTGGAGAGTGACAAAAAAAGACTACAAATAAATTGTAAGAAAACTGAATGCATGGTCATCAACAAAAAGAGCAAACCAAAATGGCAAATACAGGCGGGGGATACTAGAATCAAGCAAGTACAAAAATTTAAATACCTGGGAAGTGTACTAACAGGAGATGGAAAGTGCGACACAGAGATCCGAAGGTGAATTGGCAAAGCGAACAACGTGTTTCAGAAGCTGAGTAGAGTATTAAGACACAAGAAAATTTCCCTAGAAACAAAGAAGAGAGTGCTAGATTACTATGTGATGTCAGTACTTCAATACAGCAGTGAATGCTTGGACAATATCATCGAAGATGAGACAAAACTTGAAGCAGTGGAAATGTGGTTCTACAGAAGGATGCTGCAGATATCATGGACCGAGCATGCGAGCAATGACGAGGTTTTGGAAAGACTGGCAACCAAAAGAAAATTAATGCTAAGCATCAGGAAGAGACAACTGAAGTTCCTGGGACATGCAATGAGGAAAGAGGGCTTGGAGAACTTAATACTGAAAAGCTAGATAGAAGGGAAAAAGAGACAGAGGAAAGCAGTGGATAACATATTTGCAAGGCCTGATCAGGTGGATGACGGAACGGAGGTTGCGAGGTGTAATAGGAGAAAGCATACTAAAAGACACCAGAGGTAGGGAAACGTGGAGAACCATGATCGCCTACGTCCTGAAATTACAGGGCACATAGAAGAAGAAGAATATTTTTATCGATAAGTTTGAAAATCTATCTCTGACTTTTTGCAGTTATTGAACTTATTATTTACAAATGTCGAATTTGAAACGAAACTTATTTTATTAATTTTTCATTTTAAAATTTTTTTCCAAATTTTAAATATTTTCTAAAAAATCATTTTTGGAAGTTTGTTTATGGGAAGTACATCTACAAATATTAATAACATTGAACATAATTTTTTATCTTATCTTTATGTAAATATCAAGTCAGTTAAGGGTCATACGTGATACAAGCTTAGGCGATCATATCTTGAAAGAGATATGACTGCCTGAGCAGAAGATTTTCCCGCATTAGGTAGCCATTACTTTCTTACTACTTGATCTAAACTTTTATTCTTTAATTAATATATATATATATACCTTTTACTTTTTATTTATTTGATTTGAGATTTTATAATTAAGAAAAAAGGTTTCGCACACAGAACAACTAAGTGCGGATAACTCTGCAAAAAATCAGACATTGATTTTAAACTGTATCGACAATATGAACAGAAGCGACTATTCTAAAATAATAAATAACAATATTTTTCGATTTTGACAAATAATGCGCCTTGAGCATTTGAAAGAATTACTTCCTTCCAAATGTCTCCTTATTTTTACGAGTGGACCATTCTACTTAATTTGTGCCGTCTTTGAATATTTATTTTCATTTTAATACATTTTTTATAATCGCTTCGTCCAAAGTAAGGCAGTACTGCCACTGGTTTGCAGAGGGTTACAGTGAAAGAAGAGGGAAAACAGAAAAAAATCAACAAAACAACTGTACCGGGGATATTGAAGAAAGGATAAGAGAGAGGTTGGAGTCAAGGAGATAGAAGATGGCAATTGACGTTGCATTTAATTTTTTGGAGATTGTAGCTATCAGGAAAGTAAACATGGGGAAGGGATTTCCATAGGCGGAAAGTGCGAGGAAAGAAACTACGAGAGAAGAGGTTGCGGTTACATTTACCTATTTTGACCGTAAAGGGGTGGGACCTATTTGCCAATCTAGTTGGACGGGTAAATTCATGAGGTAGGGGGACCAGGGAATAAAAGTCGTCAGAGCAGAAGCCGTGGAAATACTTGCAGAAAAGAGGGACAGCAACCACATTCCGTCGTTGAGAGTGTGGGTGAAGGCGAGCAGTCAAATTGAGACCAATTGCATTGCAGCTCCTCCTTTGAATTTTGTCGAGAACCCCGAGATGAACAGCAGAAGCACCCGACCAGATATGACAACAGTATTTAATGCACCGACTAATAGTAGATTTATAAATATGCAAAATGAATCCTGAAGAAAAAAAATTCTATCTCTGCACAGCGACCCAACCTTCTTAGCAGTAAAATGTTGCTATTGATTCACTCCACTTGAGATCTGCTGAGAGAGTGAGGCCGAGGAGGCACAGTGTTTTGCTTTCATAGAGATGTGATCCTATTAATGGAAGGTACCACATCCCTGAGATGGTAACCGCTAAGAACATGCACGAGCGAGCTATCTTATTTAAAAGAGAGTCCGTTTTAGCATATCAACAGGAATGAATGAGACCTAACAGATACGTTGTTTTAGTCCGAAAGCTTATGTAATAAATACATTTGGTACACTTTGTCGTTTTAATGATCCAAAATACTTGCATTTAAAATGTATCCCACGTTGTGGGACATATGTTTTATAGGGATCAATATAAGATAAATGCGATGGAAAATATTAATTGTGGTCGATAGTAGAGACTTGTCTAACAAGAGCGTAAGTCCCAGTGTAAAAATAGTGCTGAAGATGTACTCCATAAACAGTATTTCTCTCTAAAACTCTTCGGTAAAATATTTTTATGGGTAGGTAATTTGTCTGAAAAAATCCTATTCCTTAAATAGAAGAAAACTTTCCATCTCCAAGATTTTAAAAGAATCGATATATGAATCACTTACAATGGTAATTAAACATTTTTTTTACAATAGTGATCACACTGTACAATGCTAGAGAGCCACTCTGGTAGAGGGTTATATATTAAGTGAAACATTTTATGTGGATATATGGGAAAGATAAACAGTTATCAGTAGACTTAGCCAGGTTGAGATTGTGGTTATCGGGGTAGCATCCTCTTGGATTCGGTTTCCAAAAGCAGCAATGCGGGCGGAGAAACTGCTAGAGTTGAACTTATGTTTCAGCAATGGGATCTGAATGTGATGAGGGTGGTTCGGTACAATGTGCGTGGTATGGCGGGTCTTAGCAATGAAGGTTAGAACTCTGTCGCGATTGAAAAGTGAAGATTGCGAAGATTTTTCTTATATATACCAACAGTACTACACTGTTGGCCTGATTTGGCTCTTCTAAACGTAGACAATAGCAGAAGGAGTCAGGTACTTACTGAAGCGTTACAGGGAAACGTTTCGATGTATAAACTAAGTAAAGGACTTGGGAAACCGATATTTTTTAACTACTCTCAGTGATCCAAGTCCCAGACAAATACAATTAATAAAAATGTAAGTAGGTAACTGATAGGATAACTGAAATAAGCAACTTGAACAAACTAATTTATTACGTGTATAAAAGATTCAGCAAAAACTAATGCGTTCCGTTATCTAAATTTCCCCGCCAAAAAAGAGCTGAGTACTTCTGAACATATTTTTCCAATCTATTCATTTGTCTTTTTCTTTTTCTTTTTTTTTTTTTTCAATTGGAGTAGATAGACTAAACTATCGCCCGGTTCACACTCCACCCACGTCTATTGTACAGGTGTAGAGGCTCATCCCTTGTTCCCTGTTTAGGATGTGGTTTCCGGCTTTCTCTTTTCCAAATCTTTTCACTCTCACGTAGCCCCCTGCGCATCAGTGGCGTTACTGCTTTGCTCGGGGCGATATGATTAAAAAGTTATTAACATGCGGACAGTCGGTCTTATTTTTTCCTATTATTCAGTTCTAATATTTTTAATCTATAAATTTCTCATATAAGTCGATTGTTCAGTGCGCCTACATTGCTACCTAATGTGACACAAGGTCAAGAATTTAAGTGGGTTTAACGGCAATACCTAGAAAAATTACTCAAACTCCCTCGGCGCTCCCTCATTTAGAGACGCCTCAGGCGTCGAGTAATAACCCCCTCCCGTCTCCCGGAAGAAGAGGTACTGCTTGGGTAGATGCCTCTAACCAGAGGTGTTAGCTTAATATTATTTTGAAACTTTCCCGGCAAAAGTGCCTGGGGAGCTGCTCTTTTAAGAAGCTGAACAAACAAATAAATCATAATAAGCACTTCGGATTTGATTAGAATTTGAAAACAACTTAGAGAACACCAGGAATATCCTTTTCTTTCCGATGGCATCGGTTCTCAACTTGGTATCTGTGAGGGCGCCGCTCCTATTTGACTACAAATTTGTAGTCAAATAGGAGCGGCACCCTAACAGTATCTATGCTGAAGACATAACTATTTATTCCTGCCTCAGTAACAAATCTGAGCGGGTCAAACTAGCAGATGATCGAAAAAAAAAGATCTACTTTCTGTTGTTAAATGGAGCAAGGAATGGCTTGTGAATTGTAATGCCCCCAGGAATTAAACAGCTCTTTTAATCATCTGAGAGAATCCATTTTGTCTTTAATCGGTATGGCTGATGCTGACCACCAGGGGAGTGATTGTACCTTCTCGGATTAACGTTTTTCGTTGACATGAAGTGGAAAGATTGAATCAAATCCGCTACTAAGAAAGTTGGTGCCCGGTGCCGTGCTAGACAGTTTTTCTCACCGGAATCTATTTTACATATTTATAAATCTACCATTCGTCCTTACTTTAGATGTCGTTACTACATCATGTCTGGTGCTCCTGTTATATATTTAGAGATTCTTGATAAAACCCAAAGAAGAATCTGCATTGTTATTGATTCTGACCTTTGAAAACGACGTAGACAACATCAGAAATATCCTTTTCTTCCGATAACATCAGTTCGTGGTATCTATGCTGATGACACAAACATTCATTTCTGTCTTAATTCTGGGCAGTTCGATAAGGTCAAATTGGCAGCTGATGTACCCTCCGGGCTTTTAAGGTGTCTGTCTATCTGGGGCTAACGACCACAACACATTAAAATAATTGGCTCCCGTACGAAGTTAAGCAACGTCGATATTGTTCAGTATCTAAATGGATGACCGTTTATGAATTCCTGCTGGTTTAAGCTGTGGTGTACGGGTGGTGTAATTGATAATGGTTCGGAATTGTATAATCAGAGATTCGAGATCCAATTTCTGTTGCCCTCGTTATACTTGCTTATGTGCAAGTACTCTTTGAAAAAGTATGAATGTATATTTTTCCCCAAATCTCCCAGCTATGGGTTAATTAGTAATGTGTGTATCTTTAAAATCATTGTTATCTCCTCCACCACAAATTTTAGAATACGCCTCTTACCCTCCAGCTATGGGTTAATTAGTAAGACATGTAACACTAAATCATTTTTATCGACAAAAATATCATAGAGGCTAATTTTTTTTAAATATCTACAATGGGTTGAGAAGCCGTAAAAAACGAATCAGTCCATCAATATGTCTCTCTGGGTAAACTTCGACGATTTTTTAACTGAACCCATTATTTAATCTATAGTATATGGTGGTGGGGTCGTCCAGGTTTGGGGGTTGGGCGCAGGGGTAACAACCCTGACCCATAAAAAACAGTTTGTTACGGAAGCAATAATAAAAAGTTGCTGCCCTATACACCATTGGGTGTAACGGATGAGATGACGATGATATGGCGGAGAAAGAAGTTGAACTTCACGAAAGGAGACGTCAATCTTCTTGGGACAACGACTTTTCTTTTTGTTTTTAATCATATCACACCGAGCAAGGCGATAACGCCACTGATGCGCAGGGGGCTACGTAAGAGTAAAAAGGTTGGAAAAGAGAAAGCCGGAAACCACATCCTAAGCAGGGAACAAGGGATGAGCCTCTTCACCTGTTCAATAGACGTGAGTGGAGTGTGAGCCGGGCGATAGTTTAGTCTATCTACTCCCATTGGAGAAAAAAAATAAAGAAAAGAGTGAAAAGATTGGAAAAGAGAAAACCGGAAACTGCATCCGAAACAGGGAACAAGGGATGAGCCTCTTCACCTATTCAATAGACGTGGGTGGAGTGTGAACCGGGCGATAGTTTAGTCTATCTACTCCAATTGGAAAAAAAATAAATAAAAGAGTGAAAAGATAAGGCGTTGATTTGTGAATTTGGCAGCACAGTCATTGTGATTTCAATCCCTGTGTCGGATAGTACAGACTTAGACATGGACAGGGAAGCTATGGCAATCTACCCCGTAGATTAGTAACGTGTTCTATTCGAAATTTAAGTTACCCGTATCGACTGACATCTTAGGAAACAGTCGAAACTTTGTGATAGCAACAACAAAGGCAATAGTCCATATATAAGTCAGTCAGTTAAGTGCCATACGTGATACACGCTTTGGGCTATCATGTCTCTTTCGAGACATGACTGGCTGGGCAGAAGATTATCCCGCAGTAGGTTGCCATTGCTTTCTGCGGTAGACTGGTTGCCGACCAAGGCTATAGAACCCAATCTGTCGTGCCATTTAACTTATAGCTGAAGGTAGAAGAGATAGATTATATTTCATTATTATATTAATTATAATTAGTGGGAGTTCGAATTCCAGTTGAATTCATTGCATTCACTTACGCGCAAATACCCTTGGGAAAGGTATTAATCCGTCTCTTCCTTCCAGTTATGTGTTAAATAATAGGCAGATTGGGTTCTATAGCCTTGGTCGGCAACCAGTCTACCGCAGAAAGTAATGTTCTAAAATGTTTGTTAAAAGAACGGTTTCTTCGTGCTTTAACACGTGCATGACCATGACATTACAACATATAAAAAAATTCAATTTTGGATAATTTACACGTTCTAATGAACATTAGCAATTTGTCAACCGTTATATTTGAAGCATAAAAAATGTACAGTAATTTTTAGCAACACAGTTTTCCGGTTACATTTTTTACCATAGTCTCACCCCCCTTAACATGATCTCAGAAAGGGGTTGAAAGTACTTGGGTAGCTTGAGAAATGAATGATAATAACATCTGTCAAATGTTACAGCTCATTTCTGGCATCTTTTGATTTTAATACGCGAAAAATTATCCGTAAGTACGAAAAGATTTTATTAAAAACAAGCAGACATAATGTTTGCTGATTATTTAATCTGACATGTTTAAAAGAAAATTTGCTGCCTAAATATATATATATATATATTGGGTGAAGCAAAAATTGCAGCGCCATAGGGGTTAATGGATAGGTAAAAAAAAGTCCTGTTGAGTGATAACCGAGGTATATATATATATATATATATATATATATATATATATATTATTATTATTATTATTATTATTAATGCATATATTGTGTACTTGGGTAGCAATCCTACTTTTATGCAGGTTTTATAAAAAATGTCAAAGTTCAGTTTTTTTCATGTGATTTTATGATTTCTTTCTTTTTAGTACATAAATTATATAGAATCATCTAAATGTCTTGATTATCCGACCGCTTTCGACTATACTTTTAGCCATTTTTGAAAATGAATTTTATTTTGCGTGCAACAGAATGTAAGTGGTGTTATGTGTAATGTGAAGTAGTCGCATGAATTCTGTACCGAACATGGTAAGCATGTTGTTAGTGTGTGCATAGTCAATGTTATTGAGTGTTGGGTGTTTTGTTATTATGAATAAGGCCTTCAGTATTTAAATCTCTTTTCTTGCATGTGGATGATGTTATAACGTTTGTGTTGTCAACGAGTATGTTCCACATAGGGTTTGGTAGGCCTCCCTGAGTGTTTAAATTAGATCGAATTGAGCTCCATAGATGCTACATCTGAAATAGGAATCTGGTTGAATGTTTATTAAATTGTCCTTGTGTCAAACATAACAAAACTTCCTATAACTTAATGTTATTTGTAATCATCAGTAGGTGGATTTGTGGAAGAATAAAAGTATTTCGTGTGTATGTTAAAGTAGAATTTTATTAAAAGAACAGAATAACATCAATTAGTAAGATTTAAATGTTCAATGAGAAAGTGTAGTAAGGAGTTAAGTGAATAAAGATGTCTAGTTGTAAGTCGCCAATATGTTTAATAAAGTCGGTATTCCTTTCCTTTTTATGGCCGGCGAGTAAGTCATAATGAAGGTAAAGCAATAAAAAAAAAAATTAAATTTTATGAGTCAGTTGAAGTATCTTGTTGTTGTTGCTGTTGTCTTCTTCTTTCTTGACTGCAATAACGGTGAGAAGGAAGAAGAAGAGATATAGGAAATTAACACACGAGAAGACGGAGAACGAATGTGTGACGGGACCTTATGTCCGGGTCAGTGGTTTGTAGTTTCTTTTGTTACATCTTGCTGGTGTATGATATTACTGCTTCCATCTCTCTAACTTATTGACTCGAATTTATTTCTTTTTATACCGAAAAATTTTTTCACGCTGAATTGTTAACTTTTCTCTCAGTTTTAAATTGATTTTCATTGGTTAGAAAATTAATTTAAGGTCGAAACGTGAAATTTTGCTTCTTCCTTTTTCTTTCAGTTCGGGTTCAATCCTTTTCCTAATCGTCAAAATTTAGATTTTACACGGAATTGTAAATTTTTGGTGAAAGTGATTTGCTACAATCTCCAAAAGTTTAAATGTAACGTCAATTGCCATCTTTTATCTACTAGATTCCAATCCAACTCTTATGTTTTCTTCGACATCCGCTGTACTTTTTTTTATCACTGTTACCCTCTGCGCACCAGTAGCAGTATTGCCTTGCTTGGGATGAAATGATTATAAAAAATATTTTAAATATCAAATGCATAAATTAATCCTAATCTAAAATAAAAATATTTACAGTATAAAAAAATCAACACTTTTGTTTATTAAACAATAAATTATGTCACTTAGCATCCTCCACAATTTACTTTTCAGTTAATCTGATGTATAATTAAAATCATTCTAAAATTTTGAGAAACTAAATACAGTTTACTTTTGTTCATGAATTTTCTTCTATGTACCTTGTCATTTCAGGACGTAGGCGATCATCTCCCTATCCCTGGTGGCTCTTAGCACGCTTTCACTTGTAACATCACGCAACCCCCGTTCTGTCATCTACCTGCTCAGACCCTTCAAATATGTTATCCGCTGCTTTCCTCTGTCTCATTTTCGTCTATCTGGCCTTTTACTATCAGGTTCTCCAAGCCCTTCTTCCTCATTGCATGTCCCAGTAACTTAAGTTGTCTGTTCCTGATGATCAATATTAATTTCCTTTTCGTTTCCATTCTTTCCATCACTTCATCATTGCTCACATGTTAGGTCCATGATATCCGCAGCATCCTTCAGTTGAACCACATTTCTGCTGCTTCAAGTTTTTCCTTCATCTTTGATGATATTGTCCAGCATTCACTGCCGTATTGAAGAACTGACATCACACAACAATCTAGTACTCTCTTCTTTGTTTCTAGTGAAAGTTTCCTGTGTCTTAATACTTTACTCAGCTTCTGGAACGCCTGCTTCGCCATGCCAATTCGCCTTATGATCTCTGTGTCGCACTTTCTGTCTTCTGTTAGAACACTTCTCGGGTATGATATTAAGCTTGATAAAATCCATCAGAAGACGAAATGCATCGGTGAAGAAAGATTTTTCTTTTTTTTGTTTTATATATATAAACGTATTTCAGATACGCTTTCGCTTTTCCAAACCCCCTGCTGTTGTATCAACGGTCTTAGGCAAAAGAATCTGTCTAACTGCATTGGCAAAATAAATGTCCGCTGAATCGAGCTAGTAAAACGGAAAGAAGTGGTGTATAAAGCGGAAGTGAAAGATTATAATGAACAGAAAAAGGTCTATGTAGGATGCACGGAAGGCAATTTCAAAAGAAGGTGGTCAAAACATAAATCGTTGTCAAGTTCGAAAAGCACAGGAATTGTATCAGACTCGCCAGGCACTTGTAGGAATTTAAAAAATACATTAGAAACTCTAATGTGAAATGGGGTATATTAAAGAAAGTTATTAAACCCAGTTTCAGTCTTTAAGAACTCAGGCAAAACGTCTGATTTTTCTAACTACCGGCCTATTAGCCTACCTCTTTTTGTCTACGTACGTCGGTAAAATCGAAGAGCCGAGTTCGAATTCTAGTTGAATTCAATGAATTCACTAACGTGCAAATAATCTTGGGAAAGCTTTTAATCCGTCTCTTCTCCCTCCAGCTATGAAGTAAATAACAGGACAGATTAGGTTCTACAGCCTTGTTGGCAAGCAGTCTAGACAGCCACGTGTAGGAATTTAAAAAATACATTGGAAACTCTAAAGTGAAATGGGGTATATTAAAGAAAGTCAGGCTTAGGCATTGGGGATAAAGTTTGCAGGTTGTGGCAGGAGGAGAACTGGCTATAGTAACGTAGCTAGACCAGGAAAATTTATTGAATGAGACGTCAAAAGTAATGACAAGATGTAGGCATTAAAAATATATATATCTTGGGTCCCTACGAACCCCGTTGACAGCATATATATATATATATATATATATATATATATATATATATATATATATATGTGTGTGTGTGTGTGTGTGTGTGTGTGTGTTTGTATCTATACTTATATTTATATTTTTCTTTTTATATATTATTTACATTATTCAAACTTTTGTCCTCATCTTCATTGCCATATTCACAACGTTTCGGCAGCTGTACGCTCCGGTCTTCTTCAGGCGCTTGGAATTTCGAACCGAACCTTTTATTTCGATCATTGGTGTATATCGTTCTCGTTCCCTAATGCCCCAGTGAATAAAAGCTTTGGTTAGATCCAGTGACTTGACTCAAAAACTTGTGAACAAATAACTTAGACAGTTGAGTTTAAGGGAGATAACTACATGACATTTGGAAGCGGCATGGCACATGGAACGAGAATGATCTACCCAAGTAATTGAAATTCTGTTCGAAATCCTAAGCACGTAAAGAAGACCAGAGCGTAAAACGGCCGAAACGTCGTGGGACAACAGTCCGAAAACTGTAAATAATGTAAGTACTACCCGATCTAGTAAGTATATATATTGATACATCTATTATAAACGGTCCTCCTACTCAGAGATGCTCTTTTAGCTAACAGCGTACTAATTTGGATCAATTCCGTGACGTTCTCCGAGACGCCCTTTGGATCGCGATTCTTAACATTTCTATTGAGAATTGTACCACAGGAATTTCTTCTTGGCATGAAGCCAGAATCGATGCATTTTTGTATTCTTGGAAATATTAGGTGGAACCACAGTTTTCTCTTTTGTTCAAACGCTACAGCTCACACGAATCACGTTTTCAGCTGTGCCAGCATGACGATTTCGGCCACAACAGACACCACTTACTGTCTACGCGTAGGAATTACAGTCGTGTCCTCAAAGAGGTTAAGTATTTGCTAACAGAATGAGGTACCTTATAGCTTCTAACAAGTTTGGTTTTCGTGACCCCTCCGACTTTGTAATAGAGTGTTAAATAAAACTAAGTATTTTATAGTTCGTCTCTTCACGCAATTGTAGGTGTTACGATCTATTGATAAAGCAGAATATTTTGCCTGTAAATTCTTTTCCAATTCAACAGATGACCTGTCTCGAATTTATATGCATGATATCTAACTCTATCTATATTTTCAGCTATATTCTTCAAACTGGATCCACATAGACTTGATGGTATTCCTGCTAATGTCTTTAAGAAATGGATACATATGTACTGTAGATATAGATAGATAGATAGATAGATAGATAGATAGATAAAAATAGGCTGAGATAGATAGATAGATAGATAGATAGATAGATAGATAGATAGATAAAAATAAGTTTAGATAGATAGATAGATAGATAGATAGATAGATAGATAGATAGATAGATAGATAGATAAAAATAAGCTGAGATAGATAGATAGATAGATAGATAGATAGATAGATAGATAGATTTGAACACGTTGACATAGAAAGAAAGATAGATAAATCTGGAGTTAGGTAAATAGATAAATGGATGCATATGTAGATATGTATAGGAAGACTGATTAATATATATATATATATATATATATATATATATATAGCGAGAGAGAGAGAGAGAAAAAACTTACAGACAGCCAGACAGAGAGAGAGAGAGAGAGAGAGGGAGGGGGAGAGCGAAATATGAACTGACTGAAATAGATAGATAGATAGATAGATAGATAGATAGATAGATAGATAGATAGATGCCTCACCAATGTTATCGTGTTAGAATTCCATACCCTGCTCTTGGCAAAGTAAGACATTCTCATTCTGGTATTTTACTTCTATTTCCAGATGTTTTTTTGATAAAATGATTTCCCTGTTTCGTGCTTGACTGAAAAGAGAACAGATGGTTGGCTCCTTGAGGGAACCACACTTCACATCAGCAAGACTATCACTAAAAAGTTGTTTCAACCAATATCAACTTTGACACGGAAGCCTACACACTAGGAGAGAGAGAGAGTGAGAGATACGGTGGGTTGTAAGGGTGCACAATAAATGCAAAATTATCTAAAAGGATTTTTTAGATTCGTTTTCCTTAATGTACCGTGTGCGTTATGGTGCAGTTAATATCGGCTCGGAACACGAAATCAGAGTGCCGAGTATGAATTCCAATTGAATTGGGGGTTCTGGCTATGACGGTAAACTGCATCCGGCAGCAAGGCCTCTGATTTCGAGGTTGTGAGGAGCACGAAACCACCTCTTAATTGCTATTGTTCCCAGGTCCACCCTGACCCGGGATAGTAGCACTTGTTAGTGTCCCAGCTATGGACAAATAGTTCATCCTCCGAGCAGGGGTCAAAGCAGTATGAAAGTATAAAGACAGATTTTTATGAAATATATGCATAAAATTATTTGATGGAAAAATGTTACCAAGAAAAATACGTTTTTTGAAGGAAAAAAGTTATTGCCATAATACGTTTTTTGAAAGAAAAAAATTGTTGCTATAATACGTTTTTTCCATACTAAAACAACTAATGATTTGGCATTAAACAACCCATTGATGTGTTGATATGCCGTAAAACAAACCAAACCAAACCAAACCAGTTGAAGTGGTTGCATTCATTTCCGCGAAAATACCCTCCAGCTAGTAGTTAAATAATAAAACAGAATGTATTCTATGGTTTTCATTGGTAGCCAGTTAACTACAAAAAGTAATGGTAATCTATTACGGGAAAATCTTCCCAGTCAGTCATGTCTCTTTCGAGACATTATCGTCCAAGCGTATGGCACTTAACTGACCAATTTCTACAGGATGTCGGCGATCATGACCTTTGACATTTTCCTATCCCTTGTTTCTAAAAATTTTATTTTTCTCCTAAAACCCTGTTCTGCCATCCATTTGTTGAAGCTCATCAAGTATGTAAGCGCTGCTTTTCTCTGTCCTCTTTTCCCTCAATATGTCTTGTTTTCGATTTTTCAAGACTTTTCCTTTCTTATTACGTGTCCTAGAAATTTCAATGGTCTGTTTAATTTCTAGCATATTACCTCGCTACCGAAGGCCATTTAGTGTTAATATCTTATTTGCAAACTGTTTGATACTTTGTTAACCATTTCTGTACCTCCATTTTGATATTAATATTTCGCAATGCAGCATATACGTCTGTGACTGAAATAAAGAAATAGTTGTGTTACTGACATAAAATCAAACTGACAATTCTTCTATAGTTCTTCCTTAAAGCTCCGTTCCGTTCCTTTAACTTTTAATGGAAACTGTTTAGAAATCTGTAAAATGAACGGTTGTAAAATCGAATCAGTGAAAACCTGTAGACTTCTCAGTCTTCAATGTGGTTTTCTACCATCACCAGCAGCAGTTCTGCATCTGCCAAATTTAAAGAAAACGAATCGTTGTTTGGAACACGAGTCAATCCTCCAGGGTGGCATGATTTGCTACTTCCACTTTTCTGAATTTATACCAAATCCAATTAACCACTGGCTTGACGTTATCCACGAAATTCATGTCGGGCTAATTTTATTTCTATTTTCCTAGGATCTAACCAATTTTTGGCACACGTCGTGTGCGTTGTGGTACAGTGGATATCGGCTCGGAACGAGAAACTGGGGAGCCGAGTTCGAATTCCAGTTGAATCCATTGTATTCACTTACGCGCAAATAACCTTGGGAAAGGTATTAATCCGTCTCTTCCTTCCAGTTATGGGTTAAATAGCAGGACAGATTGGGTTCTATAGCCTTGGTCGGCAACCAGTCTACCTCAGAAAGCAATGGCAACCTACTGCGGGATAATCTTCTGCCCAGTCAGTCATGTCTCTTTCGAGACATGATCGCCCAAGCGTGTATCACGTATGGCACTTAACTAACTGACTGACTATGTTTCTAGAACAGTTAGCGATCTTCGAAACTAAGTTAAAATACATCCCAGAAAGATTTTTAAACGTGTTTTGTTTTTATTTTTTCGAGATTATTACTAGAGGAAGCATCTTCTATTATTATTATTATTATTATTATTATTATTATTATTATTATTATGTCATTTTTCATCATATTTCTATTTCTGCTATAGTCACACTACCTACCAAGTTTGCGGAAAGACCTAAGGCAGGTCTTGGCGTGTTGTTATGGCTCCATTTCATGTTTTTTATATCTCTCCTATCATCACTAGCGTTACACAGACAAAGTTCTCCTTAGTGTGTGGGCTGTACTTAACAAGACAATTTTTGTATATCTCTTAAGCTGGGGTTTCCAGGGATTCTTTCTATGTATTGTTTTGTTCCATTTTTATCATTCCAAGTGCACCTACTATCACTGGCACGATTCTTGTTTTCAATTTCCACATTTTTTCTATTTCAATTTCCAGGTCTTTATATTTTGAGAGTTTTTAGAATTCCTTGGTTGCTATGTTACAATCCGCTGGACAAGCCATATCAATTATTAGGCAAGTTTTTTCATTTTGGTTTTTAACAATAATGTCTGGCCTATTTGCTTCAATTTTTCTGTCTGTGTAGATGGTGTAATCCCATAGAATGGTGACATCTATTTTTGTAAGCGGAGCTGGCTGGAGTTGATACCAGTGTTTGTTAACATATTTTCCATAGTGTTTGCACGTTGTCCAATGTAAATCTTGCCCCACTCTATCGTGACGATTTTTATGTTCATTTGGCGCAAGTACAGAACATCGTGAGATTAGATGATCTATTGTTTCTTGGTATTTATCACAGAACCTGCATTTTGGATCCACATTATGTATAATATTTGCCTGAAAGTTCCGAGTGAAAAGACTTTGGTCTTGTGCTGCAAGAATAAAGCCATCCGTCTCAAACTTTAATCCAGTTGCACATAACCATCGATGAATATTAACTTTATCAACATTGGATTTATTGGCACGTTCTGGATATTGGCCATGCAGAGGTTTGTCTTGCCAGCGTTCTTTCATCTGTTCAAGAGCTTTATCCTTGACTTACTTTTTCATATTTTTTGCTGCAATAGTTGGTTCTTGGCTTCTGTTTTGCTTTTTTAGAGAATCTACTAAATGTAAATCTTGTTTGTATTCACTGCCTTCTTTCATTAGTGAATATTTTTTCTTTCTGTTTTCATGTTGTTTGACTAATTGTATCATCCAGTCCTTTGTTGTTTCTATGTATGTTGTTAAGCCAATAGTTGTTGTCTTGTATGACAACTCTAGCTGATCAAGACCTCTTCCACCTTGTTTACGGGGTATGTATAGACGGTTTACATCAGCCTTTGGATGATGCATCTTATGCTTAGAAAGAAGTTTTCTTGTTTTAGAATTCATTCGTCTGATGGCGTTTAGAGTCCAGTTCAAGATGGTGAAACTATATTGGACCAATGGGATAGCAAGGCTATTAATGGCCATAATTCTGTTCTGAGAATTCAATTCAGTCTTTAATATCAGGCGTAGCCCTCTATAGTATTCTTTACGCACTATTTCTTTCATTTTTTATGGTGAATGTTTTCACTCACATTTACACCTAGGTATTTATAAAATTCTTCTGGCTCTAAATATTTTATTGTTATAGTAGGGTCTAAGCTAATTGAGGATGTTTGTTGTAGCGGTCCTCGTAAAACTGTAGCTTTAGGACATTTATTCAAATTGAATTTCATTCCATTGTCTTCACTGAAGTATTTTACAGTTTGCAGAAGACCTTCCAACTCATTATAATTCTTAGCATACAACTTTAAGTCATCCATGTAAAATAGATGGCCTATTTTTTTTAGCTATTTTATAACCATATTCTGTCTTGTTAAATTGACTAGTTAATGCTATTAATGATATGCAAAATAGTAAGTGAGATAAAGAGTCACCTTGATATATACCTCTTTTGATGTTTATTTCACCAGACTTATAGGTTCCATTTATATGATTGAGGAAAAAGGGTTGTTTTTCATATCGACATACATTGTTTGATGAAATTGATGATGACGGGTGATACCTTATACATATTTAAAGTCTTTAAGATCCAGGAATGTGGTACACTATCGAATGCCTTACGATAATCTATCCAGGCAGTACTAAGATTTTTTCTTATTATTTATATTTATTATTTATCATTATTATTATTAATATTATTATTAATCTTATTATTATTAAACAAATTGATTGACTTAATTTTTACAATATTTTTCAACACTTCGAGAAGACCGCCATTGAAGAAAAGAAGAAAGAAAACAGTGTTTCACAATGATTAATTTTTCGACAGTATGTGTCTTTAAATTTATGTTTTAAAATCCATACAGGTATATGCAAGCCTTTCTAAAAATTGCTTTTCTTGAGATAAAAAAAATGATCGTTCCGGTGATTATGAGTAAGGCCGGTTTTGTAGCATTTCTAATAATGTTTATACCTGAATCCAATAGCGTTTCGCAATATTCACTTGCACACAGACATATTTCAAAACGTTATGAATCCAACGCTTCTCCCCAAGGTATGGGTTAATTAATTGAACAACTTTGTTTCTTTAGCTTTGTTTGGCAGCCAAGTTTCGGAGGAACACAACTCTGAATAAAATTTTATGTAACATTAGAAGGTTGTTCAAAATGATCCTATGAGACAGGCAACGGTAGACCCCCATTTTTATTATTGCAGCATTTTCATATTATTTTTATTACAAATTTTATTTTATGTTATTTTTGTTGCTTTTAGATTAACGGGTCGGAATGAGAAATCGGAGAGCAAATTTCGAATTCTAGTTGAATTCGTTGCATTTCTTTTTCGTGCGTAAATACATTTGAGAAAGATACGAATCCATCATTCCTTCCTCAACCTATGGGTTGAATAGTAGATCACTTTGCGTTCTATAGTCTTAGTAGGCGACCAGTCTACCAGAGAAAGAAATGGCAGCCTACTGCAGGAAAATCTTTTACCTAGTTAGTCATGGATCGAAAAAAACATGATCGCCCAAGCGTATATCACGTATGGCACCTAATTGAAAAAGACAATAGTTATCTAGATAAAGAATTTGTGAAGAGACATGATCGCCCAAGCGTATATCACGTATGGCACCTAATTGAAAGAGACAATAGTTATTTAGATAAAGAATTTGTGAAGAGACATGATCGCCTAAGCGTGTATCACGTATGTAACTTAACTGACTGATTGATTTTTATTTGTTATCGTTAGTTTTAATGTAATGAACTTAGATATTCTCAACTATAAAAATGTTTTGCTATGCCAATGCGTAACACTTTCCGTCTTCTCTTAAAACATTTTCCAGACATTTAATTCTTTGTACTTGTCTGATTTTGGTATCTTCAATATGCAATTCGCATATTGTTTCTTTTGTTATTCCGTCAAATATAGTTTGTACCTTTAGGTCTAAATCCGAAAAAGTAAAAGAAACTACTCGAAGATTATTAATAGGAACAATTCTTTAAGAAATCCAGACAACTTTGAACCGGTATTTTGTTTCGTTTTCAGTGTGGACAACGGCGTACTTTTCATTTTATGTTGCTCTGGGCGTTCGTAGAATTTGCTGGACTGCTTAACAAAATTACAATTCTGAACATAAAATCTAATTTTTATTCTTCTTTTCTGGCGCTGTGAACCTTCAGGACGTTGGCGACCTTAGCCCTCCACATCATCCTGCCCCTTGTATCTCTTAGTATATTTAGTCTTGTTATTTTTTCCCAACCCTGATCTGCCATCTATTTGCTTAAGCCCATCAAGTATGTCTCGCGATGTTTCCACTGTCTCTCTTTCCCTCTATCAATACCGTGTGTATGAGATTCTAGAAACCGCCTTTCCTCATTACGTGGCCCATAAACTTCAACTGTCTTTTCCTGATGTTAAACAACATATAACATATGTGGCGGGCCTGAGCAGGTGGATGGCTGAGCAGGGTTTGGGTGGGGTAACAGCAGAAAATGACGTGGATAGAGAGACGTGGAAAACCATGATCACCTACGTTCTGAAGGGACATAGCACATAGAAGAAAAAGAATTGGTATTTGGGACGCTCTTTTTACTGATGATCATGCATTCATTTTTCTTGTTTATTTTTTGTGGTTCAGGTTTAATCCTTTCCCATCACTTTCTATCGTACCATCCTGTAGAAGGTATTGTAGTTTCCTTTCCTTGCTAGCGTAGTTTAAGTCTCAGTGGTCACCAGTGCTCTACATACAGTGTTCATAGTGACGTTATTCCAATGATACAGGGGATGTTGAGGTTACTCCGTTCCTACTTCCAGAATTTAAAGCTGCAAGAACTACACAGCTGCAAACGGTTTGAATTATGAATTTTCCTTCTGCTAGACTGGCGATTGTAGATAGAGGCCGTTTGCTGTGGAGTAGTTTTCGCACTGAAGGTTATAATCGTGCTATGTCGGTTGCTAATCGACTCAACGCAGCCAAAAACTTGGTAATCTTCGACTGTAAGTTGACTCTTTTGAATTCGGCTAACTGCCGACTTCCTGTTAACTCTTTTTAATATACGAGGGAGAGTCCATTATCTGAGGAATAAATGTGTTTCACCATAACACAGTTCACTAGCCAGAATACATGCCCTCACCCATCTCGGTTGAACCGACAGGATACAGACAAATACAAAGCAATACATGTAGAGATGGTTTGGTTGTAGGAGAAAATTGTCATATGACGACCACCCTGCGGCGATTGTAGATGGAGACAGTTCACTACCCAGACCACATGCCCTCACCGATCTCGACCGTACCGACAGGATACAGACAAATACAAAGCAATACATGTAGAGATGGTTTGGTTGTAGGAGAAAATTGTCATATGACGACCACCCTGCGGCGATTGTAGATGGAGACAGTTCACTACCCAGACCACATGCCCTCACCGATCTCGACCGTACCGACAGGATACAGACAAATACAAAGCAATACATATAGAGATGGTTTGGTTGTAGGAGAAAATTTTATATGACGTCCACCCCGCGGCTGGTCCGTACTCAAGCTTGGTCCCCTCAGCTGATCGTAGAGTTGATCGCTTCGACTCTTGCCTTGTCTCACGTGACATCGTGTTGATTGATCGTAAGACTTACTTGGTCCAAATTGTCGATAAGAATCGATGACTTAATCTGCTCCGATCAGAGTAAAGTCACACGGAAAAATAACTTGGATAAATGATAAGTATTTATATGCCAGTCAGTTAATGTGCATTGTGGTACAGTGGATATCGGCTCGGAGCGGGGAGTCGAGTTTGAATTCCAGTTGAATCCATTGTATTCACTTACGTGCAAATACCCTTGGGAAAAGTATTAATCCGTCTCTTCCTTCCAGTTATGGGTTAAATATCAGGACAGATTGGGTTCTATAGCCTTGGTCGGCAACCAGTCTATTGCAGAAAGCAATGGCAACCTACTGTAGGATAATCTTCTGCCCAGTCGGTCATGTCTCTTTCGAGACATGATCGTCCAAGCGTGTATCACGTATGGCACTTAACTGACTGACTGCTTTATATGCAATTTCTGGATACAAAGTTAAGGATGGCTCAAGCAGGCCTCTAATCTTCATTCAAAAACTATCGACCCTTCTCGTTTATCTTGATACAGTGTTTTGTTGTCTTGGTTTTTAATGTGACTTCTAGAACAAAGCTTAAAGACGAAGGTTTTATTTTAAGTGCGGAATCACATCCGATCAGGCAAAGCGATGGTCTTGTTTCTCTTTTTCCGGTCTGCCTCCGTCCTGTCTTGACTGTCACTTTGCAATTCAAACTATTCATCTTATATAGAGTCTCGCATCCATGGGGGGTAAGAGGTATTTTAGTTATGCTAGCGCCCCCCCCCCCCCCCCAAAAAAAAGCCAATCAGGGCTCTCTCTGCAAACCTATCTACTACATCCTTGAAAATCCTTGGAATTCTACCTAAGCGTCTCCTTCTTGCTTTGTGTGCGTGCCCCTCTTCATCTCCGCCCGAGGTGCGTGGTCTAGCTCGAACAGCCAAATTTTATTTATCGCCCCAAATTCTCCTTCTTATGCTTTTGGTCGTTTTCGAACGTGGGATTTATCATTTTAACCCTTTTTGCCAACAAGTTACAAAAAAGGGACACACCCTTAATCCGAGATATTTTATCGCATTTCGGCAGACGAAAATTTTATTCACTATTCTTTTCGTATTTTTCTTTGAAAGCCTGTCTGCTCTTATCAGTTAGTGTTTATCATTCGACCGAATTTTGCTCACAGAGGTGACCCCATATACAATGATTGTAAGAATATTATCTAATCCGGCCGTTCGCTTTCAGTGGTCGTAAAGATATCTATTCTCTTTCTGGGGGGGTCTTTAGAATATGGCTTCACTTATCTCAGCCCTGACCAAAACTAGATGGCTCCTTTGTTTTCAAAACTTTAATTACAATTTTCTTCTATGTTCCTTCGTTGGGTCATCTGTATATCTTCATTTTATCAAAAATTAGTGTTTTTCTGTATTCTATTTTTTTTTCAATTTAATAGCGCTTTTCTGAATAGTGTCACAGTCAGTATTGACAGCAAAACTCCTTCAGGTTTTAACTGCGGGTTTTTTTTATCTAGATTTACTTCCATAAGCTGTTCTATGCTTTTCGATAAATACTTTCATGATAATTGTTCTGATGAACTTTTCTGTATGCTACTAAAACTTTACGAATTTTAGGGCAGTATTAGATTGACAACAAAGTCTCGTTTTTTTTAGAGATTTTAGAACACTCTCCTGACATCTGACTATCCAGTCAATGTTGATCTTCAAAAATATAAATACAATGTTGTTATAATCTGTCTTATTAAGTCTTGTTCTTTTCTTGTTTTGTTTTTTTTGTTCTCATATTCTCTTGCTCAATAACCCATTGCACTTTAGAGGCTTTATTGCATTATTAGTGGTGGGAGGGGGTGACATGACTTAAAAATGAGCAAGATCCATTCCCAAAAGGGCTACCTTCTGCATAAATTTTTATACGCATAAATATAAATGATCAATATTTATCTATTTGATAAAATATAAACTAATAATATTCACCCATGGGTTAAAATATAAACGACCATTGTTTATCCATGGGTTAAAACTTAAATGACCATTATTTACTCATGGGTTAAAATATAAACAACCATTACTTACCCATGGGTTAAAATATAAAGGACCATTTTTTACCTATGGGTTAAACCATAAACGACCATTATTTACCCATGGATAAAAATATAAACGACAGTTATTTACCCATGGGTAAAAAAATAAACGACCATTTTTACCTATGCGTTAAAATATAAACTATCATTATTTATCCATGGGTTAAAATATAGACGAGCATTTTTTTACGTATGGGTTAAAATATAAACGACCATTATTTACCAATAGGTTAAAATATAAATGACCTTTGTTTACCTATGGGTTAAAGTATAAACGACTATTATTTACCCATGGGTTAAAATATAAACGACCATTATTTACCCATGGGTTAAAATATAAACGACCTTTGTTTACCCATGGGTTAAAATATAAACGACCATTATTTACCCATGGTTTAAAATATAAACGACAATTATTTACTCATAACTTTAAATTTTAGCGATCAATACTGACCACAACATTTCTTGTTTGCACCAGTCCAGAACTTCACAGGTGTTGCTCACAAAGCCACGTCTACTGAAAGAACTAATTCTAATTGCCTTTATGTTTTATTGGTACGTAGGAAGTTCCACCCAGACATATTGTTCCCCGGAACCGATGTATTGTGGGACAAACTCTTTAGAGGATTCTTTCCCGAATATTACAATCTTAACCTCTTTATGGCTAAGGTCAACTGTCATCTATCCTACATATCCTCAATATATCCTACTCCAGCAGCTTCTTTTCTCGCACTTCCCGCCTGTGGAATTCCCTTCCATTTACTTGTTTCCCCGACAGCTATAATCTCCAAGAATTTAAATGTAAAGTCAATAGTCATCTCCTATTTCACTAACCTGCATCCTCTCTCTCATGCTCCTTTTTCCGTCCACTCTACCCTCATCAGTATTCTCATCCCTCTCTTATCCACTTCCTGACACTCCCCTATAATCTGTCACTCTTTCTCATGACTTTCCTCATATGTAACCCCCTGAAAAACAGTGACAGTAAAATGCCTTACTTTGGGAGATATGATTATAAAAAAAAAATACACCTCTTGCAACATGTGACACTATCTCTCACGGTGATGCTTTCTCTTCTCCCGCGACCAGGTTCTGGCTTGAGGGCAGCAGTCCGGCTTGCGGTAGTATCACAAACATGCCCATTTCGTGAACCTACATTAATTAGTCAGTTAAGTGCCATACGTGACACACGCTTGGGCGATTATGTTACGAAATAGACATGAGCGACTGAGTAGATTTTCCCGAAATAGGTTGTCCTTGCTTTCTGCGGCAGACTGATTGCTAACCACGGCTATCTATTATGCTATTTAATCCACAGCTAGAAGGAGAAGTGACGGATCAATTCCTTTCCTAAGTGTATTTGCGTGTAAGTGAATTCAATGAATTCAACTGGAATTCGAACTTGGCTCTACTGTATTAGTTGACTTATTGATGTGTAAAATAAATTTCGGCGAGAAAATTGTCAAGAACGATATACTGTGAATCAACTCTCCTAGCAGTAGACATATCAATTGATTCAGTATAATCTTTCCAGAGTGGTGGGAGAGAGAGAGAGAGAGAGAGAGAGAGAAAGAGAGAGGGGGGTGGTGGGGGGTTTCGGTACTAACCGCGATTAAAAGCAGCCGCTGGAAATGGTGAGCATATCTATCACGGAATAGACGGAGAATACTGTATAAAGATTTATCACCTTAAAATAGCCAAAATTATCTCGTTCAGAGGAAAGAGCTCTTAGTTTCAGCTAAAAATAAAACACATTCACAACCACGTTAAGTGCGTACACCACTTACTTTCGAGCCAATGACTCATGGAGCGGCATAAAACTTATTAGGAACAAATATTTATAGTCACACGTCTCTATTATATCACATGATTTAATTGACTTTGTAAGGAAATTCAACGGTGCCTGATTCTAATTAACGCAGTCCTTTTGCGTCGAACACATTTTTGTTGCAATAAACGAGCCCGGACGTCTGACCAGAAAAGTAGGGCGCAGAACATAAAATGTTTAATTTGTTCTGTTCCAAGAACAAGCTGGTTGCCATATCTCCGATAACGCTTATTGATTGGTGGATGATAAACACTTTCTGTTCGTCAAACCAGCCTTCGAATACTTAGATTGTAACGCTGATTTAACATAAAATAATTGGTATCGTATGATGGAAAAGAGTAATTGTCTCCCTTTGACTGAGACGAAATTACGAGGATCACGTGATGAACGGTGTTTGACATCAGTAGATAACATGTCGAAGGTCAGTTGCTGTTTATTTCGCCCTGAGGTAAGACTTGTCTGTCCACGCAGGTGATATATAACTAGCGGAGAAGACGGTCGTACAAAGCTCAGAGCGGTAGGGTTAATAGAAAATCACACATAAACATAAAGGACACTACCGACATTCTTTTTTTCCCGTTGAAAAGTATTACAAGGGAGCCTCTCTCTCTCTTTTATACATTTTCACACGGATCGTTGTATTCATGTGTTATATTTTCTATGTATGAGAAAAGTTTGTTATAAGCATGTCAGTCAGTTAAGTGCCATACGTGATACACGCTTGGGCGATCATGTCCCGAAAGAGACATGACTGACTGGGCAGAACATTATCCCGCAGTAGGTTGCCATTGCTTTCTGCGGTAGACTGGTTGCCGACCAAGGCTATAGAACCCAATCTGTCCTGTTATTTAACCCATAACTGGAAGGAAGAGACGGATTAATACCTTTCCCAAGGGTATTTGCGCGTAAGTGAATACAATGGATTCAGCTGGAATTTGAACTCGGCTCCCCGGTTTCTCGGTTTCTCGGTCCGAGCCGATATCCACTGTACCACAACGCACATCCTATAAGCATGTACATGTCGCAATAAAAAGTATTTCAGCTATTCTATTTCCTTTCAGCTATTCTGTTTCGACCATGTAACACGTTATTGCCATATCACTTATATAATGACGCCTAAAATGGAGAAATGTTTAATTAATTTGCAAGGAAGTTCAATGGTGCCTGAATCAAATTAACGCAGTAATTTTGCGCAGAACACATTTTTCGGACGTCTGATCAGAAAAGTAGGGCGCAGAACATAAAATGCTTAAATTGTCGTCGTCCTGCGGCCTTGGCCGAGATAGAACTCACTACACCCCTCCGGTATTCCCTGTGCATTTTGAACCCTGGCGCAGTTTATAGCAAAATTCATAATCTTGTCAAATAGCTGAATACTTGATGCTTCGCCAGGGCTACCAAGGGTGTTTTTATTGTGACACGAACACTTGATGGGTTGCCTCCAGGCCCCATCCCGTTATTTAACCCATAACTGGAGGGATTTGACGGATTAATACCTTTCCCAAGGGTACCAGTGATTAAGTGAATGCAGGGTACTCATCTGGAATTCGGACTCGGTTCACTGATTTCTCTTTCCAAGCCGACATCCACTGCACTACGACGCACATCCGTCACAAGAACTAGGATATTATTTCTTGAGCAGCACCCCCATAACCTGGTGATCCAGATGTGATTTTAACATGCAATCTTTTGAGCATAATGTTTTGTTTTCATGAACTTAGCTCCGGTTTTATTTTAAACTCTCAAGTGAAGTCTATGAGGAAGTGCTATGCTTTTTCATTGAAGTCTCTGATAAGTCATGACATAACGGTTATAGCGAATGGTCCTGCCCTAGGCGGACGTCATGGAAATGCACTGCATCAGATCTAGATTAATTGTGTTTCAATATCTGGTAAGGCATTGTGAATACTAGTTAAACTGTTCATCGTAATTCAGAGAAAAGTATTCGAATTTGGAAGGGATGAAAGGGTGAATATTAAAATTAATATTTCATTTCTGGAATCCTTAATGATCCCCACAGGAGACATTTGGTATTATTTATCAACGGTGATAGACAAAGGAAATTGATTGTCACAGTTCTCTGGTGCATGTTCATTTGGTCAGTTCAGAGTTCAACCGTTTTCATGAGACATGGGTTCGAAAAATCGACCCGGGTGTTTCTGTTGACACCGTGACACCGATAATTGAAGTCTAGAGGACTAACATATTACATTGTTCGATCAGCCAGGTCTCTAGTTGTTTAGGGCTGGAGGTAGGATTCACGTTGGTTGTTTAGGGCTGGAGGTAAAATTCACGTTGATTGTTTAGGGCTGGAGGTAAGATTCACGTTGGTTGTTTAGGGCTGGAGGTAAGATTAACGTTGGTTGTTTAGGGCTGGAGGTAAGATTAACGTTGGTTGTTTAGGGCTGGAGGTAAGATACACGTTGGTTGTTTAGGGCTGGAGGTAAAATTCACGTTGATTGTTTAGGGCTGGAGGTAAAATTCACGTTGATTGTTTAGGGCTGGAGGTAAGATTCACGTTGGTTGTTTAGGGCTGGAGGTAAAATTCACGGTGGTTGTTTAGGGCTGGAGGTAAGATTCACGTTGGTTGTTTAGGGCTGGAGGTAAGATTCACGTTGGTTGTTTAGGACTGGAGGTAGGATTCACGTTAACGCAATTCAAACAGAGGCTCTAGGCAACAGTTTTCAATTAAGCACTATGCAGTTTAATGATGGTTCTATGATGATATAAGGTATGTTCTCGTTACATAAGTTATTTGTCCGCCAAAGTGTGTCATTCACAGGAAATTTCTACATTGTATCACCTGGTGACCACTGACGCCTATTTATCAACTTAAAGTACTCAATGTTCTTAAACAATGATAGGTTATTCTAGCAGAATAATGAATATTAGCTCCAAGCACAAAAGGTCCAGACTTGGTTTGAGAGACATTCTGGGAATTATCGGTAAATTGTATCCCCACCAAGTTTGATCGATATGAACCCAATTTAGTCGGCCAGATTCTTCTGGAAAACCCGAACATGCATCTCATTGCTGCGAAGTTTGTTTTATCTAACAGAATTTATTTGAAGACATAAAGCCAATAAAGCATTTATGGGATGTAATAGAGAGAACTACTGATGTAATGAATAGGTAATGAATATGTATACACCTTGGTTCCCCCTCATTGGAATGTGATTGGCTGGTGTCAGTCATAAATATAGACTAAGGCGATGACGTCCAGAGATACTCCATCAGAGTTCTATTGGTTTACCACTAGAGATCTACGTCTATTGACAACGCCTACGTCTCATGATATTGCATACTACGAGTACCGTCCATTACGTCTACGTACTAGATCGTTACATTTGCCTAAACCACTTAACTACCTCGATTGATATATATATATATATATATATATATATATATATATATATATATATATATCCCTTTCCTGAACATATCAACTATTTGCATGCAAGATCTACCCCCTAAAAATATCAAGGTGTTGGGGATAGCTATCTAGATTCGGTCCTTTTTTTCACTAGCGTGATGTGGCTTCCAACTGTCTTTTCTAAAAGTATTTTCTTGGTAAGTGCTTTGACTATCTTTTTCCCTTGGTGACCAGACAACATATATTTACGTGTGCTACTAGATTGGAATTTAGGTCCCACCCTTTTACCGTAAAAATAGCTGAATGCAACCGCTTCTTGTACCCTAATAGTTTCTTACTTGCAATTCCCATTTGTAGAACGCCCGTCCGTTTACTTGTTTCCCTGATAGCTACACTCTCCAAAAGTTTAAATGCAACGACAATTGCTGTCTTTTATCTACTTGATTTCCATCCATCTCTTACTCTTTCTTAGACATTTCCTGGGCCGTTTCTTTCACTGACGACCCCCCTGCGCACCAGTGTCGGTCCTGCTTTGCTTGGGGCGAAATGATTATATAAAAAGACCTCAACATCACCCCAAAAGCCTTTTCAGATATTGCAGTTTATTGGGCTAGAGATAGTTCATATGTTTAGCCACATATCGCAGGACCATTAGCACATGTGTCGTTGGACATTTAACTCGTCAACCATAGGCATGAGTCCAAGTTAAGCTGGTGAAAATAAAATATTGCTGCATCACAAGAAAACTAACAATACAACGCATGAGTGGAGATATATATATATACAATATCTTACATATTCAATCTTCAATCAAATTAATTCCTCTCAGACAAATATTACTACAGTATTTTTGAGTAGCACATTTCGAGGCTGGTTGAGTATCCGTTCAAAATTATGGATATTCAGATGGATTAACAATCAGCAAAATATCAGAAAACTTGAAAGAATTCGTGAACTACTTCATAAGAATCGTTCATAAACAATCCATCAATTCACATACATAAATGGAATCGTTTATGAAGTAGGTGAGGAGATCATCGCGGTAAACCTAAGCATCGATGCAAGTGTTCTTCCGGTAATATTGCGAGCAATATCAGGATGTGCGTTGTGGTCCAGTGGATATCGACTCGGAACGAGAAATCAGAGAGCCGAGTTCGAATTCCAGTTAAATTCGTTGTAATCGTATACGCGCAAATACCCTTGGCAAAGGTATTAATCCGTCACTTCCCTCTAGCAATGGGTCAAATAACAGGACAGATTGGGTTCTATAGCCTTGGTTGGCAACCAGTCTACCGCAGAAAGCAATGGAAACCTACTATGGGAAAATCTTCTGCCCAGTCAGTCATTTCTCTTTCGAGACATGATCGTCCAAGTATGTATTATGTATGTTATCATAGACAGAAATGATGTCTTCAGGAAGATCGTTGATGAAAATTAACAAAGTAGGTCCGAGTATAAAGATCTAGAGGACCCTGCATTAGTACAAAGAGACCTAGAAGTGTGATCGTTAAATCATTTCGCGATTTATGACGAGTTAGTTAAAAGAAATTTTACTTTTAGTATTCTTCAGGTTTCATACCATATGGCTGGAGTTTAATAACAGGGAAATATTCGACGGGTTCGCATAGAATGGCTGAACTTGGAAGAATTGCTCAACCCTTTCGAGAATCTTGTTCTTATACGTGTGACTGAACAACTCTGGTGTTTCCGTCAATGCGGTTAACTTATCTGAATTGATCGCAGTTCATATTGGTTCTCTATCTAATTCCGGATTTAATTATTCTTTCTTCCAATCAATATATTTCTTAGATTTCGCCACTAATCATTCATCGGATTTGCCTTGGAGCTATCAAACGAGACTCCAGTAGATGTCACGAGACTAAATGGATCGCTGGGTGCTGGGTGTCTGCAACCAATGGTAACGGGTTCATCTCGACTGACAGGAAGCGGCATAGATTAAAAATCACAGAATTGGTAAAGAACTAAAAAGAAATGATGTGTGTGTGTGTGTGTGTGTGTGTGAGAGAGAGAGAGAGAGAGAGAGAGAGAGAAAGAGGAAGAGGAAAAGAATGAAATGGGAGAAGGGTATGCGAGAGAGAAAAGAAAGGGCTAAGGGAAAATAGAGAGAGAGAGAGAGTGAGAGTGAAGGTAAAATCTTTCTTAGAGAGAAGAAAGGATCTTTAAAAGAGACGATAAAGAATAACTGTGAATAATGAGTGAAAGTATATTGGAAGGAGCTGTGTAAGAGTAAAGAAAGGATGTGAGCAAAAGAGAGAGGGTTAGATAAGTAGAGAGAAGGAAAGTGAAGTTGTGAGAGAGAAGCCGTGAGAGAAAAGATAGGATATGTGAGAAAGAAAGAGAGAGAGAGAGAGAGAGAGAAAGAGAGTGGGGGAGAGAGAGAGAGGGAAAAGTTAAGGAGAGAGAGAAAAGAAATGGAATGTTAAGTTGTGAGAGAGAGAGAGAGAGAGAGAGAGGAGAGAGAGAGAGAGAGGTAGACGTTAAGGAGCGAGAAAAAAGAAAAAGAATGTGATGTTGTGAGAGAGAAACCGTGAGAGAAAAGATAGGACATGTGAGAAAGAAAGAAAGATAGATAGATAGATAGATAGATAGAGAGAGAGAGAGAGAGAGAGAAGTTAAGAAGCGAGAGAAAAGAAACAGAATGTGAAAGTGTGAGAGAGAAGAGTAACTGGGAGAGAATAAAGGATATGCGATGAAGAGAGAGAAAGACACGGGAAAAGATATTTGAGATGATAAGGTGTGAAGGTGAGAGAGAGAGAGAGAGAGAGAGAGAGAGAGAGAGAGACGGTGATAAGAAAGGAAACGATATAATAGCGATAGAGAGAATTAGAAATGACAAGCAAGAGACGTGAGAAGATAGGATATGAACTAGAGAGAGAGAGAGAGAGAGAGAGAGAGAGAAGAATAATAATAAGAAGAATGGGAATCAGAGAGAAAAAATGATAAATTTTTTTTTAATCATTTCACCCCAAGCAAGGCATTCCATTGCCACTATTGCGCATGGGGCTACATAGGGGAAGGTAAAGAGGAGGAGTGGTTAGGTGTAGGAAATGTCAGAAGGAAGGTGATAGATGGGTAAGGATACCGAGAATGAGGGTTGGGCAGATGGGAAGAGTGTTTGAAAGAATGGGAGCGAGTTAGTGTGTTAGGAGGTGTCTATTGACCTTACATTTAAACTCCTGGAGATTGTAGCCGTCGGGGAAGCAATCATGTGGTAGGGAATTCCACAGTCGGGAAGTGCGAGAAAAGAAACTGTTGGAGTAGAAGTTTCGGTTGCATTTTATTGGTTTCACTGTAAAAGGGTGGGATCTATTTGCTAATCTAGTTTCTCGTGCAAATTCGTATCTAGGGGGCACCAGTGATCTAAGTTCATCGGAGCAGAAGCCGTGAAAGTATTTATAGAAGAGACACAGGGAGGCCATGTCGCGCCGGTGAGAGAGAGAGAGAGAGAGAGAGAGAGAGAGAGAGAGAGAGAGAGAGAGAGAGACTGCAGGCGGTCTGCCAAGTTGGTATCGATCACATTACAGACCCTCTGCTGTACCTTGTCGAGAAGCCCGAGGAGAATAGCAGGAGCACCCAACCAGATATGGCAGCAGTATTCAATATTTGAATAATGAGAGACATCAAGTGCAAGAAAGAAAGAAACAAACAACAAAAAAGAAATTATATGTGAGAGAGATCAGGAAAAATTATGTGAAAATAGGAAAGAAATTACAATTAAGGGAGAAAAGAAAGATAAATAGAGAAGTGTAAGAGAAAGAAAGAGAGAAAGAGAGAGAGAGAGTAAGGGTAAGAATCAAGATAAAAGATATTCTCAGAAAGAGAGGGAGAAAGAGAAAGGGGAAATGACATCTTAGAGAGGGAGAGAGAGCGAGAGAGAGAGCGTGAGAGAGAACGGTAAACAGAACGTAAAATAAGTAAGAGAATATGTGAGATAGATAGAGATACCTAGAGGCAAACCTAGAGTGAGAGAGAGAGAGAGAGAGAGAGAGAGAGAGAGAGAGAAGAGTTATATGAAAGATTCTGTAAGAAAATGTTAAAGTGATAACAAGAGCTAGAATTTCCTATCATGCTTAAACACTCAGTCACGATGGCTTGTATCTTCCTGCTAGCACAACCACTGACGGCACTCAATCAGTTCCGCCTAGAAATTTAATTCACAAGTGACATGGTTTCCAAAGGTGAACATGATTGCCTCACCAGACTGATGCCATCAAGAAGTCAGAATGTATGTTCCCTCATAAATTAGTAAGATTCGAATAGGGTTTCCTGGTCGCAAAGCGTGTATGTGATGGGGTGCTAAGTTTTCATAATGACTTACGAAAGGCAGGGATTAATTTTACACTGCATCGATATTATGAACAGGAACCAATTCTAAAATAATAAATGGAAGATCTAAAGAGGGGAGAGCCATCACCCCACCCCCGAAGAAATATGGCATCTCCTCGGGCTTCTTGACAAAGTACAACGGAGAGTGTGTAATGTGATCGATACCGACTTGGCAGACCGGCTGCAGTCTCTCTCTCTCTCACGGGCGCGACATGGCCTCCCTGTGTCTATTCTATAAATACTTTCACGTCTTCTGCTCCAATGAACTTAGATAACTGGTGCGCCCTAGGTACGAATTTGCACGAGTTACTAGATTAGCAACTAGATCCCACCCTTTTAAAGTGAAACCGATAAAATGCAACCGCAACTTCTACTCCAACAGTTTCTTTTCTCGCATTTCCCGACTATGGAATTCCCTACCACATGATTGCTTCCGCGACGGCTACAATCTCTAGGAGCTTAAATGTAAGGTCAATAGACACCTCCTAACACACTAAACATCTTTCAAACACTCTTTCCATCGACCCAACCTCGGTCTCCTTACCCATCTATCACCCTCCTTCTGACATTTCCTATATCTAACCACTCTTTCTCTTCACCTTCCCCTATGTAACCCCATGCGCAATAGTGGCAGTGGAATGCCTTGCTTGGGGTGAAATGATTAAAAAAACATTTTTTTAAAAGAAAAGAAGGAAACAAAACTTTTCTTGCGATACATATATATCTATTCGCCTCTACAGTATTTACATTATTCAGACTATTGTCCTCATCTTTGTTGCCATTTCTACGACGTTTCGGCCGTTGTAGACTCTGGTCTTCTTCAGATACTAGGAATTTCGAACCGAACTATTTATAACAATGTCTAGGGTATATGATCTTCATTCCTTGAGTAGTAGTGCCTCTTTTGGTAGTTATCTCCCTCTAACCCTGTAAGTTACTTGTTCTGGTATTGAATTCATAACACTTTGGGTCAAGTCACAGGAACTAATCAACGTCTATATCCACTGAGTCATGTGTCCCTAAAGTTGTGAGTTCAATACCAGGCTACAGCAGTGGTGAACAAGTAACTTATGATATTATAATGAATCTATTACTTTGTGATTTTTATTATTACCACAATATGTCAACCAAATAAATTGTGCAACATTTTTCAAGTGTACTATCCAAATAGAAAGAGAGGATATAGATTTTTAGTGTAAAGCAAAAGTCTTTAGTAAAACAGAGAAATTTAAAATTTGTCTATATTTCCGAGATGGAGTAGTATTAACATTATTGGGACTATTGTGCTCAACTCTGTTGCCATTTGTACGACGTTTCAGCCGTTGGACACTCCGGCCTTCTTCAGGTGTTAGGAATTTTGAACCGAAACTTTCATTACAATAACTGGAGTATATTATTCTTCGGTTCGAAATTTCTAGCACCTGAAGAACTCCAGAGTGTACAACGGCTGAAATGTTGTACAAATGGCAACAAAGATGAGGACAATAGTCCGAATAATGTAAATATTGTAAGTTCTACCTAATCTCAGAAATATAGACAAATACTATTCGCCTCTGTTGCGTTACCCGGTTTATTGCCTATGCTTCACGATTATATCGGTAACCGAATTTAACAATACGTTTCCATCGTTGTTCTGCAATTGGATAATATAAATGGGTTTTAGCCACTGACATTATACTAGCAGTATAGCCCGGCATTGCTCGGGTTTAATGAAAGCTTTAAAACTAATCCATGGTCCTGAAGATCAGACTGAGCCTAAAGAATATTTGAAGTAATAAAACAATTGCGACAATTTACCAATCGCACCTAGTGTATATATATATATATATATATATATATATATATATATATATATATATATACTAGCAGTATAGCCCGGCGTTGCTCGGGTTTAATGAAAGCTTTGAAACTAATATGGTCCGGCGGGAGCTCAGACTCTTTGGACGTTAGCACGAAAGGCTAAAACGCAATAGTTGTTTCCAGTTAAAGCGAAACCGTAGAATGAAAGAAAAATGAATGAATGTAAGTCAAATTTTGATTTCCTGGTATCGATATCAAATAAGTTTTTTTCATCGTAAACTGAATATTGAAGGCTAAATAAGTCCTCTGAGTAAATGGTATCATGGCTGAGACTAAGAACTACAATTATACCTACTTAGAGCCAAACCCAAAGCAAAAACTAAAATAAAAGTGCTGAAAAACTGATTTTGAACTTGCGGTATCTTGCCTTTTATATATATATATATATTATCGATTTTCTGCACTGGTTCTGAATGTCGTTTCTTATGTCTTTGTCTATGAGTGTATCAAATTTGATTAAAAGCAAACTACTCCTTCTATAACCCGATTTTTTCGATGATCGATTTTCGATATTTATCGGGGTTACCTTGACACAAAACCTAGCTAAGAACACTCGCAGACGCTTATAGTACAACTGTATAAATTTTCAAGAAAATCGGTTCAGCTGTTTCGGAGTCACAACCTTAAGGACACATGGCCCATTGTTTATAGGCGTTGGTTAGTTCCTGTGACTTGACTCAAAGAGTTATGAGTTCAATACCAGGCTACAGCAGTAACTTATAGAACAAGTAACTTACAAGTTTAGAGGGAGATAACAACCAAAAGAGACACTACTACTCAAGGAATGAAAATCATATACCCTAGAGATTGTCATAAATAGTTCGGTTCGAAATTCGTAGCACCTGAAGAAGTCCAGGGCGTACAACGGCTGAAACGTCGTATAAATGGCAACAAAGATGAGGACAATAGTCCGAATTATGTAAATACTGTAAGTTCTACCTAATCTCAGAAATATAGACAAATACTATTCATTGCGTTACCCGGTTTATTGCCTATGCTTCACGATTGTATTGGTAACCGAATTTAACAACACGTTTCCATCGTTGTTCTGCAATTGGATAATATAAATTGATTTTAGCCACTTATTTTATATGTTTCTTTCATCTAAGAGTTGTACGATGTGCATCCATTATGTTATATAATAAATAATTCCGTTTTAGTTTGTTAACGATCTACTTTGTAGTTTCCGATAACAGCATGGGGAAACCAAATATTTAGCTTTTCTTATCTCTTACTAGCTGTTAACAATACGTAGACTGTGGCGTGTCTAACAAGTTTTGCTATTTCCTGAGTCCTCTGCCATGGATTGCCTTCCACAAATGACTTTAGAATTTCATTTTTATTTTACAATGATGTTCACTCTGTACACGGTAGAATGTTACATAGTAAGAGGTGCAGTTTATGCGATTATGCGTGAAAAATAATGGTTAGTTATAAACTTGAACAGGTTAAGATCGTAATAATTGCCGAAGCCTCCCCCTTGAGTGTCTCTTTCACAAAGCGGCTGTTCTTCGGAAGAATTTACTCAAATGAAATTTACATCTCAATAATGGAATACGAAGAGAATGAAGGTTGTTCACGATAATATGCGGTTCGAAATTTTCACGTGTATCATCTGAAGAAGCCTGAAGCATACGACTGCCGAAACGTGGTGAATATGGTAAAAAGATGAGGACAATAGTCCAAACTATGATACCCAGAAAAAAGGCACGTAGAATTAGAACAATCTATCCTTCTAGACTAAATAAAGGGTTTGGTTTGAAATTTCAACATATATCACCTAAAGAAGGTCGGAACATACAACGGCCGAAACGTAGTGAATATGGTAGTAAAGATGAGGTCAGTAGTCAAAACTATGATATTCAGAAAAGAAGGCACGTGGGATTCGAACTATGTATCCCTGTTGACCAAATAAAATATTCAGTTTGAAATTTCGACATACATTATCTAAAGAAGGCCGGAGCACACAACGTCAGAACAGCTTCTTCTTTTCCTTCTTTTTCTTCTTCTTCTTCTACTTCTTCCGCGATATTTTAGCGGGTGCATAATCATGACTCTCCACGATTTCTTATTCTTTGAAATTTCTTTTTACATCATTCCACTTATTCCCTGTTTTACCATTCCTTTACACAAATTTGTTATCCGCTGTCCCCTTTAGTTACTCTTTCCTTCAATATGCCATGTGAAGGGAAATTCTCCCAGCCTACTTTCCTCAATAGCTGTCCTATACGTTACGACTGTTTCTTTTTTATTCTTGTTTCCGTTTTCCTTAAATCTTCCTAGCTTATCGTATGTTCAGTTCATGGTATTCTCAGCATCCTTCTGTAGAACCACGTTTCAGCAGCTTCACGTTTCGTTTCCTTGTTTCCGATGTGGATGACCTACTGTGTACGCTGCCACTACTGTGAGGAATGTTAGTGTACTGCGATATTATTCTTAACTGACCCATATGAGGGATGTGCGTTGTGGTACAGTGGGTATCGGCTCGGAACGAGAAACCGGGGTGCCGAGTTCGAATTCCAGTTGAATTCATTGTATTCATTTACGCGCAAATACCCTTGGGAAAGGTATTAATCCGTTCTTCCTTCCAGTTATGGGTTATAGCAGGACAGATTGGGTTCTATACCTTGGCCGGCAACCAGTCTACCGCAGAAAGCAATGGCAACCTACTGCAGGATAATCTTCTGCCCAGTCAGGCATGTCTCTTTCGAGACATGATCGCCCAAAGCGTGTATCACGTATGGCACTTAACTGACTGACTGACTGAATATAATAAATTGAATCATGATTAAGGCTGCTACTGGTCATAAAGTGGGGGATCGATTTACTATTGTTATGAAGTAATAAACTGATACCCCACTAATTATAATTAATATTATGTATGGCACTTAACTGACTGACTGACCCATATGATTAGCAGTTAGGATTACACATTCGTCATTACAATTTTCACGAAGCGCAAGTTACTTATGCATACATTAGCACACTAAATTATTGCTCTCATAACTCATTCGCCATTGTAAAATAATGTTGCTGTTAAATTTGCCAGTAGTTCTATGGTTCACAACCGCGATGAATTTTCTTCTCTAATGAAGAGGTAATTTATTGCCATAGGGAGGAATTTAAGTTACAGATTGGCAGGTTCAAATGGTTGCAATAATGAATTTTATAACACACCTTTTGCGCCAGATAACCTTCACGGGAGTGAAATGTATTCCAAAATATATAAAAAAGACTTGTAGGCAAAATGGAATGGCCAGGGATATATTCTAGAAGCTGAGTAGAATATTGAGAGACAGGTATATTTCGCTAGAAGCAAAGAAGAATGTACTGGATTTTTATGTGATGTCTGTTCTTTAATATGACAGTGAATACTAGACAATCTCTTCAAAGATGAAAGAGAGACTTGAAGCAACTGAAATGGGATTCTACAGAAGGATGCTGAGAATAATATGGACCGAACATGAGCAATGATGAGGTTTTAGAGAGGATAAAAACGATATAAAAACTAATACTTAAGATCAGAAAAAAGCTAAAGTTCTTGGGATATGTAATAAGGAAGGAAGGCATAGAGAATCTGATACTCACAAGTCAGAAAAGAGAAAATAGAGACGGGGGAAGCAACGCATATCATACTTGGTGGGGATGAGAAAGGGGGTGACAGAGCGGTGTTTGGGTGAGGTTAATATAGAAAGCGTACTAAGAGCCACTAAATATATGGAGATGGGGAAGGCCATGATGGCCTACGTCTTGAAGAATTCATTCGAAAGGAGCCTGCTGATAAATTGAAAACACGAGACTTAAATCTTCATTATATAACATTATATTCACAACTATATTTTGTTATGGGGTTACTGTGTCAGGCCAGTAGGGTTTTCTCGCCTGAATCGATCTACCACATATACAAATCAACCGTCCGACCGTGCATTGAATACTGTTGTCATATCTGGTCGGGCGTTCCTGCAATTCATCTCGGGTTCTAGACAGGATTCGTAGGAGGATCTGCAATGTAATCGGTCTCGACCTGGCAGCTCGACTGCAGTCACTTTCTCGCCGACGTGATGAAGCTGCCCTCTGTTTCTTCTACAAATATTTTCACGACCTCTGCTCCGATGAGCTTAACTCCCTGGTGCCCATCTACACGAATTTACTAATGCAACTAGACTGGCAACAAAATCCCGCTCTTTTACAGTCATCAAAAACCAAATGAAGCCGCCACTTTTATTTTACCAATATTTTTTTCTCGCCTGTGGAATTCCCTTCCGTATATTTGCATCCCTGCAGCTACAATCTCCAAGAGTTTAAATGTAACGTCAATTACAATCTCTTAGCCCCTTGACTCTCATCCTTCTTTTATCCTTTCCCTAACACCAGTTGTACCTTGTTTTTTTTTCCTTTTCACTTTATTCTCACGTAACTCTTCACACCAGAATTCCCATCGTTCTCTTAACTATTCCCTGATACCCCCTGTAACCAGTTCATCTTTCTATTCGCTCTCCTCGTATGTAGTCCCCTGCGCATCAGTGGCAGTACTGCCTTGCTTAGGACGAAACGATTATTATATATATATATATATACACTACCGGCCGTAATTATTAGACCACCACAGTTTTTTTTAAAGAAATGATGTATTTCATACTATTTTTATTATTTGTTGCCAAATGAAAATAGAATGATTCTTTTGTTATTATTACTTAGCAAAATGTTACAAGGCAAGGAAGCGAAGATGAACGAGTTCGAATCACCCTAAATTTTCTTCATTCTTACATTGATGAAACTGCAAAATAGGCAATTATTAAATATTTATTAATTCATTTGATGCACATGTTATTGTGCAATATTAACAAAAGAACCATTTTATTTTCATTTACATTTATAAAAAGAAATTTACAAAAGAATTAAATTAAATCAAATATTGTTTTGTGAGTAGAATATTTAGATAACCTTAGAAGAAACGTTATAATTTCTTCTAATTTTGAAAATTGCGCGTTGAAAAAAAAAACAAAAACAATCCCCGTTACGTGAGCGTTCTAAAAAAGTCCTCGTTACATAAGCATTCTTATAACAATATCGGTAATATCAGTTATTGCTAATCTCCTGAAGACACGACATGTTAGAAACATATATATATATATATATATATATATATATATGTGTGATCTGGTAACGTCTTAGACCTCTCGACCACGAATAGCCTCCATTCTAAAGGAGGTTTTTATCAAGCCTATATAACACAATTTTCGATCCATCGTAAACAAACATATCTGCTCTGAAATGTATCGTAATGTCAACAAATGTAAACATGTTAAGGAAATCAACGAATTTTAATGAATATATATATATATATATATAAATTGACTCCTTTCGGTGACTGGCGTGTGTATACACTGCTTATATACAACACGTTAACGATAGTGAAGTATGCACATTGTGCCAAGAATAAAAGTTAGTCATAAAGTAATTGTCAGAACGAGAAAGGTTACTAAATGAAAAGTCCGAAGTAATGTCCGTATTTATGAAAACTTCAGAAAATGTATTTCAGGATCACACAAACCCGGATAAAAAAGTTTATAATTCTTGACCAGCTTCTCTCTTATATTTAACTTCTAGTTATTTTTTAACTTTCACTTGTTCGTTCTGAAAGTTCCTGGTTTGCGTTTGAAAAAGTTTTGAAGAATCAGTTGATATAAAACGACTGAAGGTACCTAATGGTTGAAAACAAGGTTGCGTAATCGACTGATTAATATATATGAAAGCAAACGCAAATTTAAAGCTCCAAAGCACAAGATATGACCATCCCTAAACATACTCAAACACATTTCACAAAAAAATAGAACACAAGCTATCAAAATATTCGTCAAACAAAACAGTATTTGATGAAAAGAATAAAATTTGAAAATGCATTAAGAAAATCTGACCATGAGAACATTTTAAAATACAATCCCAAACTAAACAGACAAGTAAAAACGATGATAGAAAGTAAAAACCAAAATAGAACAAATATTTTTAAACTGATCGATAAACAGGTTCCAAAAAGCTAAGAAATAAACAAAATTTTCAATAGGAAAACAAACAAACTGAGTTATAGCTGTACTAGAAATTTAGAAAATTTCAAAAAGAAACAAAACGCCAGAAATTTAAATAGCATTGTACAAAACAAGATCATTTTTAAAGAATGTAACTGCAGGGACAAAAATAAATGGCCACTTCAAGGACTTTGTAATACAAAAGAAGTCATTTACAAAGCAAAAGTACTTGACTTAAATGGTCAAAACAAAGCATATTTGGAATACTTTAAGACTAGATGGTTCAATCACAGGTCTACATTTAAAATAGAAAACTTAAAAAATTGTACAAAATTGGCTAGTCATGTGTTGAAATTGTACAAAATTGGCTAGCCACGTGTTGAAATTGAAATTAAAATGCGGAAAAGACCTAGATATAACGTGGAGTATAGTGAAAACAGCCAAGCCTTACAATGGTGGCAAAATATGTAGATTTTGTCAGGAAGAAAAGTTAGCTATTATGTTATTCCCAAACAAAAATGAATTACTGATTGAAAGAACAGAAATTATGACTAAGTATAAGCATATCATAAAATACCTATTGAGATCATACAACCAGGGATGAAAACGTTATAATTTCTTCTAATTTTAAAAATTGCGCGTTAAAAAAAAACAAAACAAAACAAAAAAAAAAACAATCCCCGTTACGTGAGCGTTCTAAAAAAGTTCTCGTTACATAAGCATTCTTATAATAATGTCGGTAATATCAGTTATTGCAAATCTCCTGAAGACACCACATGGTACACACACACACACACACACACACACACACACACACACACATATATATATATATATATATATATACACTGCTTATATACAACACGTTAAAATATCCTTTCTTTGATTACATGTGCCTATGGGGGTAGCGACTCCGACGGACAACAAAAAGAAGCAAGTGGATGTGTCTAGGCACAGTGATGAGCTGTGACACAGCGAAACAGGCTTGCATGTGGATGATTAATATATTATGCTCTCATTACGATTGAGCTCTCTAGAGAAGAAAATTTTAAAAACAGTTTCCACTTCAGCTATATAAGCGTGACTCTTCAGAAATGAATTGACTTCTTTCGGTGACTGGCGTGTGTATACACTGCTTATATAGAACACGTTAAAAAAATCCCTTCTCTGATACCATGATCCTTTGGCTTAGGGAGTAGCTGACTTCGACAGACACCAAATCGGTCGATTTTCGATCCCAGCCAGAAGCAGGTGTATCTGTCTAGCCACACTGACAAGCTGTGATACAGCGAAACAGGCTTGTATGTGGATGATTACTATATATATATATATATATAAATGATAGAATAAAGTAAAGAAACGAAGAAGGAAACGTATCTAAATCAAACATGTTTCACTTGTATTAATGTTTCTTCAGAGATCGAGGTAAAGGTGAAAAATTTTCAAAAGATAGTATACTGGTATGTTGTAATTTGGGATTGATTCTTATTGGTCAGATAAGTATCACGTGAATTAAAGCAATAGATAATTATATTCAGATGTATACGTGATGAATGTTTTCTATCTGTATGCAGAGAAACGCTTGTCTGCTTACGTGTATGTACGCGCATTAATACGCGTGACAAGTGTAGCAAAACGATTGGTCAGTTTTTAAATATATGTGTGAAGAGTTTTTTGGCAGGTAAACTGTACGATGATGCATGTGTTTGTAACTTTAGTCAATGTGATAAAAGTTCAACCAATTTTTCCTTAACACACAAGCACATATACATTTATATTAACTAATGTTACCAACCAGCAAACATTTTTCCTACTATTCATTCTATCATCTTTTCGAACTGAAGAACTGATATCACATAGAAATAAAGTAATCTCTTCTTTGTTTCTAGTGAAATTTTCCTGTGTCTTAGTACTTTGCTCAGCTTCTGGAACGCGTCCTTTGCCATGCCAATTCGCCTTCAGATCTCTGTATCGCACTTTCCGTCTTCTGTTAGCACATGGCATGGGGTGAAATAATTAAAAAATAAATAAAAAATGCGTACTCCGGTAAGATTCGAACTTGCGTACTGTAGATGAAACCGTCAATTGATCTGATGTGCCTTAGACTCCTCGACCACAAAAGATTTTAGGCAAAGTTAAACAAAGCTCAAACTAAGCATTTAAACACATAAATACCTGATGTTTGATATATTCATATCTGCTTTGTTTTCATATCCAATGTAAGCGTATGTAAACAAAGACAATTCATTTTACGAATTGAATTAACTTTTTTTTGTAATATGCTTGACGCATTGTGCATATAAGCCGCATGTGTAAGTATTTGAAGGCTATCACAATGCGTTTAGTAAACTAAAGGAAGGTAAAGAAGTTGTTGGGTATTACCTATTTATTATTCATTAATATTTGGAGATCAAAGTCTGATCTTCAGAATGATAGGAGAGCTTGATTTCACGTCCGCTCATGAACCGTGCCTTTCAACGATATATATAAACGAAGGCACGGTTCACGAGCGGACGTGAAATCAAGCTCTCCTATCATTCTGAAGATCAGACTTTGATCTCCAAATATTAATGAATAATAAATAGGTAATACCCAACAACTTCTTAACCTTTCTTTATTTTACTAAACGCATTGTGATAGTCTTCAAATCCTACCCCCACCACACACACACACACACACACACACACACACACACACACACACACACACACACATATATATATATATGAACAAAATAGACGTCATAGTACACCTTACACCTAAGGAAATTTTCGGTTAACACACTATCAAAGGCGTAGGTTGGCAAAATTCAATTGATAATGAAGGACACAATAATATATATATATCGTCATCCGCAGGGAGAACTGTTTCGCTGTATCACATCTTATCAGTACAGTTAGACATACGATTGCTTTTAACCCTGCATTGAAACCCGACCGAATTGGCGTCAGTCGGCAATTCTATCTCTGAGCTATATATATATATATATATATATATATATATATATATATATATATACCCAAATGAAATAGGAACGAAGAAAAATTTACAACGTTCAAAACATTAATTTAAAACAGTCCTCAATAAAGAAATAGAGCAATGAATATTTATTATAAATTATATTTTAGAACATGTCCAAACTACAATCTACTACAAAAGTGAACATTTTGTTTCGACATTGAAAGAACAATGTCTCATCAGGTAGTAAACGTTATTTTTAATATAATAACGTTTACTACCTGATGAGACATTGTTCCTTCATTGTCGAAACAAAATGTACACCATTGCAGTAGATTGCAGTTTGGACATGTTTTTTAAGTAACCTACAGGTGTTTAAATGTAAGGTCACTAGACACCTCCTAACGCACTAACTCGCACGCAATCTCTCAAACACTCTTCCTATGTACGTCCTAACTCGTCTATCACCCTCCTTCTAACATTTCCTATATCCAATCGCTCTATGTAACTCCTTGCGCTATAGTGGCAGTGGAATGCCTGGCTTGGGGTGAAATGATTAAAACAAATATTAATCATATATATATGGAAGTACATATATATATTTAGAAATTTCGTTACTACCATCATATACTTTAGTCAAGATAAAATACAAAACAGTATTGCTTTCGCTAAATATTTCTGGCAATTAAAGAATGATAAGGATTCTTTTGTCAACTGGGACGTCATATCAAAAACCAAATCTTATAACAGGAAAGGAAATCTAATTTATGTCTTACTGAAAAATTCAGTCAGTCAGTTAAGTGACATACGTGATACACACTTAGGAGATAATGTCTCGAAAAAGACATGACTGACTGGGCAGAAGATTTTTTCGCAGTAGGTTGCCATTACTTTTTGAGGTAGACTGGTTGCCAATCAAAGCTCTAGAACCCAATATGACCTGCTGTTTAACCCATAGTTGGAGGGATAAGCGATGGATTAATACATTCCCAAGGTATTTACGCGTAAGTGAATGCAACGAATTCAACTAGAATTCGAAATCGGTTCTCCGATTTCTCGTTCCAAGCCGATATCTACTGCAGCACAAGCACAGAAAATTATTAATCATTTAAAACATTTAAATAACCTTAACTTATGATATATCCCGAAAAGGAATACAGTATAAAAAGATCAGTTGAAGAATGGAACTCCACACCAGGAATAAGAAATACAGATTTATTGTACTAAGGTACAATTAACAATAATACATATATAGTCAAGCCACGGGTTAGAGCGGAATCGACTATCGAATATTGAATGCCTTCGCCTAAGACCTTTTTCCGTATTTACTAGCCTTCCCACGCAAGGCCGGATGTGACACATGGTCATTTTATAGTGGGTATTCCCGGCCATATAACCGGGCCAAAAAATGTCTGTCTATTTTTCCCCAGTCGTGGTTCTACCCTTCGGCGGAACCACGACTGGGTTTGTGCTCTCTGCTCGGAAGCAGAGAGCGCCCTCTACCCGAAGCTAGAGGGCTGACAGTGTCATAGAAAAGTCAGGCGAATGCCTAAGAGCTTTTTCACCCGTCGTACCGTTCGTTACCGTCTTTTATAAAGTAGAGCATTCTATTCTCGGGGATGACAGGATGTTGCACTATAGTCAGTTAAAGTGCCATACGTGATACACGCTTGGGCGATCATGTCTCGAAAGAGACATGACTGACTGAGCAGAAGATTATCCCGCAGTAGGTTGCCATTGCTTTCTGCGGTAGTTGCACTATAACAACGTATTAAATAAGAAAAGTGAATAATTGATTATTACATGTCGGCATAAAAATAAATATTGTGTGTGTGTGTGTGTGTGTGTGTGTGTGTGTGTGTGTGTGTAAGTGCGATATCCTTCAGACGAAAATCGAATAGGGTTTGTCTCGTACTTGGAGTAAGTTTAAGGACAATACCTCAACTGTGGGAAGACAGAATGAATGTTCTTTAGTAAAAATGCGAACTGCAAATCGAAGATACCAAAATCAAACAGGCGTGTAAATATCAATATCTGGGAAGTGTTTTAACAAAAAATGAAATATGTGACACGAACATCCGAAGACGTACTGGAATAGCCAAAGATGCCTTCTAAATACTAAGCAAAGTAATAACAAATAGAAAAAAATAACTTCGCTAGAAAGAAGGGAAAGAGTATTAAACTGTTTTCCTGTCAGTTGGCGCTGGACATTCTTCTCAAAGATGGAGAAGAGACTTAAAGCAACAGAATTCTGCTTCTACAGAAGAATGGTCGGAAAATGCAAACAAAACTGATAATAAATATCAGGAAGTGATTGATGAGGTTACTGAGACACGTAATGAGGAAGGAGGGCTTGGAGAATTTGATACTCACAGGTCGGATAAATGGAAGAAGAGACAGGGGAAAGCAGCACGAGACGTACTTGTTAGGTTTGGGCAAGTGGTTAACGTAGCGGGGCTTAGAAGAGATACCAAGAAAAACATTATTGAGAGCGACAAGAGACAAAGCCAAGCGGAGGTCCATGATCGCCTACGTTCTGAAAGGACACGGCACATGAAGAAGAAGAAGCTTGGGGAATATTTGAGCGCTTTGGTGTAGAGTAATATTTAACGAGCTAGTATATTGGAACATTATTACTTGGTAATAGACTCGTGCCACATCGGTTACCTCATAAACATGCCCTTGTGTCATAAAGACAGATCTAAGTTGCTCGTCTTTATTTTTGTGTAAACTAAGCTAAAATTATCTGTGTTAGTTCAAGGTTTTCATTCAGAATATTTCGATCTGTTTTGGCCTTCGTCTCCTGCGGTGCATTCTGTGTTTCCTAAGAGTGGAGAATATTAAAATTGTAACTCCAATGGAAGCATTATCGATTTTTTCTAAATTTGGTTTCAATTGGAATCGGAATATATACATCATATTGTCCGTATGGCAACGGGAATATTCCAATCGTGAAAGAACGCTTGAATTTAAAGGATATTAAGGCGCGGTTCTATATTAGTTTTTTTTTCATAAAAAGTAACTCATTTGTACCTCCTCATGTCAAATGCTTCGGCGTCGTATGACAGCTACACTCCCAGTTAATGTAGGTTGTTGTTTTTTTTCTCTATACTGCATTCTGTATCATTATTTGTTTCTTTGTTTTAACGGCACACTCCTTTGATAAAAGAAACCTTCCCGACTCACTCAATATCAAATACCAACACCCAAACGGGGGTTAAAACACTATGAAAGTATAAAAATACACTTTTATAGAAATATATACATAAAAATTTTTATAGAAAAATATACATTTTGTAAGGAAAAATATTACCAACGATACATTTTTGAAGAAAAAATTCTGACCATAACAGATTTTTAAAGGAAAAACGATTATTCTGAGGAAAACATTTTTAATACAAAACTAGAAGACATTTTCAGTTTTCTAAAATAAAAAAGAATAAAAACAAAAAAAAATTCATTAAAATCTGACTAAATCATCCATCTCCCAATAACTGAACATTAAAAAAATACCTTAAAACCCCACCGTTTCGGCATTAAATAACCCACAGATGTTGATATGCCGTTAAACAAAACTCGAACTCAAACTTAAACTCAGCTATTCTTTATTATTACAAATGCCAAACAGGTCCGAATATGAAGCACTTACACTACATGTGTTCGGGAGTCGTTTTATTCTTTTCCAGTTTTGAACAGGCCTAAAAGATTATTCATGTCATTGTGGGTGACTGATTAGTTTTCACACTATACAACCCATTTCCCCATAGACGAAAAGTTGGAAGCTGCTCTATCGCCTTTTTTCATTGAAAGTGCTCAGACGAATTACATTCCTTAATTCCACCAGTTCTAATCTTCAAGGCCAATACCCACCATACCACGCACATTGTCAGTCAGTTAAGTGCCATACGTGATACATGATTAGATGATCATGTATCTCTCGAGACATGAGAGCTCTTTCTAAATCACTCCGTGTATCTTGTTCTTTTCCTTTCTCTCTACCTTCGCAAATGTCTTCACTCCTGTGTTCACATCCTTCTCTTGCCCTTTCTCTTTCACCCCCCGTTACTAGTTCGTCTTCGTCTTAACTCTTCTCCTGCCTAATACTTCAACTCTCTTATGTAAGCCCCTGCACATTAGTGGCGTTAACGCCTAGCTTGGGGTGAAATGATTAAAACAAATAAAATAAAAAAATAAAAATAAAAATTGGCACACGTAGGCCATTTATTTGTATTTGATGTTTCATAAAAGAGACAGTTGCATAAAATCTTGACAATGTGATCAAGGCTCTCAAATCAAGACAAGGATGTATATGAAGTTTCAAGGATATAAAGGAGCATTGCCACAATTCGTTCCGTGGCCAATGTAGCCGTGACTTAAGTGCACACAGCCTTGAAACGTTGGTCCAAAAACACCGTTTAAAAACCAAGTGCAGTAATAATTGAAGTTTTAGCAAATGCATATCAGGTTACATTTGGATTATTGCCATATACTTCTGACTTTAGGTAAACGGTTAAACACAAAAAGAAAGCCGGAAGAGGCACTTGTGATTAATACTCTATGTGCAATTCAAAGATTCATACGAAATTTGGAGCAGTTATGAAAAAAGCAATCAACTATTCCCACAATTCATCAGCGTATAATTTAAAAGTGGCTTTTCCTATAAAAGTCTATTTTATGTATATATTTCTATAAAAGTGTATTTTTATACTTTCATAGTGGTTTGACCCCATTTTGTGGATTAACTATTTGCCCATACCTGGGGCCCTAACAAGTGCTACCGCACCGGGTGAGGGTAGACATAAGAACGACAGCAATTAAGAGGTGGTTCCATGCTCCTCACAACCTTTCAATAAGAGGTCTTGTTGCCGGATGCAGTTTACCGTCATACTTAGGACAGATGAAGAAAGAGGGCTTGAAAAATCTGATACTCACAGGACATATTGAAGGCAAGATAGAAGGAGAAAATACTTAGTGGCTTGAGTAAATGACTGTCAGAACAGGATTTAGGAGAGATAACAGGATGTGCGTTGTGGTCCAGTGGATATCGACTCGGAACGAGAAATCGGAGAGCAGAGTTCAAATTCCTGTTAAATTCGTTGCAATCATATACACACAAATACCTTTGGGAAAGGTATTAATCAGTCTCTTCCATCCAGCTATGGGTCAAATAACAGGACAGATTGGGTTCTATAGCCTTGGTTGGCAACCAGTCTACCGCAGAAAGCATTGGCAAACTACTGCGGGATAATCTTCTGCCCAGTCAGTCATGTCTCTTTCGAGACATGATCGTCCAAGCCTGTATCACGTACGGCACTTAACTGACTAAACAGAAAGACAAAAATTTATAAAGCGCTACAAAGGACAGGGATTTGTGGAGAGCCATACGCTCTGAGGTGACATGACACATAAAGAAAAATAATGAGAAAATTAAGGTTCAGACAATGTGGAGAAAAACATCAGCTGGGACCCTAACAAGTACTACCATAGCTGGGACCCTAACAAGTACTACCACTCCGGGTCAGAGTGGACCTGAGAACAACAGCAATTAAGAGGTGGTTCCATGCTCCTCACAACCTTCCAATAAGAGGCCTTGTTGCCGGATACGGTTTATCGTCTTGCCCAGGACCCAGAGAATAGCAGAAGGAGTCAGGTACTGATTAGACCAGTACAAGGAACCGGCTATTTTTTCCGGCATCGTTAGCGATGGATCATATGTAGAAGTTCTACTTGAGGTCTGGGTTGATATTAAGTCGGAATAGGCGGTCAAGGGAAGGGTATTCATGAAAAAATACCCGTTCATTGTGATAGGCAAGGAAACCGGGTCATCTCAGTGATGGAATTTCACTCATTTGGTTTTCAAAAGTATAATTTTCCTCTAATGAGATGCTAGATCTCCAGTCAGAGAAAAGATCAGGAGCCAGGCTCGGATCTTCTACTGTTTTGAGTGCGCATCCATATACCGTCGTATCATCAGCATCATTCCTAGACAAGGGACAGAATAAAATTTGTAACAAACTTATCATAATCGCAATAGCCAGTCACTTAAGTTTTATACGTGATACGCGCTTGAGTGATCATGTCACGAAAGAGTCATGACTGACTGGGCCGAAAATTTTCATGCAGTAGGTTGCCATTATTTTCTACAGTAAAATAGTTTTTTTTTTTTATCGTATCACCCCGAGCAAGTCGGTAACGCCACTGATGTGCAGGGGGCTACGTAATAGTGAAAAGATTGGAAAAAAGAAAGCCGGAAACCACATCTTAAACAGGGAAAAAGGGATGAGCCTCTTCACCTGTTCAATAGACGTGGGTGGAGTGTGAAACGGGCAATAGATAGATCTATCTACTCCAATTGAGAAAACAAAAGAAAACAAAAAAAACAAAGTGAGAAGATTGGAAAAGAGAAAGCCGGAAACCACATCCTAAACTGGGAAAAAGGGATGAGCCTCTTCACCTGTTCAATAGACGTGGGTGGAGTGTGAACCGGGCGATAGATAGATTTATCTACTCCAATTGAAAAAAAAAACAAAAAAAAACAAAGTGAGAAGATTGGAAAAGAGAAAGCCGGAAACCACATCCTAAACAGGGAACAAGGGATGAGCCTCTTCACCTGTTTAATAGACGTGGGTGGAGTGTGAACCGGGCGATAGATAGATCTCTCAACTAAAGCTGTAAAACCCAATCTGTATTGCTATTTAACCCATAGCTGGAGGAAAAACAGACGGATTTTTCTAGGGTCAGTCAGTCAGTTAAGTGCCATACGTGATACACGCTTGGACGATCATGTCTCAAAAGAGACATGACTGACTGGGCAGAAGATTATTCCGCAGTAGGTTGCCATTGCTTTCTGCAGTAGACTGGTTGCCGACCAAGGCTACAGAACCCAATTTGTCCTGTTATTTGACCCATAACTGGAAGGAAGAGACGGATTAATACCTTTCCCAAGGGTATTTGCGCGTAAGTGAATGTAAGTAATTCTACTGGAATTCGAACTCGGCTTCCCGATTTCTCTTTCAGAGCCGATATCCACTGCACCACGTGCGCATAAATGAAGGCAGTGAATTCAACGAGAATTTGAACTCGGCACTCTGATATCTCGTTCTGAGCCGATATCCATTGCACCACAAGGCACATCCACAATCGCACTAATGCTTTGCCTAAAGCCAGAAAATAATGAATAAATAATAAATAGATTATTATCTATTATTTATTCATTATTTTATGGCTTTATGCAAATTAATAATTAAACCTTGCTTAAAGCTACAGTTGAAAGACATTAGAAAAGAGACGACAAATCAAATGGAAAATCAGTTTATTCAGATTAATCCCAAGGATTCCGTGTCCGAATTTGTTCTACGTCAGCAACCATAAAAGACAACGAGTGAGGAATCTGCTCTTTTATTCTAAGCCAAACAAAAATCAAGGCGTAATCGTAAGTTGTTGCGCTGAGTTTTTGTTATATTGAGTAAGAGGCTTATGTACGGCTCACGTTTGTAAAATTTTGAAAGCAATCATGGATCGTAAATGAATAATTAACAATGTGTTTCTCATTTAAGTTTTTGATCGTCCTGATTCAGTCGCAAGGAAAATAAACCCGAGATTACCATCGGCTTTATTATGTCCTTTAGAAATATAATCTATAATTATCAACTGCTGGGACAAAAGTATGGATAGTTGATACCGGCAATAGATTATTAACCCTCTAGGGCCATTCGTATCATATTTAATACAGTATGAAAACAAGCCTTGAAAGAAATATTTTCCTGAAAATTTTTTTAAGAGAAATATTTTATAAATTTCAAATGAAAGCAGTACTGACTGCTCAGTCAATGAATACCAAATGTTTCCTTATAGGGAAATACCAAATGTTTCCTTATAGGGAAATACTGTATCAAATATGATACGAATGGCCCTAGAGGGTTAATTTCTTTTCTTTTCTTTTCTATCTATCTATCTATCTATCTATCTATCTATCTATCTATCTATCTATCTATCTATCTATCTATCTAGGGCCATTCGTATCATATTTGATACAGTATGAAAACAAGCCTTGAAAGAAATATTTTCCTGAAAAATTTTTTAAGAGAAATATTTTATAAATTTCAAATGAAAGCAGTACTGACTGCTCAGTCAATGAATACAAAATGTTTCCTTATAGGGAAATACCAAATGTTTCCTTATAGGGAAATACTGTATCAAATATGATACGAATGGCCCTAGAGGGTTAAATCGTGACATGCTGGATATCCAGTTACTCACTAAAGTTCGTCTAGTGTGAAAACAAAACGAGTCACCCAGTGAGAAGTGAAGAATGTTTCATATTATGAAAATTATAAAGCCTTTTTGGTCGGTAGACACAAACATGACTGACTTAATGAGAATCGAAGCATTTGGGCTTCTTCTTTTATGTGCCCTGTTCTTTCAGGATGTAGGCGATCATGGCTTTCCATTTCCCTATCTCTGGTGGCTCTTAGCACGCTTTCTCCTGTTACATCACACAACCCTCGTTCTGTCATCTAACTGATTAGACCCTTCAAATATGTTATCCGCTACCTTCCTCTGTCTCTTTTTTCCTCTATCTTGTCTGTTAGTATCAGGTTCTCCAAGCCTTCCTTCCTCATTGCATGTCCCAGAAACTTCAGCTGTCTTTTCCTGATGCTCAGTATTAATTTCCTTTTCGGTTCCATCCTTTCCAAAACCTCCTCATTGTTCAAATGGTTGATCCATGATATCTGCAGCATCCTTCTGTAGAACCACATTTCAATTGATTCAAGGTTTTCCTTCATCTTTGATTGTATTGTCCAACATTCACTGCCATATTGAAGAACTGACATCACATAGCGATGCAGTACTCTTTTCTTTGTTTGTAGCAAAATTTTCCTAATTACATAGATTTATCTTGCAAAGTGTCAAAAAAAGAGGCATGTCTGAAATTATGAAAAATTATTAAGCATTTTCTAGACACAAAAACGAGTTACCATGCTAATTACAAAGATCTGTTTTGTAAAGAGTAAAAACACTGGAACAAGGAACGCCATATTCATGATTAGGATGCTCTCTGAAAGGGCATTACAAATGAAGAAAGACTTGTACCTATGCTTCATTGATTACGCGAAAGCATTCGACAAAATACGACACAAAGAATTGATGGAAATGATAGGCAACCTCGACATTTTCGGCAAAGATATAAGAATAATCAAGAATCTCTACTGGCAGCAAACGGCCTGCATACGGACAGGTAACGACCTCAGTAGATACACAAAGATAGAAAAAGGCGTAAGACAAGGATGTGTCTTTTCACCGGATTTGTTCAACCTATACAGCGAGAATATTTTGAGGACCCTAGATGACACACCAGGATTTATTATTGGAGGCCACAACCTGAACAACATAAGATACGCGGACGATACAGTACTGATTGCGGACACGGAAAGGAAACTGCAAGATCTCATACAGAAAGTAGCAGTGGAGAGTGACAAGAAGGGACTACAAATAAACTTTAAGAAAACTGAGTGCATGGTCATCAGCAAAAGATACAACCCAAAATGCCAAATACAGGTGGGGGATAACAGAATCAAACAAGTCCAAGAATTTAAGTACCTAGGAAGTGTTCTAACAGGAGATGGAAAGTGCGACACGGAGATCCGAAGGCGAATTGGCATGGCAAAGGACGCGTTCCAGAAGATGAGCAAAATACTAACACACAGGAAGATCTCAATAGAAACGAAGAAAAGAGTGCTAGACTGCTACGTGATGTCAGTTCTTCAGTACGGCTGTGAATGCTGGACAATATCATCGAAAATGAGGAAAAAACTAGAAGCGGCCGAAATGTGGTTCTACAGAAGGATGCTACGGATATCGTGGACTGAGCATACAAGCAAAGACGAAGTGTTAGAAAGAATGGCAACAAAAAGGAAATTGATGCTGAGCACCAGGAAGAGACAACTGAAGTTCCTGGGACATGCAATGAGGAAGGAGAGCCTGGAGAACCTGATACTGACTGGTCAGATAGAAGGAAGGAGAGACAGAGGAATGCAGCGGATAACATATCTGCAGAGTCTGATCAGGTGGATGACGGAACGGGGGTTGCCAGGAGCAACAGGAGCAAACATACTAAGAGCCACAAGGGATAGGGAGACGTGGAGATCCATGATCGCCTACGTCCTGAAGGGACAGGGCACATAGAAGAAGAAGAAGAAAAAAGAGTCACCTCTTGAGAGTCGAGCATGTCTAATATGATGAAAATTATTAAGCATTTTCTGGGAGATAGACAGAAAAATGAGGAAGGCTGGGAGAAGTGAAACACTTCAGATATAATTATTACAAAGGTTTACTTTGTCGGATATTATGTGAGAAAAAGTTGGAATTTGAATGCATGGTAATTGCTAAGTTTTCTCTTAATATAAGATATGAGATATCATGATAGGAAGAAAGATTTGTCTTGCATAGAACAAAAAGAACGAGGCATTCCGTGAGTATCGGGATATGGCTGATATGAAATTATTAAGCAGTGTTTGGTAGACAGATACAAGAACGTGACACACGAAGAAGCTTTATAAATTGCATAATTAATTTTTTTCTTTTTTCTTTTATATGCTATGCGAATGGGAAAGTTAACGCTTCTCCAGAATGTCCATTCATTTGTTGCCCTAAGAAACTGGTTACACTTTAACCCTCTATGGCCATTCGTATCATATTTGATACAGTATTTCCCTATAAGGAAACATTTGATATTTCCCTATAAGGAAACATTTGGTATTCATTGACTGAGCAGTCAGTACTGCTTTCATTTGAAATTTATAAAATATTTCCCTTAAAAAAATTTTCAGGAAAATATTTCTTTCAAGGCTTGTTTTCATACTGTATCAAATATGATACGAATGGCCCTAGAGGGTTAAGGCTTCTACTGGGCATAAAGTGGGGGATCAGTTCTATATTGTTATGAAGTAATAAACAGATCCCCCACTAATTACTACTTAACCCTCTAGGGCCATTCGTATCATATTTGATACAGTATTTCCCTATAAGGAAACATTTGATATTTCCCTATAAGGAAACATTTGGTATTCATTGACTGAGCAGTCAGTACTGCTTTCATTTGAAATTTATAAAATATTTCTCTTTAAAAATTTTTCAGGAAAATATTTCTTTCAAGGCTTGTTTTCATACTGTATCAAATATGATACGAATGGCCCTAGAGGGTTAAGTAGTAATTAGTGGGGGATCTGTTTATTACTTCATAACAATATAGAACTGATCCCCCACTTTATGCCCAGTAGAAGCCTTAACCCTCTAGGGCCATTCGTATCATATTTGATACAGTATGAAAACAAGCCTTGAAAGAAATATTTTCCTGAAAATTTTTTTAAGGGAAATATTTTATAAATTTCAAATGAAAGCAGTACTGACTGCTCAGTCAATGAATACCAAATGTTTCCTTATAGGGAAATACCAAATGTTTCCTTATAGGGAAATACTGTATCAAATATGATACGAATGGCCCTAGAGGGTTAAAATCACGCCTTGCCCTTCTACTATCCATACAATCAAATTCGTTGAAGTTGTTATTCATATTTTCTATTGGCTTCTCTTAACTGCAGTATGTCCTGCGTCTGTTAAAGCCACTAAATCCTCGTTTTCTATTATATGCCATAAAAATTTCAAGTATCTCTTTTTGAAGCTGTTATTTTCTTTCCTTGCAGTTATTATTTTCTTTAAATCTGCCTCATTGCTTGTATGTTTAGTCCAAGTTATTCTCATCTTTCTTTGATAGAACAGGAACAAATTTTCATCTTTCCTTCGTAGAGCAGCAAGGTGTTCCTAGTCTTTTTTTATAGAACAGCAATGTATTCTCTTCTTTGGTAAAAGAGTAAGGAATTATCTTCCTTGGTAGAACATGAAAAAAATTCTCACCTTTCTTTGGTAGAACAGCAACGTATTCACATCTTTTTGGTAGAAAAGCAAGATATTCTTATCTTTATTTGGTAGAACAGCAAGGGTTTCTCATCTTTATTTGACAGAACAGAAAATATTCTAATCATTTTTTGTAGAACACCAAGCTTTTTTCCATCTTTTTGGGTAGAACAGCAGAGTATTCTAATCTTTTTTGGTAGAACAGAAAAGTATTCTCATCATTATTTGGTAGAAGAGAAAAAATATTCTAATTATATTTTGGTAGAACAGCAAGCTTTTTCCATCTTTTTGGGTAGAACAGCAAAGTATTCTAATCTTTTTTGGTAGAACAGAAAAGTATTCTCATCTTTATTTGGTAGAAGAGAAAGGTATTCTAATTATTTTTTGGTAGAACAGCAAAGTATCCTCATGTTTTGCTGACAGAACAGCAAGGTATTCTCAACTTTGCTTAGTAGAACAGCAAGGTATTCTTATATTTTTGGTAGAACAGCAAAGTATCCTCATGTTTTGCTGACAGAACAGCAAGGTATTCTCAACTTTGTTTAGTAGAACAGCAAGGTATTCTTATATTTTTGGTAGAACAGCAAAGTATCCTCATGTTTTGCTGACAGAACAGCAAGGTATTCTCAACTTTGCTTAGTAGAACAGTAAGGTATTCTTATATTTTTGGTAGAACAGCAAAGTATCCTCATGTTTTGCTGACAGAACAGCAAGGTATTCTCAACTTTGCTTAGTAGAACAGTAAGGTATTCTTATATTTTTGGTAGAACAGCAAAGTATCCTCATGTTTTGCTGACAGAACAGCAAGGTATTCTCAACTTTGCTTAGTAGAACAGCAAGGTATTCTTATATTTTTGGTAGAACAGCAAAGTATCCTCATGTTTTGCTGACAGAACAGCAAGGTATTCTCAACTTTGCTTAGTAGAACAGTAAGGTATTCTCACCTTTATTTGATAGAATAGTAAGGAATTTTCATCTCTCTATGATAGAATAACAAGGTATTATCAGCTTTCTTTGGTATATCAGCACGGTTTTCTCATCTTACTTTGGTAAAAACAGCAACGTTTTCTAATCTTTCTTTGGTAGAAGAGTAAGGGATTTTCATATTTCTATGGTAGAACCCCATAGTATTCTCATTTTTCTTTTGTAGCACAGAAAATCTACTTCTTCGAATCTCGTCTGCGTCCATGAAGAAATTACCCAGCATTCACTGCCACATCGACAATTAGATCCAACTTTATATTCACATTGGTAAATCGTGTGCATAATTTCATAAAACCATTTTACCAACAAATGAGGCTCTTGCAAACTGATACTTGAAGAATCAATTATAACCCCGAACAATGTTTACCTATAAACACAAATATATATATATATCCCACCGATGCTGATTAGTAGACACAAGTATAAACTTGTCATCTCTTTACCTATCAACTGAAATATAAACCTAAAAATCTTTTTGCTATAGGCTCAATGTTTAACTATACATCCCTATATCAGTCTGAGTCATGTTCAATAGACTAAAGTGTAAAAATGACCACAATTTATCAATAGACAGAAGTATATAAGGAGAGCTGTCTAATTATAGTCTGGCGTATAAAAATAATCACGGACACAAGTGTATAAAGAGACACAATAAACCTACACTTGTGTCTATAAGCCTATAGATACAAGTATAAAAAGACCACTGTATCCCTATAGTTTCGGATATAAAAACAATAATGGTTTACCTATAAACACAAGTATAAAAAAGCACTCTCTACCTATAGTCTCCGGTATAAAACCAATCATGGTTTAACTATAGACACAAATATAAAATGAGCACTGTCTACCTATAGTCTCGGGTATGAAAACAATCATAGTTTGCCTATAGACACAAGTATAAAAAAGCGTTGTCTATTTATAATCTCGGGTATAAAAACAATCATGGTTTGCCTATAGACACAAGTATAAAAAGAGCGCTGTCTATTTATAGTCTCGGGTATAAAAACAATCACGGTTTGCCTATAGACACAAGTATAAAAAGAGCGCTGTCTATTTTTAGTCTCGGGTATAAAAACAATCATGGTTTGTCGATATGTCTATCGGCACACAATGATTGTTTATATACAAGTATAAAAAGTATAATTAATTTAAAGTATAAAAAGAGTATAATTAAAAAAGTATAATTAATTATAAAGTATAAAAAGAGCGCTGTCTATTTATAGTCTCGGGTATAAAAACAATCACGGTTTGCCTATTGACACAAGTCCAAAAAGGCGTGTCTGTTTATAGTCTCGAGTATAAAAACAATCATGGTTTGCCTATAGACACAAGTATAAAAAGAGCGCTGTCTATTAATAGTCTCGGGTATAAAAACAATCACGGTTTGCCTATAGACACAAGTATAAAAAGAGCGCTGTCTATTTTTAGTCTCGGGTATAAAAACAATCATGGTTTGCCTATAGACACAAGTATAAAAAAAGCGCTGTCTATTTTTAGTCTCGGGTATAAAAACAATCATGGTTTGCCTATAGACACAAGTATAATAAAGCATTAACGTTAAAAATCTTTCAAGGATATTATTTCTTAAAATCCATGGTAACTAAATACGAGAGTGAATCCCAACAATAAAAATCAGGAAAAAAATAAGGAGGTAAGTAAGGATATAGAGGGTGGTAAATAGAGAGAGGGAATACAAGTTTTAGGTGACAGAGTGAGGCACAACAGAGAGAGATAGAGAGAGAGAGAGAGAGAGAGAGAAGGAAGGAAGATGAAAGATGTAATTGATTGAAAGAATAAAAAAGAGAAAAAGCACGATGTAAACAGCGATAGAGAAGAGAGAGCGAAAGAGAGAGAGAGAGAGAGAGCGAGCGCAAGGGAGAGACATAATACAAGTATTAGGAGACAGAGAGAGTAGAGATTACAGAAGATAGAAAAAAAAAGAATAGCAATGATAAGATGAGAGAGATAGACAGTAATAAAGAATGGAGAGATAGAGACTGACAGAAAAAAGTCAGGGAGCGAGAGAGAGAGAGAGAGAGAGAGGGAGAAAGGGTAAGAAGAAGAATGGAGATGTAATCAATATGAAAATAAAAAAGATAAAAAGAACGATATAAACAGTGATAAAGAGGAGAGAGCGAGGGAGAGACAGAATACAAGTATTAGGAGACAGAGATAGAGGAATTGGTTAGAAGCCGAGAGATGTATTCTATAGAAGAAATTAAAAAGTAAAACATGAAAAATATAAACAGTAAGAGAAAAGTAAGAGAGAGAGTGAGAGAGAGAGAGAGAGAGAGAGAGTGAGTGAGAGAGAGAGAGAGAGAGAGAGAGAGAGAATACAAATATTAGGAGGCAGAGAGAAAGATAGGTGAGAAATAGAGAGAAGAGGTAATCAATAGAAGGAATAAAAAGAAGTGAATATGAATGATGGAAACAGTGATAGAGAAGAGAGAGAGCGGGAGGGAGATAGAAAGAATACAAGATTTTTCAGGAGCAGAGAGAGAGAGAGAGAGAGAAAGGGTTGAGAAAAGATGAGACTTAATTAATGGAAAAAATAGAAACAGAAAATGAAAGATGTAAAGAGGGATAGAGAATAGAGAGAGTGGGAGAGAGACGGTAAACAAGTATCAGGAGTTTGAGAGAGAGAGAGAGAGAGAGAGAGAGGGGGAGGAAAGAGAGGGAAAGAGTGAAAGAGGCGAGATGTAGAAAGAAGGTGTAATCAATAAAAGCAATAACAAGGAGAAGATGAAAGATGTAAACAGCGACAGAGAAGTGAGAGAGACATAAAAATATTAATAGACAGAGATAGAGAATGTGGTTAGAAGTAGAAAGATATACTAAATAGACAAAATTGGGCACCTCGTAATGGTTAACAAGCTTGTATTGCTAGAACTTATTACAACTCTGTGGTGAGTTCGATCCTCACTGAGTGACCCATACTTTCGGCTTTCTGCCACATCTAAGCGGGGCTTAGAAAATCAACTAAATAAACAAAATGAAAAGATACAATGAATGATTTAAACAGAGATAGAGAAGGGAAAGAGAGCAAATATGAAAGACACACACACACACACACACGCAGAGAGAGAGAGAGAGAGAGAAAGCCGTCAACAACAAAAAAGAGAATGGAAGTGAAATTTATGCAGTTGAATAAGTGTCAGTTAAGTGCTATACGTCATACATACTTGGGCGATCATGTCTCGAGAGAGACATAACTGATTGGACAGAAGATTATCCCGCAGTAGATTGTCGTTACTTTTTATGGTAGATTAGCTGCCAGCTAAGGTTATAGAACCCAATCCGTCCTGTTATTTAACCCATAACTGGAGGGAAGAAACAGATTCATACCTTTCTAAAGGTTATTTGCGCTTAAGTGAATGCAAGGAATTCAACTGAAATTCGAACTCGGCTTTCCAAATTGTCGTTCCGAGCCGATATCCACTGCACTACAACGCACATCCAAGAATAAGATTAGGGAGAGGAAAATCAGATTGGAAAAGATGTGAAGGGATAAAGCTACAAGTTTGGATGAATTTTTAATAGGATTTAGAAAAGCCTGTACCGTAAGGATTTAAGTTAAAGGTTCAATGATTAGATCTCCTTATGTTCAGTATTTGCCTTCTACGAAACGAAGACAACCTGGAAGCCTTGAAACTTGTGCATGCGCATACGTACTCAATTGAAATCACAGACATGGAAGCCGAGTAAAACAGAGAAAGGATGTAAAGAATGAAAAGCGATACCAATTAAAATTAAGAGCAAACTAAATAACTTTGCGAAACGGAATTTTACTTAACTGCCAACGTTTTGTGCGATGATCAAACAGGTTGGGAAAAACTACCAGTCACCATGTATCGCTTACATCTATGTCCAAACTTAGGATCTATCTATGCTTTTCTATGCTATGGTGATTTTCTAAACCGAGTTTAGATGTGACACAACGTCGAATGTACGCAAAACCTAGCGATGATTGAACTTACCACTCAGTCGTTATAACGAGACTAGCTTGTTTGAATTATATTTACGTGAAGGTGTACGTATCGATGTTATGCTATGTGATGATTACACAATCAGAAAAAAAAACAATTATCTTCTTCTATGTGCCCTGTCCTTTCATGACATAGGCGATCACGGCTTTTCATATCTCCCTATCCCAGGTGACTCTTAGCAAGCTTTCTCCTGTAAGCTTTTTCCTTGTTTTTACAATATTCTTTGTTGGTTTGTTTGTTTGTTTGTTTGTTTGTTTGTTTCTTTCTTTCTTAGCACCAATTTTCTTTTTTAATTGTTTTTACAATGTTTTTTGTTTATTTCTTTTTTCTTTTTTCCTTCTTTCTGAACCCCATTTTTTTCTTTTAACTTGATTTTATAATGTTGTTTCATTTCTTTCTTTCTTTCTTTCTTTCGTTTATTCTTCCTTGCTTTCTACTGATTTATTTTTACTTCATTCTAAAATATGTCTTTCTTTTTTCTTTCTGTTCATATCTAGCTAGTAGCTAGCTTCCCTTCATGTTATCTTTGGCGTTAAAAAACTTTTTATTGTAACTGCCTCAACGGCATCTTCTTTTTTACTTCGTTATAAAATATTTCTTTCTTTCTTTCTTTCTTTCATTCTTTTTTTCTTTCTTTCTTTCTTTCATTCTTTCTTTCATTCTTTCTTTCTTTCTTTCTTTCATTCTTTCTTTCTTTCTTTCTTTCTTTTTTCTTTCATTTCTTTCTTTCTTTCTTTCTTTCTTTTTTCTTTCATTCTTTCTTTCTTTCTTTTTTCTTTTTTCTTTCATTCTTTCTTTCTTTCTTTCTTTTTTCTTTCTTTCTTTCATTCTTTCTTTCTTTCTTTCTTTTTTTCTTTCATTCTTTCTTTCTTTCTTTCATTCTTTCATTCTTTCTTTCTTTCTTTTTCTTTCTTTCTTTCTTTCTTTCTTTCAATAAGATACCTGCAGCATTATATATATATATATATATATATATATATATATATATATATATATTTATATATATATTATTTGGAGGTAAAGAGACATTAATTTCGGTTTTGCATTCATGATTGTAATATCCTTTTCCTTGGAAAGCGTTTTTTCCTAATCTCAAAAACTACATTATTCGAGATAGCAAAAATATTCATTATCTTTGGCCAGAATCACGTTATGATTAGAAAACTTCTGAGATATACGAATGCCTTTTATTTGAATCAAAAACGCAATTTTACATTTGTTATCAGCATTTTGCAAATATTAACACTTTCAGTGAATTGTTACAAACTCCTTCTATGTTTTTTTTTGTCCTTGTGCAAAAATCTATCTATCTATCTATCTATCTATCTATCTATCTATCTATCTATCTACCTAGTCGCAATCTCTTTTCATATCTATCTATCTATCTATCTATCTAGTCAGCAATCTCTTTTCTATCTATCTATCTATCTATCTATCTATCTATCTATCTATCTATCTATTTGCAATCTTTTCATCATCATCTATCTATCTATCTATCTATCTATCTATCTATCTATCTATCTATCCTCGTTCTCTTATCTATCTATCTATCTATCTATCTATCTATCTATCTATCTATCTATCTATTTGCAATCTCTTTTCATATCTATCTATCTATCTATCTATCTATCAATCTATCTATCTATCTATCTATCTATCTATCTATCTACCTATTTGCAATCTCTTTTCTATATCTATCTATCTATCTATCTATCTATCTATCTATCTATCTGTTCTCTTATCTATCTATCTATCTATCTATCTATCTATCTATCTATTCTCGTTCTCTTATCTATCTATCTATCTATCTATCTATTCTCGTTCTCTTATCTATCTATCTATCTATCTATCTATCTATCTATCTATCTATCTGTTCTCTTATCTATCTATCTATCTATCTATCTATCTATCTATCTAGTCGCAATCTCTTTTCATATCTATCTATCTATCTATCTATCTATCTATCTATCTATCTATCTATCTATCTATCAATCTCTTTTCATATCTATCTATCTATCTATCTATCTATCTATCTATCTAGTCGCAATCTCTTTTCTATCTATCTATCTATCTATCTATCTATCTATCTATCTATCTATCTATCTATGTAGTTAGTTAGCTAGTTAGCTAAGTAGCTAGCTAGACAAACTTGAATAGAAACCTAGGAGCCAGCAGAGAGTTCCACAAGCAGGAAGAGCGAGAGAAGTAATTCTTCACGCAGAATTTACGGATATGTTTATTTATTTCAACTGTGAAATCTTAAAATCATTCTGCCAATCCATTTCTACGCTTAGATTAAAGAATTGTCATGTAATACATTTAAATTGGTGGCAAAGTGAGAGAAGTTGAGATGCCAGGTTAGCATTAATGACATCGCAGATACTTTTTTGAATTTTATAAAAATATCTCTAAATATATAGCAGAGGCACCAAACCATATGTGGTAGCAACAATCAAAGCCAGAGAAATGGTAGAGTTATTTTAAGATAGATTCTGGCGAGAAAAAACTTGTTTAGTAAGAAGCCATGAACCAAGCAATTAATTCTATAATGCTGGACAATATTATCGAAAATGAGGACAAAACTGGAAGCGGCCGAAATGTGGTTCTACAGAAGGATGCTACGGATATCGTGGACTGAGCATACAAGCAACGACGAGGTGTTAGAAAGAATGGCAACAAAAAGGAAATTGATGCTGAGCATCAGGAAGAGACAACTGAAGTTCCTGGGACATGCAATGAAGAAGGAGAGCCTGGAGAACCTGATACTGACTGGACAGATAGAAGGAAGGAGAGACAGAGGAAGGCAGCGGATAACATATTTTCGGGGCCTGATCAGGTGGATGACGGAACGGGGGTTGCCAGGAGCAACAGAGGCAAACATACTAAGAGCCACAAGGGATAGGGAGACGTGGAGAGCCATGATCGCCTACGTCCTGAAGGGACAGGGCACATAGAAGAAGAAGAAGAATCTTCCCACTTCATGTCAGCGAGAAACCTTCGCCAGAGAAGGCGCAACGCCTTTGCTCTACTTGAGATTAGTGTCAGCCATGATAATGGAAGACACAAAAGGTTGCTTTTGATAATCATTTCACCCAAAGCAAGGAGGGATTGCCACTAATGCTTCTAATTGATAGAAAGGACTGGGTACAGAAGGCGTCGAAGAAAGTATAAAAGATGGATGAGATTCAAGGTGACAAAAGATGACAGCTGGCGTTGCAATTAAATTTTTGGAGATTGTAGTTCCCAGAGCAGTAAGTAAACGGGAGAGAGTTCCACAGGCGGAAAGTGCAAGAAAACAAATTGTTAGAGTAGAAGAGGCAGTTATATTTAACTATTTTAACGGTAAAATGGTTGGACCTAGATGCAAATCTAGTCAGCCAGTTAAGTGCTATACGTGATACACGCTTTGGGCGATCATGTCTCGAAAGAGACTTTACTGACTGGGCAGAAGATTATGCCGCAGTAGGTTGCTATTGCTTTCTGTGGTAGACTGGTTGCTAGCCAAGGCTATAAAACCCACTCTGTCCTGTTATTTGACTCCTAGCTAGAGGGAGAAGAGATGTGTTATATTATTACGTAGTAATTAGTGAGGGATCAGTTTATAACAATAGAAAACTGATCCCCCACTTTATAACTAGTAGAAGATTTAATTATGATTCTATCAATTATATTCAGTCAGTCAGTTAAGTCTGATACGTGATACACACTTAGATGATCATGTCTCTTTGCAGACATGACTGACTGGGCAGAAGATTATCCCGCAGTAGGTTGCCATTACTTTGTGGTAGACTGGTTGCCAGCCAAGGCTATAGATCTGTTCTATTATTTAACTCATAACTGGGGGGAAGAGACGGAATAATACCTTTCTCAAGGGTATTTGTGAGTAAGTGAATGCAAGGAATTCAACTGAAATTCGAACTCGGCACCCCGATTTGTGGTTCCGAGTCGATATCCACTGCACCACAACGCACACCCAGCGCTTGATTTCATACGGATGGGGCACCAGGAAAAAAAAGGTCATCAAACTAGTTTCCATGAAAATATTTGTTGAAATGACAGAGAAGCCACAACACGTACATGAGAAAGAGACAGAAGTAGAGATGCCAGACCAGGATCTATTACATTGCAGATCCTTTTTTGGATTTTGTCGAAAATCCCGAGATGAATAGCAGAAGAGGCCGTCCAGATGTGGCAACAATATCTACTGCACGGATGAATGGTAGATTTACAAATGTGCAAGATGGATTCTGACGGGGAAAAATATTTCAGACGATTATAATGAAGTAGTTTTATTTTGTTAACAAGCCATTCCTTACCTTAGTTAACAACAGAATCTAACGTCAGTAGTCAATTTGGATGTACGTTTTGGTGCAGTTGATAAAGTCTCGGAACGAGAAATCGGGGAGCCAAGTTCAAATTCCAGTTGAATTCACCGCATTCAGTTACGCGCAAATAGCCGTCGTAAATGTATTAAACTGTATCATCCCTCCAGTTATGGGTTAAATAACAGAACAGTTTGGGTTCTATAGCCTTGGCTGGCAACCAGTCTACCGCAAAAAGTAAGGGCAATCTACTGCGGGATAATCTTCTGCCATGTCAGTCATGTTTTTTTCGAGACATGATTACCCTAGCGTGAATCAAGTATGGCACTTAACTAACTTTCTGAATGTAATAGTTGGAAACAATTAAAACTTCTACTGAGCATAAAGTCGGGGATCGGTTTTCTATTGTTATGACGTAATAAACTGATCCCCCACAAATTATAGTTAATATAATGTAATATAATTTATCTGTTCTCCTTCCAGCTATGAGTTAAATGGCAGGATAGATTGGGTTGTATAGCCTTTTGTCGGCAACCAGTCTACCGCAGAAAATAACGGCAACCTACTGCGAGATAATCTTCTGCCCAGTCAGTCGTGCCTCGAAAGAGACATGATCGCTCTATCGTGTGTTATGTATGGCACTTAAGTGACTGATTGAGTCAATTTGGTCTTATCGAACTGAATCAAGAGAAGAACAAATAATTCTGCTATCAGCATAGAAGAGAAATGATGCCGGTAGGAAGCGTCACCGATGAAAATTAGTCATAAGGTAGGTCCAACGATAGAGCCCACGGGAACGACTGCATTGTTGAGAACAGATGTCATCAGGAAAGTCGGTGATGAAAATTAGGAACAACATAGTTGTAAGGGTTGATCTCTGGGGGATCTCTGCATTGATCTGTTTTTTTTTTTCTGTTTCAAGTTGATTTTTCTTGTATTTCCTTGTGTCTTTATTTTCTAGCTCTCTTGAATTTAAAATTCTTCTTTCTTTATTTCCTTCTCAATTATTTCTTACTAGCAGTATAGCCCGGCGTTGCTCGGGTGTAATGAAAGCTTTAAAACTAATCCATGGTCCTGGAGCTCAGACTCAGCCTCAAGAATATTTGAAATAATAAAATAATTGCGACAACTTACCTATCGCACCTAAAAAAATCAACAGACACACACACACACAAATATCTTACCTTTTATATATATATATATATTATCGATTTTCTGCACTATTGTAAGAACTGCAACCTTGAAACTTCTGAATATCGTTTCTTATGTCTTTGTCTATGAGTGTATCAAATTTGATTAAAATCGGTCCACTCCTTCTATAACCCGATTTTTTCGATTATCGATTTTCGATATTTATCGGCGGTACCTCGACACAAAACCTAGCTAAGAACACTTGCAGACGCTTATAGTACAACTGTGTAAATTTTCAAGAAAATCGGTTCAGCCATTTCGGAGTCTATAGGTAACGGACACACACAGCGACACACACACAACACACAAACACAGACAAAGTTCCATTTATAAATAAGTTTAGAAATCTATGTATTTCCTGCATAGCCATTTTTAGCCGCTCCTATTTTTTCAACTGTTTTGTTTTCATTGAAGACGAACATTACGCGACTGTTTATAAAACAAAATTTATATTAAGATCTTTAAGTCATCATCATCATTATCATTATCATCATCATCTTCTTTTTCTTCTTCTTCTACGTGCCGTGTCGCTACAGTACATAGGCGGTCATGGCCTTCCACATATCTAGTGGTTTTTAGAAAGCTTTCTTCTGTTATCTCGCCCAAACCCCGTTCTGCCATCCACTTGCTCAAGTCCGTCAAGTATGCTACGTGCTGCTTCCTCCGTCTCTCTTTCCCTCTATCTGACCTGTGAGTATCAGATTCTCTAAGACTTCCTTCCTCATCACATGTCTTAGGAACTTCAGTTGTCTTTTTCTGATGTTAAGTTTTAGTTTCCATTTAGTTTCCATCATCTCCAAAACCTCATCTGCTTGGTCCATGGTATCCGCAGAATCCTTCTGTAGAACAAAATTTCGGTTGCTTCAAATCTCTCCTTCCTCTTTGCTGCGATTGTCCACCATTCCCTGCCATATTGAAGAACAGATATCACATAGTAATATCACATAGATATCACATAGTACAGATATCACATAGTATCTCTTCTTTGTTTCTACCGACATTTTCCTGTTTCTTAATACTTTACTCAGCTTCTGGAATGCATCATTGCCTATTCCCATTCGCCTTCGGATCTTTGTGTCGTACTTTCCGTTTTCTGTTAGAAAACTTCCAAGGATTTTTATTTTATTTTATTTTATTTTTATAAGCGTTTCACCCCGAGCAAGGCATTTCACTGCCACTACTGCGCAGGGGGCTACATAGAGTGGAGGAAGGATGGTTAAATATAGGAAATGTCAGAGGGTGGGTGATAGGCGGGTAAGGATACCGAGAATGGTTAAATATAGGAAATGTCAGAGGGTGGGTGATAGGCGAGTAAGGATACCGAGAATGAGGGTTGGGTAGATGAGAGTGTTCTGAGAATAATTGGAAGTTAGTGTGATAGGAGGTGTCTATTGACCCTACATTTAAACACCTGATGATTATAGCTGTCTGGAAAGCAGACTTGTGGAAGAGAATTCCACAGGCGGGAAGCGCGAGAAAAGAAGCTGTTGTAGAAATTACGGTTACATCTTTTCGGTACCTACTTGATTTTAGTATTGCTCGCCTGAAGTTGGCACTTTGGGCTTCTCTTTTTTTTTTTTTTTTTTTTTTTTGAAATCATATCACCCCAAGCAAGGCGGTAACGCCACCTGATGTGCAGGGGGGGGGGGGTACATAAGAGTGAGAAGATTAGAAAAGAGAAAAACCGGAAACCACATCCTAAACAGGAAACAAGGGATGAGCCTCTTCATCTGTTCAATAGACGTGGGTGGAGTGTGAACCGAGCGATAGTTTAGACTATCTACTCCAATTGAAAGAAAAAAAAAAAAGAAAAGAGTTTAAAGATTGGAAAAGAGAAAACCGGAAACCGCATCCTAAACAGGAAACAAGGGATGAGCCTCTTCACCTGTTCAATAGACGTGGGTGGAGTGTGAACCGGGCGATAGTTTAGTCTATCTACTCCAATTAAAAAAAAAAGAAAAGAGTGTAAAGATTGGAAAAGAGAAAAGCGGAAAACCGCATCCTAAACAGGGAACAAGGGATGAGCCTCTTCACCTGTTCAATAAACGTGGGTGGAGTGTGAACCGGGCGATAGTTTAGTCTATCTACTCCAATTAAAAAAAAAAGAGTGTAAAGATTGGAAAAGAGAAAAGCGGAAAACCGCATCCTAAACAGGGAACAAGGGATGAGCCTCTTCACCTGTTCAATAGACGTGGGTGGAGTGTGAACCGGGCGATAGTTTAGTCTATCTACTCCAATGCGTTCAGTTTTCTGGTAGTTTATTTGTAGTCTTTTCTTTCGGCTTTCTCCAACCAAATGTCATAAAATGATCTTAAAACAAATAAAAAAACATTTTTCGAAACAAAATCACTAAATTTTAAGCATTGTTATTGTTTTCATTATAATTTGTGTCTATGGCACTTGAAACGACCAATAACTTGTAAAGCCGTTCTGAAGACTGCTTTGGGAAATAGTGACCAATTCTAACTTAGAATTTTTACCATGAAGTGAATTATATCTTTCACCTCTACGGGATTCCATGGCTACAAGCTGAGTAGCAAAAATAGTCGAATTTAGTAGCAACAAAAAGAGAAAGTGGTTTGCTGAATTCCCAAATGGATGTAAAGTAAAGAACAGCAAAAGGTAGATTGTGTGAAAGTCGATAATGGTCGCTGCACCCAGCAATGAAAGAGCAAATCTTTGGTTGGGTATCTTTGGTTCGGTCATTTAATTGTAAGTTGATTCTTGAAACTTTGCTGGTCGTTTTTCTTGTTTAACAAACTCGCAATTAATTTACGTCTTCGTTTTTATCCATTCGCTGTTGGTTTTATTTTTTGTGGCATTTTCAATTATTTTGTCTCCACATAATTTACCTTTTTGTATTTTTTCTTGGTGTATTTTGTGAATCGCATTCTTAATGTACCTTTAGATTTAATTCAGGTGTTTCTGAAGCTTTTCTATCTATCTATCTATCTATCTATCTATCTATCTATCTATCTATCTATCTATCTATCTATCTATCTTATTCTGTTCTATCTATCTATCTATCTATCTATCTATCTATCTATCTATCTATCTATCTATCTATCTTATTCTGTTCATATCTATCTATCTATCTATCTATCTATCTATCTATCTATCTATCTATCTATCTCAGTCTGTTCGTGTCTATCTATCTATCTTATTCTGTTCATATCTATCTATCTATCTATCTATCTATCTATCTATCTTATTCTGTTCATATCATATCTATCTATCTATCTATCTATCTATCTATATATATATATCTATCTTATTCTGTTCTATATCTATCTATCTATCTATCTATCATCTATCTATTGCAGTCTGTTCATATCTATTGCAGTCTGTTCATATCTATCTATCTATCTATCTATCTATCTATCTATCTCAGTCTGTTCGTGTCTATCTATCTATCTATCTATCTATCTATCTATCTATCTTATTCTGTTCATATCTATCTATCTATCTATCTATCTATCTATCTATCTATCTTATTCTGTTCTATCTATCTATCTATCTATCTATCTATCTATCTATCTATCTATCTATTGCAGTCTGTTCATATCTATTGCAGTCTGTTCATATCTATCTATCTATCTATCTATCTATCTATCTATCTATCTATCTTATCTATCTTATTCTGTTCATATCTATCTATCTATCTATCTATCTATCTATCTATCTATCTATCTATCTTATTCTGTCATATCTATCTATCTATCTATCTATCTATCTATCTATCTATCTATCTATCTATCTATCTATCTATTGCAGTCTTGTCTTCATCTATCTATCTATCTATCTATCTATCTATCTATCTATCTATTGCAGTCTGTTCATATCTATCTATCTATCTATCTATCTATCTATCTATCTATCTATCTATTCTATTTTCAGTATTTTCTATCTATCTATCTATCTATCTATCTATCTATCTATCTATCTATTGCAGTCTGTTCATATCTATCTATCTATCTATCTATCTATCTATCTATCTATCTATCTATTGCAATCTGTTCATATCTATTTCAGTCTGTTCATATCTATCTATCTATCTATCTATCTATCTATCTATCTATCTATCTATCTATTATCTATCTATCTATCTATCTATCTATCTATCTATCTATCTATCTATCAATCTATCTATCTATCTAGCTAGCTAGCTAGCTAGCTAGCTTCCCTTCATGTTATCTTTGGCGTGAAGAATAATTTTTATGGTAACTCCCTAAAATGCACCTAAAACATAATAATCAAGAGTGTTGCAATGTAGGGATTTATGTAAACAGATGAAAAGGGGTTATGACTGAGAGCAATGACTGAGTTCCTCTGCTTGTGGGGGCATGGTGCAGAGTCATGTTGTCAGAAATACGGACTTTTAGCAGCTACCCTCCTGATCCAGGACAGCACTAACTCCTAACGGCACTCGGTGTCTGCTTCTGAGGTCCAGTGGGAAGTTAATGGAAGAATAACGTCGCCATCACCAGTTATCACTGCTAACATCTACGTAATCACTATGAGATTCATCCAGTTTCTTCCAAATACTCTGAACTGTCATCAGATTGATATACAAATAATCGGAAATGTTCGTATTAGAGCTTTTGGCACGAATGGAAAGCAGTACAGCCCGGCAGAATAGCGGTATTCTGCTCTTACAGACGGCGCCCAGCAGTAGACAAATTAAGAAAAAAACAACAAACAAACAACGCGCATGCGCTAAATTAAGAATATAAATTGGCTTCAATTTCCCCATTGCACGTTTTGTGTGTGTATGTGTATATATATTTTTTTCATATCTATCTATCTATCTATCTATCTATCTATCTATCTATCTATCTATCTATCTATCTATTGAGAGGAAAACTCAGCATATAATTAAACAGTTATAAATTATAAATCCAGATTTTTTCCGCAATGTAAGAAAAAAAAAAAGAAAAGGAAAAATACAATTAACCTCGTTCAGATCGTTGATGATTAAATAAATGTTAATCTCACGCAAAATTTAGAAAAAAAAACAAAAAAGAAAGGTTTATAACAGAGATTTTTAAAACAGAAATAATTTGAGAATAGAAACATCAATTCATTTATATAAAATATAACACAACACAGAGTAAGAAATTCAATCCTACATATTATGTAGAATAAATGACAAATTATACGAATACAAAAAGGATGAAGGGAATCCCTTCTTTTTGTATACTTTACACTTTCTCTCTCATATATATATATATATATATATATATATATATATATATATATATATATTTCAGAGCAGATATGTTTGTTTACGATGGATCGAAAATTGTGTTATATGGGCTATATATATATATATATATATATATATATATATATTAAATTGCGAAATCTACATGTAGTTGAATAGCTATTTCAGCGAGAAGAAAATTCTCGCCTTTTCAGCAACGATCAAATTAATAAAATTAATATTAATAGGATCTATTTTTGGGGATTTTACCTATATACTCTTCATTTTGGGGGATTTATATATATATAGATATAGATATAGATAGATACAAAATAACATACATTAAATTAAGGAGAAACCAACTCCAAAACAAAACAACACCTACCAACCCCTAAACCAAAGGCGCCATTAGCACCAGCCATTTCAAGGTTAATAGATTAAACCTTCATGAACTCTGCCAAAAACAAACACTTAACCCCAACACCAGTAAAAAGGTCAACGGAACTCAAAATACAGACCAACCCCTCTTACACCAGAAAATAACAAATCCAACACAAATAAACAGTCTTTTCAACTGGATAATTCTTATTTCTAAAATAATCACCTGAGGATGAAGCCAAAACATAATGGGCTGGCTTCGAAACATGAGAATTTTTTGTGTAGTGATACTATGAATTTAAAAACATTGTAACAACCATTACAGTATAACGCTCTACATTTGTATCGAGCACTCTTTATAAAATTAAATGCAAATGAACAAAAAGGTAAATAAACCTACGAGTTCAACAACTTAGTTGTAATATATATATATATATATATACATTCACTAGATATGAAAAGACATATATATATATATATATATATATATATATATAATGCATACATACACTAGATATGAAAAGACATATATATATAATACATATATTCACTAGATATGAAAAGACATATATATATATAATACATACATTCACTAGATATGAAAAGTCATATATATATATATATATATATATATATATTAGTGTTCATAACGGTTCCATCCATTTCCTGTTCTATCCCTCTATCACAGTATGTCCGTATCTCTCTCTCTCTCTCTCTCTCTCTCTCACTGCATGGAAATATTTTTTCCTTCATGACTATGTGATACTTTTGTTTTCCGTTATTTTGACTTCTTTTGCTTGCTTCTTTAATTGTAACTTGTTTATCTATTTTTTATTCTTTTCATTTCATTTATATTTACTTTTTCCTGTCATTCGTTTTTTTTTCAATTTCTCATTCTTTGCATTTCTTTCTTTCTTTCTTTCATTCTTTCTTTCTTTCATTCTTTCATTCTTTCTTTCTTTCATTCTTTCTTTCTTTCTTTCTTTCTTTCATTCTTTCTTTCTTTCTTTCATTCTTTCTTTCTTTCTTTCCTTCTTTCTTTCATTCTTTCTTTCTTTCTTTCTTTCTTTCATTCTTTCTTTCTTTCTTTCATTCTTTCTTTCATTCTTTCTTTCTTTGTTTCTTTCTTTCTTTCTTTCTTTCTTTCTTTCTTTCATTCTTTCTTTCTTTCTTTCATTCTTTCTTTCTTTCCAATTCCATCTCTTAAATTTATCCAGATCATCTTTCTTTATCTTCCCGTGGGGTACCATTTTTGTTCTGCTGCTGAAAATATAGTCTTCGGAATATGCAGCTGCCACATTAATGTAGATAACTTTCGGGTTCAGTACAGAGCACCTAACGCATGAATCTGATCTTTTGCATCAAAGAATGTCCCAAAAGGACAAAAGAATTGACCTCATAGCAAGTATCTTTCTCGCACGATCAACTTATCAAAGGATCATTATTCCATATATTCTCAGCTATTGTTAGGTAGAAACATATATTCTAGTATATATTTCTACTAAACTGTATCTTGGAGTATAGGTGATTCGAATCTTCCTTGATGTTTCGAAATACATGAACCGAGCAGTTGAGCAATGATGAGGTTTTGGAAAGGATGGAAACAAAAAAGGAAATTAATATTGAGTATCAGGAAGGGACAGCTAAAATTCCTGGGACAGACAATGAGGAAAGAGGGCTTGGAGAATCTGATACTAACAAACCAGATAGATGGGAGGAGAGACAAAGGAAAAACAGCATGTAACGTACTTGACTGGCCTGAGTGGGTGAATGGCAGAACGGGGGTTTCGTAATGTAATAGGAGAAAGCGTATTAAGGGCCACCAGGGATAGGGAGGCCCGGAAGTCCATGATCGCCTACGTCCTGAAAGGACAAGGCACAAAGAAGAAGAAGAAGATATTCCTTGTTTAAGTATTTAAGAATGTGCGGGTGGTGTAATATATAGCGATTTGTAATGAAATATCAGAAGATTCATTTACGTGCAAAACCCCTTGGGAAATGAATGAATCTATCTCCCCCTCCACTTACATTGCAAAACAGAGTGAGTTCTATAGTCTTAGCTGGCAACAAAATCACCCATCTCCAAGCAAGCCAGGTGATTTCGAATTTTAGTTTTTATGTTTATTTATGCCCCAATACTCTTGGAAAAGATATAAATACGTCTCTTCTCCCTCTAGCTTGGGTTAAATAGTAAGACAGAAAGCGTTCTGCAGCCTTGGTTGGCAACCATTCTAGGAAAATTCAACACCGTATGTAACTCTGGCGATACTGTGCAACTAGCGAAATGAATATGGAGTTCACAATGACTGTGATCCCAACTGCAGTTGTGTGGATGAATGGATAGAATTCAACCCAAGACCATATAGTGCAGTTATCAATAAGTACAAGTTTCATTATGATTAAGTCTGATCACCCAAGAAACATTGTTAACTTTCAAAATATTGGTTCTGAAAATCACCGAATTGAAGCAACGTTGAACTTGTTGACTACTTGAGAATACAAGATTCTGTAAGCTTGTATGTGCTGCTGGTATAATGGATAAGAGTTCCGAATGCAAACCCGGAGAACCGAGTTCGAATTCTTCTCCAATTTGCTACATTAACTAACACGCAAATACTCTTGGAGAAGGTATAAATCTATCTTTTTTTTTCCCACCACAGCTATGTATTATAATAATAACTAGTATGTGCGTTGTGGTGCAGTAGATATCGGCTCGGAACCACAAATCGGGAAGCTGAGTTCGAATTGCAATTGAATTCCTTGTATTCACTTACGCACAAAGACCCTTGGGAAATGTATTAATTCGTCTCTTTTCCTCCAATTATGGGTTAAATATCAAGACAGATTTTGTTCTATCGCCTTGTCTAATGGCAACCTACTGCTGGATAATCTGCCCAGTCAGTCATGTCTCTTTCGAGACACGATCGTCCAAACTTGTATCACGTATGGTACTTGACTGACTGACTGACTGTGCTCTATATTTGCCTATACTTCTGAGATGAGCTATTATTTATACTGTCCGGAATATTGTTCTCATCTGAAACTGAAATCTCAAATCGTTCTAGTGTTTGAGGCGGTTGATATGGGAAGCTGCAAGCGTGTGCGCTACTATGTATCTGCAATCGTGTATTGGTCCTAAATGAGGGCACTTGTAACATCGCATATCCCCTCAAAAAATGGTTTGATAAACACGTCTTTCGTTGATTTCTAAATTGTCGAACACAGTTCTGATTTGAATATATACATCTTATTGGAAAATTGAATAAACGCAATCTACAGCCCATCTCCCTACAAAAAAAAAATCACGTCATTTAAAATGTCACTATCTGAGGAACAAGATGTCTCACGTAAACGAAATGAGATAATATTTATATTTAATATGAAAATATTATTTAGCGAAATTCGAACAAGATATTTAATGGGATTTTATAAACAATTTTACACAACTTCACAAAGTGACACGACACATGTCAAGTCAGTACTCCAGCTCCTGTCAAACACGTTGTAGCATGTCTTGAGTAAGATTCTCCAGCGCCTCATTGCGGTCTTAACTTGATGAGAATCTCCCAGGAATATGTGATAATTACAGTGGACTGTTGAAATGGCTGGTCTACGGCTATATCGTGTTGAATACACCGGTTCCCATCCGATCACCGAAATTAAGCAACATCGAGCCTGGTCAGTACTTAAATAGGTGACCATTTGGGAATACCAGGTGCTGTAAATGTAAGGACCAAGAATGGTCCACCGGTCCTCCAGGTTTGGGGGTTGGATGCAGAGCTAAAAAACCCTGCCCCGTAAAAAGCAGTTTGTTACAGAAACAGCAACAAAATGTTGCTACCCTATGCACCATCCGGGTGTGAAGGATAAATGATGATGATGATGATGATGAAATGGATATCCACGTTAACCTCATTTGGCACCTTCCATTTTTTTTATTGGGCTATGTGAAAGGACAAGTCTATATCCCTCTCTTTCAACAAGCCTAGAGGAACTTCATCAGAGAATCACTGAGGCGTTGTGAGAAGTTTTAATGTCGTAGTGAAGCAGCTACAATTTGCCCTGCCACAACCCTCGTCTCGTCTCGACGCACGCAACAGAATCTCATTGTAGACCCGCTGATTCATCGTTTGGCGGCGTGAAAAAAAAAACACTGTTGACCATGCCTCTCAAACCGAAGAATGGATATGTCCCGTTACTTTTCAGAAAAGTAACGGGACATATCCATTCTTCGGTTTGAGAGGCATGGTCAACAGTGTTTTTTTTTTTCACGCCGCCAAAGTATATTAGTAAGTAGCTTTTCATTTTAACTGCTTCCCAGCCTATCGCGATCATCGTCGTCAGTCCAATGATCCTAGGTTCGCCTCGTAGATGAGTACTAGCCCAGTTTCTTCTTCTGGGTAGAAAAACGGATAAATATTCGCTCATATGTAGCCACACACACACACACACACACACACACACACACACACACACACACACACACACACACAGAGCACACACACACACAGCACACACACAGAGCACACACACACACACAGAGCACACACAGAGCACACTTTTGTTGACTTAGTAAGTCACTTAAGTTCCATATGTAACACACGATTGGGCGAGCATATCTTGAAAGTTTCATGAATGAATGGCAGAAGATTTTCCCGCAGTAGATTGCCATTACTTTCTTCGGGAGACTGGTTGCCAACAAAAGGCTATCGAATCCAATTTGTTCTGCTGTTTAACCTATAACTGGAAGGAAAAAACTAATTAATACCTTTCCCAAGGGTAAGTGAATGCAAGGAATTCAGCTGGAGTTCAATTTCTCTGATTTCTCGTTCCGAGCTGATACCTACTACACCACAACGCACACCTGTTGATTATTTTACCTGAACAGGTCGGCCTGCTGCCTATACTGAATAATTATACACAGCGTCACTTGTAACCTTTAACGTGTACGAAATTTAGAATCCGACGTAGTAGGGGAAAAACTGCTATCAGAACGGATTACACCAAACTCAGAAAGAAAATTGTAATGATATTGGGGAAATGCATTACACATTTCCCAGTTTGGCCTCATCGTTAGATATCTTGATAATAAGGACTCGTTACCGGTCTATTACGGAAGCTAACAAAATAAAAAACTTGGAAGAGCAAATTCTTAGGAAAACACCTCTTAATAATATTACCACATACGCAGCAGGAAGCATAAAAAACTGCTGAACAGTTTGTATTCTTCTTTCATGTGCTGTGTCCCTTCAGGACATAGGTGACCATGGTCTTCCACATCCCCGTATCCTTAGTGTTTCTTAGCATGGTTTCTTCCCGTTACCCAACCCAAACCTCGCTCTGTTCAAATATGTTACGCGTTGCTTTCCTCTATCTCTCATTGACTTAATCTGACCTGTTTTTTTTTAACATTTCACCCCAACCAAGGCATTCCACTGCCACTATTGCGCAGGGGTTACATAGGGGAAGGTGGTGAGAAAGAGTGGTTAGATATCGGAAATGTCAGAAGGAGGGTGACAAACGGGTAAGGATGTAGATGGGAAGAGTGTTTGAGAAAATGGATGCGTGTTAGTGTGTTAAGAGGTGTCTATTGACCTTACATTTAAACTCCTGGAGATTGTAGCTGTCGGAGAAGCAAGTATGTGGAATTCCCTTCCACATACTTGCTTCCCCGACAGCTACAATCTCCAGGAGTTTAAATGTAAGGTCAATAGACAATAGGTTAGTTTTAATGTGGAAGGGAATTCCACAGGCAGGAAGTGCGAGAAAAGAAACTGTTGGAATAGAAATTGCGGTTATATTTTATCGGTTTCACTGTAAAAGAGTGGGGCCTAGTTGCTAATCTAGTATCTCGTGCAAATTCGTATCTAGACCTGTGAGTATCAGATTCTTCAAGCCTTCTTTCTTCATTACATGTCAAAACAACTTCAGCTGTCTTTTCCTGATGTTATTAGTTTTCATTTCGTTTCCATTCCTCTCCAAAACCTCATCTTTGCCCGCATGTTCAGTCCATAGTAATGGATAGCGGATCAAAATGAGAGACTGAAGAGCCGAGTTCGAATTCCACTCCAGTTTTTACTTATACTAGGGCGCAAATACCCCTGTGAAAGCTACGAATCCGTCTCTTCGTATCTAGAAAAATCATTGTTAATCTAGAAAAAAAAAAAAAAACACTCGCCGATAAAAAAGTAACATTATTATTCTTACAATTCAAAATGTTTTACCTTTAAATATCAGTGTTATTCTAAAAAAAAAAGAAGAAAAATCATTCGCCGATAAAAAAGTAACATTATTATTCTTACATTCAAAATAGATTTCAGCTTTAATTATCCCAGAAGGCGTTGGCAAGCCATAATAAAAAATAATCCAACCAACCAGACAACCCATTTTCAGTTTAAAGCTGAAACCTATTTTGAATTGTAAGAATAATAATGTTACTTTATTATCGGTGAGTGATTTTTAGCAGTCATTATCTTTTCTCCATATCCTCATAACATTCTTTTTACGTTCATAATACACACCTCCAGGAATTTAACTGCAATGTCAATTCCCATCTCTTATCTATTTGACTCCAGTCCTTTCTACATCACCCCGTATATCTTCTTTTTTTTCCTTTCTCTCTACCTTCGCAACTCTCCTCACACCTGTGTTTACATCCTTCGATTTCCCTTTCTCTGACACCTGTAACTGGTTCATCTTTCTCTTCACTCTCCTCCTGCTTAAACTATTGCTCTCTTATGTAGACCCTGCGCACCAGTGGCGGTACCGCCTTGCTCGGGGTTTGTGGCAGACATGAAATACAACCTGGGACGAGCACAACTGTTTGCGACTTGCTTCGTCCCCGTCAAAAAAGAGCCCGTATTTGCATAGCATGTAAAGCTACTGCAGCTAAAATGGAAAAAGAAAAAGCACTTACCGCTCTACCGTAATCCATCCTCGGACAGACATCATAAAAGAATGACGGGGGACTTGCATTGCATTTTTATACACTAAAAAATGCAATGCATTATGGGATCACAGGAAGACGCAAAAGGATTCTGGGTATAAGTACAGATATAAAAGCAAGGATTTTTTTTTCCCCAGGGATCAGATGCGAGAACAACGTTCACAGTTGGCGGCTGAAATGTCTGTTAGTGAGATTTTGTGAATGAACTTGAAAGAGGTCAACTGGGATTGGAATACCGGCTGGGAGAGCCACAATTCACTGGCTTGTTGCTGTTTTAAGTTTATTTTGCCACAGGGTTAAACGATTAAAAAAAGAAAAGAAATACACACACACACACACACTCACACAAACACATACACACACTTACACACACTCTTTTTTTTTTTTAAACATATCACCCCGAGCAAGGCGGTAACGCCACTGAAGCGCAGGGGGCTACGTAGGAGTGAAAAGATTGGAAAAGAGAAAACCGGAAACCACATCCTAAACAAGGAACAAGGAATGAGCCTCTTCACCTGTTCAATAGATGTGGGTGGAGTGTGAACCGGGCGATAGTGTAGTCTATCTATTCCAATTAAAAAAAAAAAAAGAAAAGAGTGAAAAGATTGGAAAAGAGTGGAAAAGAGAAAGCCGGAAACCACATCCTAAACAAGGAACAATGGATGAGCCTCTTCACTTGTTCAATAGACGTGGGTGGAGGTGAACCGGGCGATAGTTTAGTCTATCTACTCCAATTGAAAAAAAGAGAAAAGAGTGAAAAGATTGGAAAAGAGAAAGCCGGAAACCACATCCTAAACAAGGAACAAGGGATGAGCCTCTTCAACTGTTCAATAGATGTGGGTGGAGTGTGAACCGGGCGATAGTTTAGTCTATCTACTCCAATTGAAAAAAGAGAAAGGAGTCAAAAGATTGGAAAAGAGAAAGCTGGAAACCACATCCTCAACAAGGAACAAGGGATGAGCCTCTTCAACTGTTCAATAGACGTGGGTGGAGTGTGAACCGGGCGATAGTTTAGTCTATCTACTCCAATTGAAAAAAAGAGAAAAGAGTGAAAAGATTGGAAAAGAGAAAGCCGGAAACCACATCCTAAATAAGGAACAAGGGATGAGCCTCTTCACTTGTTCAATAGACGTGGGTGGAGTGTGAACAGGGCGATAGTTTAGTCTATCTAGTCCAATTGAAAAAAAGAGAAAAGAGTGAAATGATTGGAAAAGAGAAAGCCGGAAACCACATCCTAAACAAGGAACAAGGGATGAGCCTCTTCACCTGTTCAATAGATGTGGGTGGAGTGTGAACCGGGCGATAGTTTAGTCTATCTACTCCAATTGAAAAAAAGAGAAAAGAGTGAAAAGATTGGAAAAGAGAAAGCCGGAAACCACATCCTAAACAAGGAACAAGGGATGAGCCTCTTCACCTGTTCAATAGACGTGGGTGGAGTGTGAACCGGGCGATAGTTTAGTCTATCTACTCCAATTGAAAAAAATAGAAAAGAGTGAAAAGATTGGAAAAGAGAAAGCCGGAAACCACATCCTAAATAAGGAACAAGGGATGAGCCTCTTCAACTGTTCAATAGATGTGGGTGGAGTGTGAACCGGGCGATAGTTTAGTCTATCTACTCCAATTGAAAAAAAGAGAAAAGAGTGAAAAGATTGGAAAAGAGAAAGCCGGAAACCACATCCTAAACAAGGAACAAGGGATGAGCCTCTTCAACTGTTCAATAGACGTGAGTGGAGTGTGAACCGGGCGATAGTTTAGTCTATCTACTCCAATTGAAAAAAAGAGAAAAGAGTGAAAAGATTGGAAAAGAGAAAGCCGGAAACCACATCCTAAACAAGGAACAAGGGATGAGCCTCTTCACCTGTTCAATAGACGTGGGTGGAGTGAACCGGGCGATAGTTTAGTCTATCTACTCCAATTGAAAAAAATAGAAAAGAGTGAAAAGATTGGAAAAGAGAAAGCCGGAAACCACATCCTAAATAAGGAACAAGGGATGAGCCTCTTCACCTGTTCAATAGACGTGGATGGTGTGTGAACCGGGCGATAGTTTAGTCTATCTACTCCAATTGAAAAAAATAGAAAAGAGTGAAAAGATTGAAAAAGAGAAAGCCGGAAACCACATACTAAACAAGGAACAAGGGATGAGCCTCTTCACCTTTCTCGTGGGGCTCTTGAGCTTTTTATTTGATCACCATTCGAATAAAAATCATTTTTGTACATGGTACGTAATTTTCCCTTTTTTATTGTTATTCATAAACTTTCCTCCCCGGCAAAATATCGCTAGAAAGTTAACACAACTGTGTGTTAATTTGGCAATTACGAAATGGTATAAACAGGTAGAGAGTCGGGCCAAATGAACAAATATTGAATAAACATACTGGATGAAGGAAATGTGATAAATAAATTACTTAGGTAATAATAGATTCAGATTTTGAACGGATGAACTGGTGTCTACGTAGGTGTGTATTTTTTATTTATAATCATCGTCACAAGTAATGAATCGTAAACACACCCACCCACGCAATAAGGTGCACGCGGAAACACACACGTATACGTCTATATTTTACCGTAGTTCAAATACGTGGCATTTTGTAATTCGTATAAATCATAACTATCTTAAAGATCATTTTCTGAGCGTAGCTTAGATATGGCACAAGGCCGAAAGTATGGGGCATTCAGTAAAGATAAAACACACTATTTAGTCGTAATTGATTTAGCGAGACAAACTTGGTAATCATTCAGTTGCCATACATTTGAACGATCATGTCTTGAAATTCATACCTTTCCCAAGCGTATTTTCACATATTACCTTTCCCAAGCGTATTTTTTGGTTGGTTGTTTTGTTTTCATGGCATATCAACCTTATTGCCAACTAAATATTTATTTATTTATGGTAATACCTTTTTCTTTCGACAATTTATTGTTGTTTTGTGTCTGGTAATACTTTTTTCTTTTCGAGTAGCAAGATTCATTGGGATTTATTTTTAATGGCAAGGTCCCCAAGTTCTAGCCTGTTATTTAAGCCATAACTAGAGGGAAGGGACGGATTAATACCTTTTCCAAGGGTACCAGTGCTTTAAGTGAATGCAGGGTATTCAACTGGAATTCGAACTCGGCTCATCGCTTTCTCTTTCCGAGCCGATAGCCATTGCACCACAACGCACATCCGTCCCTAAACGCTTACAGCACCTGGTATTCCCAAGCGGTCACCCATCTAAGTACTGACCAGACTCAACGTTGCTTAACTTCGGTGATCGGTATATTCAACGTGATATGGCCGTAAGCAACGTATTCGAATGGATCTCGAACATGGCTCACTGATTTCTCGTCTCGAGCCAACGCGCACTCTCATCATTACACAACATAAATGCCTCCTTTTCCTATCTTAAAGATCTGCAACACTATGAAATTCCTCTTTATCTATGTACTATATCCTTTTAGAACATCGGCAATCATGACTCTCCACAGCTTCCTGTCCTTTGTAGTTTGTAACAATATCTACCTTTTAACTATCTCATTCCTTGTTCTGCGATTCATTTAGATAATATTGTTCGGTAGGTTAATCATTATTCTTCCCCCCTTCCCTCCTGCTTTCAGTATGACATGCGAGTGTCAAATTCTCCAAGCCATCTTTATTCATTTTTGGCAATTACAACTGTGTTATGAACGGGGTGTTGTCTCATAACTAAAATGCCTTAATTTATAGTATGATTCATGGTCCGTGGACGAATATGTGTGTGTGCAGCACGTGGTGAAAATGCATAGAACGAAAGAAAAGTAGATGTCTACTCACGGTTGACTGGAAGATACATTTATTTTACATGGAGAAACATTACAAGATATGAACATGCAGTATCAGTCCCAAGTTATCGGGTTATGTGTCACAACCATTAGGGCAGAAGAACATACATGCGTTCTTTAACCATTGACGGCCATATTCCAAATCTGCTCCCTCATGCCTCCCACGTCTGAATATGGATGATCACGTGACTCGTGTGTACCCACTTTCAGGGGCAAAAGGGAGGTACTCTGTTTGGGAACAGGAAAGGGTTAATTCCCTTGGAATATGTTTTATTCGTCCTAACAACCTGTATCTGTATCTATCAAGCGTTCTTTTTGTTACTCTTTTACTCACAACTTCCTCGTTGCTCACATGTCCAAACCATAATAAAAAAACAGACAGATCTGTTTCGCTGTATCACAGCTCATCAGTACAGTTAGACATTCGATTGCTTTTACCCATGATTGAAAACCGACCGAATTGGCGTCACTCTGCGATTCTACCTTTGAGCGATGGGCGCTCGGTAGAAGGGGGCAGACCTTTAGCGTTTGATATACCATACGCCAGTAGCTAAGAGTGTTCTAATTCATTACTGAATGAACGATGTGTAAATGCTAGAGTAGCTACTGTTTTTTCAAAGTCTAACATTCTTCCAGAGTTCCCAATCAGGGTGTGAGAGCGTAGTTTACGCTTAGGGAACTGCCGATCAGTAGGTCGAACCTAAGTAGAACAAAGTGCTCACTATGAACAAACGGAGAATTTATAGAAAATCAAGAAATTAAAAAGAAAAGTTTTGGAAGAAATAAAATAAATCCAACCTTCATGGATATATATATATATATATATATATATATATATATATATATATATAACGTAGAATACTTGGTATATTCGTCAGGTAAATTCCGGTAGAGACGAACTCAAAAGGACTGAATGTTAAATTTATTTAATTAAATTAAATAGAGTAATATAATTTAGAAATACGTTTGAGATATTCTACAATTTCATGGGTAATACGTATTTCGCCGCTGACCTTGAATTGGGGTCTGATGAGCAGCATACGTACTACCCATGAAATTGTAGAACATCTAAAAAAACTTTCTAATATATATATATATATATCTCTTCTGTTTGACTGAGAGAGGCCGAAACAATAGCGAGGCATCGTCGATTTAGGTCATTCCCATTATTACCAGATCACTTTCGTCACTACCTCTCTATTATAATTATCATAATATACAGAGTTTTCTGTGTTTATTTGAACATATATAATTATTAAGCGTATATTACAGGCCACCTATGTCTTCATTTTTCGCAATTCCCATTTGTGGAACTCTTCTTCCGGTTTCTTGCTTTGCAAAGTATAACATCCATACCACGTAGAAACACTAGTTCTCACAGGATCAAGGATGATAAGCAGCGTTGTTTAGCACCTAGATGGGTAACCGCTTGTGAATACCAGTATCTTCAGATGCGCCGGTGTTGTGATGAATAGCGTCTTGAAATTGGAACTTGACACTCCAATTCCGATTGAAACCTGGTTCATTATATTCATTTCAACACAAATACCCTCGAAGTTGTACCAAACAGCGAGGAACTATATACTGTTATTAATATATCTACTCGCTATATATATATATATATATATATGAATATGAATAAGGAACGAAGAAAAATTTAAAACATCAATTTAAAACAGTGTTCGATATATAATATAAAGCTGTGAATATTTATTATAAATTATATCTTAGAACATGTACAATTTTTTTCTTTTTTTTATCCATTACAAATTGTACAAACAAAATGTACAATTTGCAGTGGATAAAAAAAATGTACATGTTCTTAAATATATATATATATATATATATATATATAGATAGATAGATAGATAGATAGAGAGATAGATATTTAGGATGTGGTTTCCGGCTTTCTCTTTTCCAATCTTTTCACTTTTTTTTTCCAATTGGAGTAGATAGACTAAACTATCGCCCGGTTCACACTCCACCCACGTCTATTGAACAGGTGTAGAGGCTCATCCCTTGTTCCCTGTTTAGGATGTGGTTTCCGGCTTTCTCTCTTCTAATCTTTTCACTCTTACGTAGCTCCCTGCACACCAGTGGCGTTACCGCCTTGCTCGGGGTGATATGATTAAAAGTTAAAAAAAAATATATATATATGTAGAGAGAGAGAGAGAGAGAGAGAGAGAGAGAGAGAGAGAGAGAGAGAGAGAGGTGGGTGTGTGGGGGTGGGGGCGAGAGTATGTATTGAAAAAAAAACGAAAAGAAAATTATCTGATCACATGCCTTCGGTCCTCGGAGGGACTTTTTTTTAAAAAGTAAATGATCATTTGCCTCGATAAAGTTTCTCAAATGAGAAAACTTATCTTAGTCGACGCCTTTGGTCATGTGATGGGAATTTATTAAGCAAACAATCCTTTTTCTTTGGGGAAAAAAAACCCTCAGATGCCACCTAAGATAAGCTCTTCTACTGTCTTTATTTATATTGTCCTTTTACTGATAAACTCTACCTGAAAATTTTCACATATTTGTACATGTGTGTGTGTGTGTGTGTGCGAATACACTTGAGAAAGTATCCGACAGAATTGAAAATATATCAAACAATATATAAAAATCGTTTTACCTCGACATGATTTGCCGATAGTCTGGCTTCATTAGATAGATATAATTTCATTTTTAAAAAAATCAGTATTAAGGAAACGAATTGTGATTTAGGTTTTTCGTCCGCAGGCGTAATTTTTTTTTTTTTAATAATTTACTCCAAGACGCGCTAGAAGTGCCTTGGTGTGTAATAATCGCCTGCGAATAATATACTATGAGGCCAGGTCGGTTTTTATACTTCTTCTGTTTTTAGTGAATTCGCACTGACACCAGATGTTGTGCGTAAACATTGAATAAGTAATCGGAAGAAGAAAAACTAAATTAAAATGAGTTGAAACCAAATTTCCATAACGAAAGAATGAATACTAAATTCAAGCATTCACTCACTTAACAAATCGCGTTTCGTTCAGATTCCTTTCTTGGCAAATAATATTCTGATTCTTATGATGACGCTGAAAAAACATGGCAGCAATTTCCTTATAATCTTATTATATACTAGCAGTATAGCCCGGCGTTGCTCGGTGTAATGAAATCTTTAAAACTAATCCATGGTCCTGGAGCTCAAACTCTTTGAACGCTGACATGAAAGACTAAAAAAAAGCAATAGTTGTTTCCAGTTAAAGCGAAACCGTAGACTGAAAGAAAAATGAATGGATGTAAGTCAAATTTTGATTTCCTGGTATCGATATCAAATAAGTCTTTTTCGTCGTAAACTGAATTTTGAAGGCTAAATAAGTCCTCTGAGTAAATGCTATCATAGCTGAGACTAAGAACTACAATTATACCTACTTAGAGCCAAACCCGAAGCAAAAACTAAAATAAAAGGGCTGAAAAAATACAGACATACAGGCAGATAAACAGACACACACACAAACATCTTGCCTTTTATATATGTATATTATCGATTTTCTGCACTATTGTAAGAACTGCAACCTTGAAACTTCTGAATATCGTTTTTTATGTCTTTGTCTATGAGTGTATCAAATTTGATTAACATCGGACCACTCCTTCTATAACCCGATTTTTTCGATTATCGATTTTCGATATTTATCGGGGGTACCTCGACACAAAACCTAGCTAAGAACACTCGCAGACGCTTATAGTACAACTGTGTAAATTTTCAAGAAAATCGTTTCAACCATTTCGGAGTCTATACGTAACGGACACAGACACACAGAGACACACACACAGACAAAGTTTCATTTATAAGTAAGTTTAAATTAGATGCATATATACATACATAGCTACATTTATATATATATATATATATATATATATATATATATATATATATATATATATTATTTGCCAAATTCTATTTTTGGACATTCTATAATATTACCCAATTTTTAATTTTATTTTTATTCTATTCGTAGATTTTAAACCTGCTATAATAGTCAGGCCATATTAAAAAAAGGATTCATTTTTAAGAGAGCTAAATATGAAGATTAACGGAATGGTCTTTAAACAATCGACAATTTGAAATGATTTGTGTGAACATTATTTCTGATCGATACTTCTATTTAATTAGATATTCAGTTTTATAATCAAACAGTATATATATTTATTTCTACCGGCCTGATTATTAACGATACTTTGTTTTCTGTCATTCGGCAGGATTCGAACCTGCAACCCTTATCCTCATAGGGGAAGCCACCAATTGATCGGGCGATTCTTAGAGCTCTCGACCACGAATGACCAACAGTCGAAGTCAAATCAAGCCTATATAACACAATTTCCGATTCATCATAATAATCATATCTGCTCCGAAATGTGTCATAATGTCAACAAATTTAAACATGTTACAGAAATTAACGAAGATACATTTCAGAGCAGATATGGTTATTACAATGAATAGAAAATTGTGTTATATAGGCTTTATTTAACGTTGTTTAGACTGTTGGTCATTCGTGGTCGAGTGGTCTAATACGCGCCAGATCAATTGGTGGCTTCCTCTATGTGGATAGGGGGCGCAGGTTCGAATTCTACCGAATGACACACATTTTCCTAATAGAAATTTATCAAGCCGGTAGAAATAAATATATAATACTCTTTGATTATAAACAGAACATCTACTTAAATACGGGTATCGATCACAGATAATTTTTAAGCAAATTATCTCAGAGCTAAATATATATTATCTCCTTTCTCTCGTTTTCTTTTCTTTTTCCTTTTTCTTTTCATATAACTTTCCCTTTCTTTCCACATCTCCAGCCGGCATTCGTCACCATCACTATCAAAGATTTTTCCCCTTTATGTCTTATTTTCCATTTAACTCTTCCCCTGTCTACGCCTTTTCCCTTACCCTCCACTTCTATTCCACTAACACGGTTAAAATTTTAATTCTTTAATACAGACGCAATCTAAACGTCTTCTACAATCGAGTCTTGAATCCCCTTCTCTGACCCCCCCCCCCAGTATCAATATCTGGACGATAAATTTTTAAAATTTATTTTCTTTCTTATCTCCTCTTGTTTTATGTAAACTTTCTGTGTATGAATATATTTTTGAGCATCCTTCCGCTATGTGAATTTTTGTACCATATTTGCAATAAAATTTTGTTTTTAATCGTTGCTGAGGAATGGAGATATTTCTCACTGAAATAGCTATACAACCAATGTAACATTCGGGGTTTTATTTGATATAATAAATATATATTTGGTTCTGTAAATAGATAATACAATTTACATTGAGCCCTCCACCTGGATCATTTTTAATACTAATAAAATTAATATTAAAAGGATCTATATTTTTGGGAATTTTACCTACATCATATCTCTTTTTTGAATTATATATATATATATATATATATATATATATATATATATATATATTGTTACACATATTTTCATATAATATACAATGCATATATTTGATTAATGTTTATGTATTATATATTGTTTGAGATTTGCTTGAGGAACAGTGCTCAGTATCGATGGCAGCCTTTTTATGCATAGACAGTGTGGACATAAGAAGCAACACTGCATGGTGATTGTCAGTTTCACGCTTCAAGCTATCTTCAGAAGATAGTCTTTATAATGTGCTGATCCTTTGTCCACACAATATCTCTCTGTCTATCTATCTGAAGAGATTTCTATATCTTCCTCTCCCTCTCTCGTTATCTGTCAACCTCTTTCTTTCCATCTCAACAGATCTATCTATCTATCTATCTATCTATCTATCTATCTATCTATCTATCTATTACTTTTTCTTTCTTTCTTTCTTTCTATCTATCTATCTATCTATCTATCTATCTATCTATTACTCTATCTATCTATCTATCTATCTATCTATCTATCTATCTATCTATCTATCTATCTATCTATCTATAACTTTTTCTTCCTTCCTTCCTATCTATCTATCTATCTATCTATTACTTTTTCTATCTATCTATCTATCTATCTATCTATCTATCTATCTATCTATTACCTTCTATCTATCTATCTATCTATCTATCTATCTATCTATCTATCTATCTATCTATCTGTGTATTTGTGTGCGCAGGTACATATCAATATACTCACGTTTGCTTTCGATAATCTTCATAATATAATCAACTGAATAACAACAAAAATGAATTAAGCAGAAGGGAAATGAAATTAGCAAAAATAGAATTGTTTGATTGAAAGCCGGCTATGATGAAAACGACAATATTGGTCATATTGATAGTATCTGCGATAAAAAGACGACTCGGAACACCTGTTATAAGTACAGTTGAATCCCATAGAGACAAATGGGGTGGGCAATAATTGAGCTATTCTTGACGAATATACAGATGAAAATGAAACAAAAGTTCTACCTGTTTACATATGGAATGGGTATATAGTAAAATTATCTTCATCGGGTAAAATTCTACACGGGTTGGGATAAGTGATGTTTACACAATTTCAACCCAAGACAAAAAAAAAGACATCATTAAAAGTTTGGTCGTCGCCGCTAAGATGCCCCTATACATATGTACTCGGCTTGGCTTAAAGTTTATAAATAAAGTTACCCCCAAAGAGGATGGATATCATTAAAAGAAGAAGTCTCGTTGGATAAACCTGATAGCTTAACCCTCTAGGGCCATTCGTATCATATTTGATACTGTATTTCCCTATAAGGAAACATTTGGTATTTCCCTATAAGGAAACATTTGGTATTTCCCTATAAGGAAACATTTGGTATTCATTGACTGAGCAGTCAGTACTGCTTTCATTTGAAATTTATAAAATATTTCTCTTAAAAAATTTTTCAGGAAAAGAATTCTTTCAAGAATTGTTTTCATACTGTATCAAATATGATACGAATGGCCCTAGAGGGTTAAGAGGTATTTATAAGTTAACTTTTCTAGTTAGGTAAAAAAAAAAGGAAAACTAACAGTGGATGTCAGTCGGTGAGAATCGAACCCGATACAGTAATCATTGTTTGCTGGGTTACATTATTTCATGGCGCACACCTATTGAGGATCGAACGTTCCAGATACAATTATTAGATAGATAGATAGAAAGAAAGAAAGAAAACGTTAGAGATAGATAGATAGATAGATAGATAAGGAAAAAGTAATAAAAAGTATAGATAGATAGATAGATAGATAGATAGATAGGAAGAAAAAGTAATAGATAGATAGATAGATAGATAGATAGATAGATAGATAGATAGATAGAAAAAAGTAATAAAAAGAATAGATAGATAGATAGATAGATAGATAGATAGATAGATAGATAGGAAGAAAAAGTAATAGATAGATATCTATCTATCTATCTATCTATCTATCTATCTATCTATAAACCTGATAGCTTAAGGGGTATTTATAAGTTAACTTTTCTAGTTAGGTAAAAAAAAAAAGGAAAACTAACAGTGGATGTCAGTCGGTAAGAATCGAACCCGATAAAGTAATCATTGTTTGCTGGGTTACATTTATTTCATGGCGCACACCGAGGATCGAACGTTCCAGATACAATTATTTGCGAGACTAGTATAGAAGATACTTCTTGATAATGAAACGCCTCTGAAGTGAGACGGAATGAATCAGAGGAATTGAATCAGAGAAGAATTTAAATAATTGTATTGAATGTTATTAACAGAACAGAATAGCACAGTAACAATGTGCAATAACAGAATTATAGGGTAAGAACAACGTAATGATGAAATAAAAGAATAAGAGAATGTTGAAATAAACGAACAGCAGAATAATGAAAGAATAACAGGAAAATATCTCAAACGAGAATGAGAGAAAATGTCTTTGAAAAACGGAGGATTTTTTTTTTCGCTGTCTTATAATTTAACGAATATAATTGTTGGGGTTGTTTCATAATGTTTTTTGCTTCCTTTATTTGCTTGTTCGATAGAGAAAAGTATAGAAAGAAAGAAAGAAAGAAAGAAAGAAAGAAAGACAGAAAGAAAGAAAGAAAGACAGAAAGAAAGAAAGAAAGAAAGAAAGAAAGAAAAAAAAATAGCAAAGAGAGAGGAAAAATGACAAAGAAAAAAGAAGAAGAGAAAAAATAGAAAATAAAAAAGAGGGTACAGAAAAATTAAAGAAAAACGAAGAGAAAAAGATAAGGCATTTAAAAGGGATAAAAATAAAATTAAAAAAAAGAAAAGAAAAATAAATAAAATAATAATAACTCGGACGGTGAGTTCAAAAAGCAGACCAAAAATATCAAACTTAAAATGAAAAATAAAAATAAAGACTTTAAAAATAACGATGCAACAAAAAATATATATTTAAAATTAAAAATGTATATTTAAAATTATTTTAAAAATATATATCAATTAAAAATATCATTAAAATATTATATAATTAAAAATATCATTAAAATATCATTAAAAATATATATTTAAAATTAAAATATATATTTAAAATTAAACAATGACAAATGAAAAGATATGAGAGATTAAAACGTAAAACAGATTGAAAAACATAGAAAAGAAAGAAAAGAAGAATTGAAATAATGAATAACGAGAATAAAAAAATGTATTATAAAAAGTTAAATAAAGGGCAGGAAAAAGAAAACTGAACGAAAATAATCAGAAAGGCAAAAGCGAAGAACTAAAGGTGAAAGAAAAAAAAGGAAACAGAAAAGAAAATCATTCACTTAGAATCGAAAATAGATGAAAAAACAAACAAGAAAGAAAGAGAAAGAAGAAAAGTAAGATAAAAAAGAAAAATGAAAAGAAAAAAGAAATGAAAGGAAAAGAAAGAAAAAGGGAAAAAGGGAAAATAAAGAATAAAATGCAAGACAAAAGGAAGAAAAATATGAAGAAAAAGCAAAAAAAGAAAACAGAAGAAAACAAAAGAAAGGTAAGAAGAAAAAATGAATAGAAAAGCAAGAAAGAAAAAGAAAAAGAAAGAAGTAAAACAAATGGAAGACAGGTGAGATGAAAGAAAGAAAGAAAGAAAGAAAGAAAGAAAAAGAAAGAGAAAGAAGAAAAGCAAAGATAATAAAAGAAAGATGAAAAGAAATGAAAGGAAAAGAAAGAGGAAAGAAAGGCAAGCAAATAAAAAATAAAAAATAAAATGCAAGACAAAAGGAAGAAAAACGGGACGAAAAAACAGAGAAAGGAAAAAAAAAAGAGTAAAACGAAAGAAAGATAAGAAGTAAAAAAATGAAAAAAGCAAGAAAGAAAAAGAAAGAAGAAGCAAAACAAAAGGAAGACAGGTAAGATGAAAGAAAGAAAGACAAAGAAGGAAGAAAACAAGAAAAAAAAGAAAGGTAAAAAAGGAGGGAAATGAAAGAAAAAGGAAGAAAGCAAGACTAAAAAAGGAAAGATAAAAAGAAAAAATATAAGAAAGAAAAGCGATGAATGAAATAATAAAGAGAAAAAATAAAAAAATACAGGAAGAAAGAAGTAATAAGGTTAAAAAGGCAAATAGAAAAAGGAGGAAAAAAGCAAACCAAAAGAAAGAAAGAAAGAAAGAAAAAGAAAGAAAGAAAGAAAGAAAAAGAAAGAAAGACAGAATAAATAATGCTAGAAAGGCAAGAAAGAAAAATAAGTAAGACAGCAAAACATGAGAAAAAAAGTAAGAAGAAAAAAAGAAAGAAAAGGCAAATAGAAAAAGGAGGAAAAAAGCAAACCAAAATAAATAAAGAAATAAAGAAAGAAAAAGAAAGAAAGAAAGAAAAAGAAAGAAAGAAAGAAAAAGAAAGAAAGAAAGAATAAATAATGCTAGAAAGGCAAGAAAGAAAAATAAGACAGCAAAACATGAGAAAAAAAGTAAGAAGAAAAAAGAAAGAAAAGGCAAATAGAAAAAGGAGGAAAAAAGCAAACCAAAATAAATAAAGAAATAAAGAAAGAAAAAGAAAGAAAGAAAGAAAAAGAAAGAAAGAAAGAAAAAGAAAGAAAGAAAGAATAAATAATGCTAGAAAGGCAAGAAAGAAAAATAAGTAAGACAGCAAAACATGAGAAAGAAAGAAAGAAAGAAAGAAAGACAGTCAACAGGATTGAAACGAAATAGAGGAAAAAATATATTAAGCTAAATGGTTAGCTTGCTGAATATGGTAAAATACTCTCAAATCAGAAGGGAGACTTGTTGATCTTTCTCCGCTAATAATAAGAATATTGTCTCATAGTTGTGCGAACAGACCACGGGAAAGATATTTTCAGCGAAGATTCGATATCTGGTTTCAAACACAGTCCAGGACCCTAATAGTAGCAGAATATAGGATTCTCAGCTACTGCTCTTAAATCGGTGTTTGCAAAACCGACGATTACTCCCATGATATCCACATAGACATGGAAAGACATATGATGATCGTATCAATGATTATAGTGCTTCGAACGTTGGGATAGATTCCCGATCATGAGCTAAGAATCATCTTAAAGACCAAAGTGCATCGCTACGCTGAGAAAATAATACCGTTTTAGTAAAAGAAGTCAGTCATGAAAATTAAAAGTCAAGTCCTTTAAAAACAAAGTGATACAACTTAACGGCTGTCTAAAGGTGAGTCGTTGTACACTGATTTTAAACGCTGCAAGCGTACAAAGAAAGATATCACTTGTCCTTGAAAACTACATGCTGTAAAATTTGACCGTGAATAATCGAAGTGGTTTTTTTTTCCTATTTTTTAATCAATCCGTACCGTGTAAGATAGTACAGCGGTTTGTGAGTGTGAAAGTATAAGAACAAAAAGATGAATATTACTAAGGAGCGAGAACAATAAAAGAGTAATCAAGAAGACAGTAGATAACGATTGACATGCGTTTTAATTTTTTTTTAATCAAAGTTTGCTGAAAAGAATGGACTAGGAAGAGATTTTGACAAGCGAATATTGGAGAAAAGAAACTGTTAGCATATAACTTAGTTAAGTGCCATAGGTGATACACGCTCGGGCGATCATGTCTCGAAAGAGACATGACTAACTGGGCAGAAGATTGCCATTAATTTCTGCGGTGGACTGATTGCCAGCCAAGGCTATAGAACCCAATCTGTCCTGTTATTTGACTCATAGCTAGAGGGAGAAGAGTTTATTATATTATTACATAGTAATTAGTGGGGGAGCAGTTTATTACTTCATAACAATATAAAACCAATCCCCCACTTTAGGCCCAGTAGAAGCCTTAATCATGATTCCAAGTATTATATTCAGCCAGTTAAGTGCCATACGTGATCATGTCTTAAAAAAACATGACTGTGCAGAAGCTTATCCCGCAGTAGGTTGCCATTACTTTCTGCGGTAGACTGGTTGCCAGCCAATGCTATAGAACCCAATCTGTCCTGTTATTTAACCTATAACTGGAGGGAAGAGATGGATTAATACCTTTCCCAAGAGTATTTGTGCGTAAGTGAATGCAAGGAATTCAACTGGAATTCGAACTCGACTCCCCGATTTCTCTTTCCGAGCCGATATCCACTGAACCGCAACACACATCTAGCATAGAACTTATAGAGTTTACGATGCCAAACATTATTATTATTATTATTATTATTATTATTATTATTATTATTATTAATGTTCGCTGGGGCGAGGTGGGTGCAATGATTGGCACGGAAAGCGAAGACTTGCTGAGGTAAGTTTTCGCTAACGCCCTTGGAAATATCATGATTCTATCTTCCTCCAGTTATGGGTTAAATAGCAGAAAACGGTGCTGTCTCTTCGGTTACGTGACTCGTAAAATGTTGATCCCATACAAGGCTCAAGAACAACTAAAGATAGAGGGTTACTGAATGTAAGTATAAGAGAGCATATGGAGGATAAATGTAGAATGGTCCTTGACTGGAAGCGGTTAAGAGTGCAGCGTTCGGGGAAACATTCACGCACAAGTCTGTTTCAGAAAGCCGAATAACCAAAAATAAAAGGTCCAATCTATCAGAAAAATTGAAAATCCAAAGAATTGAAATTCTTCAGACAGTCGCTTTATTGAAATCAGCAAGAATACAGAAGTGGGTGCTGACTATGTTCAGATGGCTTGCTGTCACTTAGTTTCGAGCAAAGACTACAGGGTGAGAAAGTTTACGAATAAACTAAATGCAAACAAGGAAACAGATAAATATTAGAACGACACTCAATGGATGCAGAAATACGAATTTAACGGTAGTACTCTTGATTATTAGAGCACTTGCAACATTTCCACAGCGAGATTAGAATAGTGAGCGGAAAATGAACTGTAATAAAAAGGGTGGGATTCTAAAATGTTCTTAGTGCGATCCATTTCCAGACCAAATAAGTAAAGATTTTTAACTTTTTTAAGGGCTTCATGGTCGAACAGATATCGTTTTAGTATAATATAATATAATACGGATACGATAAAGAAGGACATCGAAAATCAGATGGGTAAAAATCCCCGGACACATCAACCCCTCAGAGCTACAAAAGATTACTTTGTGCGGAACGGTACCCATCATCCACCAGACCCTCCCCATCTAAACAGAACGATCTGCTGTCACTTTATCTCCACTTTAGGTCAATCGTTCTAACAAAGAATTTGAAAGACTCTCAGATTATAAGGACCTGTAAATCGAAGTGACATAAACGTGTTAACTTAAATCTATGATTATCCCCGTACATATTGGATATGGTAAAGAAGGGTACCGAAAATCATGTAAGTAAAATTCCTGGACACATCAGCCCCTCAGAGCTACAAAAGATTACTTTGTGCGGAACTGTGCCCATCACCCACAAGACTCTCCCCATCTAAACAAAACGACCCAAATGTGCATAGATAACTCCTACGCTGCCCTTTTGCTTACCGACCCAGGAAGAGACTTTGTAATTAGGCACTTAAAATTTATCTCTAACAAGATGATACCACAAACAATAATAATAATAATCGTTTCGCTTAGAATAGTTCCAAAGATCCTTACAAGAAGGGAGAATTTGACATGACCGAAATCCGATCGAAGATATTAAAACGACCTGCTGTTGTTTCATCTCTGCTCTAGGTCACCAGATACACAAAATGATAATAATAATCGTTGTTGTTTTTTTTTTTTTGTGCGATTGTAACACTCAGGACAATTTTCTGGAATTTTTTCTGTCTTGCAAGGTGAATTATGCATACCTGACATCATTGGGGGTGTGCAGGTGGCAGCACAGCTTGGAACAGTTTATGCGCTAAAGAAAGTTTGTGTCTCTAAACTGGACATCATCATATCGGCCGTAATATCTAAATGTGGGAGAGTGTTTCAATAATAATAACAATGAGTAAGTAAAATCCCTGGACACCTCAGCCCCTCAGAGATTACTTTGTGTGGAACTGCACCAATCATCTATTACATTTAAACAAAACGTCCCAAATATTTACCAAGATAGATAGCTCTCCTACGGGGGTCTTCTTACTCACAAACACTATAGATGGGAATTGGTCATTCGGCACTTAAAATTTCTCTCTTTTTTTTTTTTTTTTTTTTAATCATATCACCCCAAGCAAGGCGATAACGCCACTGATGCGCAGGGGGCTACGTAAGAGTGAAAAGATTGGAAAAGAGAAAACCAGAAACCACATCCTAAACAGGGAACAAGGGATGAGCCTCTTCACCTGTTCAATAGATGTGGGTGGAGTGTGAACCGGGCGATAGTTTAGTCTATCTACTCCAATTGGAAAAAAAAAAATAAAAATAAAAGAGTGAAAAGACTTGAAAAGGGATAACCGGAAACCGCATCCTAAACAGGAAACAAGGGATGAGCCTCTTTACCTGTTCAATAGATGTGGGTGGAGTGTGAACATGGCGATAGTTTAGTCTATCTACTCCAATTGGAAAAAATAAATAAATAAAAGAGTGAAAAGACTTGAAAAGGGAAAACCGGAAACCGCATCCTAAACAGGAAACAAGGGATGACCCTCTTCTCCTGTTCACTGTCAAGATGATGCCGTACATAATTATTATTCTTCTCGTCAGTTTTGGCGCGCTTGAAACGAATTTGAAGAGTCTTACAAAAAAAGATCCGAACTGAAAATCGAAGAAAGTGAATAATATCATCCGGACGACAACGTTACAGATATCGCTAAAAATACTGAGGAGGGTGCTGAAGTAAGAATAAGAATCGCTACCATATGATTCTCAGTGAAAACTACTTGCTATTGCAGTTGTGAAAGTTCATAATTGTCATAATAGTCGAATGAAGTACAAGTGCCGGTTTGAACCGTAAGATATTGGAAAAGACTTCTTGTCACTTGATCGATAACCACCGACTGGAGCAATAACCAAGAGTAATCCGGTGTGAACATGTGAAGACGCGAAATGATTCTATCGATAATACCAGAAGAAGAATGCAGTAGAGCAACTGGGAAAATATACGAATTTAGCACGAGAAAGAATATGGTATACTGAAGGTTAAGGTCGTGCCCGTAATAGTAGGCGCACTTGGAACGATGTCAAAATCATTAGGATTGAAAACGGATTCGAGGAAGGATAGAGACGTGCTGGAGTCTGTGAGCATAGTGAGAAAGCTGATGGAGATTTTATTGGGGGGTTTCACCAAATTACCAGTAATAATCACCAATCAACTGGCAAGAGAAGGCAAATATATTACGTAATAATAATAATAATAATAATAATAATAATAATAATAATAATAATAATAATTTGAAAAACTGTCAAAATATAAAGACCTGGAAATTGAAATAGAAAAAAATGTGGAAATTGAAAACAAGAGTTGTGCCAGTGATAGTAGGTGCACTTGGAATGATAAAAAATGGAACAAAACAACACATTGAAAGAATCCCTGGAAACCCCAGCTTAAGAGATATACAAAAAATTGTCTTATTAAGTACAGCCCACACACTAAGGAAAACGTTATCTATGTAATGCTGGGGATGATAGGGAAGATAGAAAAACATGAAATGGAGTCATAACAACACGCCACTACCTGCCTTAGGTCTCCCCGCAGACTTGGTTGGTAGTGAGACCAAAGCAGAAATCGAAATATGATGAAAAATGACATAATAATAATAACAGACATTTATCTATGTGTGTAATTTTTTTTTTAATTAATTAATTTATTTTTTAAATGCTTAGTGAAAAATTGTCAAGATGCCATTTCTGGACTTAGGTCTCCGGTTGGAACCCAGAAAGAAATGTGTATACACCAGAAATCAAAAGAAAATAATAATAATAATAATAATAATATTAATAATAATATCGGTAAGTCTTGCCAGGGATCTGAGGAAGATGCGAAATATGAAGGTGACTACCGTACCGGTAGTTAGTGGAGCACTTGTAAAAAAACTATAATGCAGGATAAGAGTTGGAACCTTCCAGTAGATTGGATTTCTAAAAACAAAACCAGTCAGTTAAGTGCCATACGTGATACACGCTTGGGCGATCATGTCTCGAAAAAGACATAACTGATTGGGTAGAAAATGTTTTTTCGCAGTAGGTGGCCATTACTTTCTGCGATAGACTGGTTACCAACCAAGGCTAAAGAATCCAATCTGTCCTGCTATTTAACCCATAGCTGGAGGGAGAAGCGATGGATTAAATACCCTTTCTCAAGGGTATTTAACGCGTATGTGAACGTAAAGAATTCATCTGGAATTCGAACTCAGCTCTCCGATTTCTTGTTCCGAGCCGATACCCACTGCACTACGTAATAAAAATCAAGATAACATGAAAACTGCTGGGGTTACAATTTTGAGGTCATTCAGCGAATAACTATAATAATAATAATAATAATAATAATAATGTTGATGATGATTACAGAATAGTGCGATTTAAGAAAAAGTTTAAAAGAAAACAGTTAAAGCGTTATTTTCCTTCAATCATGCGCTTCTATAGGTGCTTTTTTTTTTTTTTAATCATATCACCCCAAGCAAGGCAGTAACGCCACTGATGTGCAGGGGGCTACGTAAGAGTGAAAAGATTGGAAAAGAGAAAACCAGAAACCACATCCTAAACAGGGAACAAGGGATGAGCCTCTTCACTTGTTCAATAGACGTGGGTGGAGTGTGAACCGGGCGATAGTTTAGTCTATATACTCCAATTAAAAAAAAAAAAGGAGTGAAAAGATTGGAAAAGAGAAAACCGAAAACCACATCCTAAACAGGGAACAAGGGATGAGCCTCTTCACTTGTTCAATAGACGTGGGTGGAGTGTGAACCGGGCGATAGTTTAGTCTATATACAGCAATTAAAAAAAAAAAAAATGAAAAGGAGTGAAAAGATTGGAAAAGAGAAAACCGAAAACCACATCCTCAACAGGGAACAAGGGATGAGCCTCTTCACTTGTTCAATAGACGTGGGTGGAGTGTGAACCGGGCGATAGTTTAGTCTATCTACTCCAATTAAAAAAAAAAAATGAAAAGGAGTGAAAAGATTGGAAAAGAGAAAACCGAAAACCACATCCTAAGCAGGGAACAAGGGATGAGCCTCTTCACTTGTTCAATAGACGTGGGTGGAGTGTGAACCGGGCGATAGTTTAGTCTATCTACTCCAATAAAATGTGCTGAAAGAATTATGTCAACCATTTTGTTTAATAATAATAATAATAATAATAATAATTGAAGTCTGCGAGGTTATTGATTAGAATACTGGATAGGGTAGAAGACTTGCTGTCACGTGATATCCTGGCATTCACCCAGGATCCTGGATACGAAGATAGACATGATGATGATGATGATGATGAAGATGATGAAAAGTTGTCAGGCGAGAAAGAAAGGATAAAATAAACAAAGGAAAGAAAAGAAAAGAAAAGAGATAGAGAAAGTGCGGAGGTTCAGCTTGAAAAGTTGATTGAACGGACGAAAGAATGAAAATGAGATGTAATAAAAGTTTTACTCACTTGATAATATCACGTGTCCATGTATCGTGTTATGTCGCTTTCACGTTCCGTAGCCGAGCGTATTTTGTTCCATTTTGACTCAGTCTTCGACTGTAGACCCGTTTTTCTCAAAAGTGTACAATACAATCACTTGCAAATCTCAAATACTTTTCTTCTTTTCGTTTGCTTGTTTTCTTTTTAATTTTTAATTTTTAAAAAATAATTTTGTCATTTTTTTTCTTCTCCTTTTTCTTTATTATCAAAAAAAAAAAATGTTTTTCTTTTTTTGGTATTTACGATCGTTTCATAGATATATCTCCTTTAAAATGTTTTCGCATCCAGAAATATTTTCCTGGGTGGAATTTCGTCTTAACGTATTACAACACATATGTAACCTCATCCTGATAAAAAAAAACAACAAAAAAAAACAAAAAAAAAAAACAGTGAAAGTATTTAAATGTATTGTAGACGTATTGTCCAATATTCTCCTCTTTTTTCTTGTTAATTATTATTTTTTTTTTTTCCCGTTTTTTAATATACAGAGGCTTCCCCTAATAGAATTGTTTTACGCGTGTACCGGTTGAGAAGGAATTTTCTAATTTTACAAAATTCTAAATTGGTCAAAATATCCGTATGTATTTGAACATATCGATTAGTATTTTACCTCTTGTTTCTTTTTTTTTTTTTAATATTTCAAAAATAGTTTTCGTAATTTTTTTTGACAATATTAGGAACGGTAACAATCACAAAGACCAAAGGGAAAATTACTACAATTCAAATCAAAGTAGTGTGGAAGCCGATGATTACTCTGTGGTTACGGTGTGTTTCATATTTGACAACTTATTCGTTCCCCAGCGAAAACCACTAGAGACTGCCGATCTAATAATAATAATAATAATAATAATAATAATAATAATAATAATCCTAATAAAAAAGGTGAGTTTTGAGATCTACTCTTAGCATGTACTCTTGGTATAAAAACAGTAAGTAAAAATTAAACGTACGTGCAAATATATATATATATATATATATATATATATATATATATATATATAGATAGATAGATAGATAGATAGAGAGAGAGAGAGAGAGAGTGGATAAACAGGCGTTCCTTTGGCAATGAAATAAAGATATTCGAATCGTCTGATGACGGCCTTTCCAGGTGTAATTCGGGGAAATGTTAAAGTCACATTAGCAGTCGTTGATAATGCGGTCTGCTTCATCAGAAGTTAAAGACTCGTGTCAAGTTCTATATAGACCTCCGATTAAAAGGTTTGATACAGATTCGAAATAATAAAGAAATAATGAAAGAAAGAAAAAAAAAATTGAAGAAAAATCTACGCCTGGACCGAAGCAAAAAAAAAGTCGGCTTCAACACGATAAGACGGACGATGCCAATCAACCGAGCATTCGACACGAGTAAAAAAAAAAAAAGCCACAAAAAGTAAAAGAGAGAAAAAAACTAAAGAACAAACAAACAAAAAAACGGTACCCCTGTTATCAGTGAGGATATAGCTAGCCGCAGAGTCAAACAGTCGGACATAAGGGGTCGAAGTGAAGATGTAGATGTGGCTAAAGAAGTAACTACAGTTTGTTGGAGTGGCGTTGTTGGCCAGGTCTTTAAAAAATAAGCAAGCATTTGCGTCTGCTTGTTTTGGTAGTGTGTTGCTGTTGGTGAATGCTGAGACAGCGGTGGTGGTGGTATGAATGAATGAATGAATGAATGAATGAATGAATGAAAGAACGAAAGAAAGAAAGAAAGAAAGAAAGAAAGAAAGAAAGAAGGAGACAAAGAAGAGCAAATAAAAAAGCAGGAAAGGAAGAAGGAAAGAAAGAAGGTGGAAGAAAGAAAATAAAAAAAGAAACCAAAAAAAGAAAGAAAGAAAGTATGAATGAAGGTGGGAAAGAAAGAAAGAAAGGAGGAGAGAAAGGAAGAGAGAAAGGAGCGCAGAGATAAAAGCAGGAAAGGAAGAAGAAAAGAAAGGAGGTGGAAGAAAGAAGGTAAAAGAAAGAAACCAAGAAAAAAAAAGGAAAGGAAGAAAGAATGTAAGAAAGAAAGAATGAAGGTGGAAAAGAAAGAAAGAAAGAAAGAAAGAAAAAAGCAAGAAAGGAAGAAGAAAAGAAAAAGGTGGAAGAAAGACGATAAAAGAAAAAAACCAAGAAAGAAGGAAAGAAAGAAAGTAAGAAAGAAAGAAAGAACGAAGAAAGAAAGAAAGAAAGAAAGAAAGAAAAGAAGGAAGGAAGGAAGAAAAGAAGGAGGGGAGAAAGAAGAGCAGAGAAAAAAGCAGGAAAGGAAGAAGAAAAGAAAGAAGGTGGAAGAAAGAAGGTAAAAGAAAGAAAGAAACCAAGAAAGAAGAAAAGAAAGAAAGAAAGAAAGAAAGAAAGAAAGAAAATAGTAAAAGGCGTGCTTGGAAATCTACGGAATAAAACTTGGATGATAGTGAGAAGAGAAAAGTGTTCTTGCCATTTGTAGTTTTACTTGTCGGCTGAAAAAAAAAGGTAAGTTTTCTACGATGAATGGATAGATAAATGAATGAGTGAGTGTGTGAATGAAGAAGTGGATGAATGAGTGCAGGCGCCACTAGACAGACAGATGGACAGATAGACAGATGAAGCGTAGTTTTCCATGAGAGTCGCAGGCGCTTCGGAATGAAAGGAAACAGAAAGGCGCCGAGGGAGGAGAGGGAAGACGACGAAAATGAAAAGAATAGTGGGCGCAGGAGGAGGAGGAGTCGCAAAATAAAAGTTGGAGGAGTAGGCGGGAGGGGAGTAGGAGGAGTAGAAGGATGTGCGGACCAAAGCGGGAAAGAAAACTCCGTCAAGAAATGGTGGGTGGACATCGTACAAGTTGCGTGACAATATTTTATCTTTTACTTTTTAAACAGCACATTTTTTAAAAATCTATTTATTGAAACCGCACGTGGGTGTCAAGATTTTACACGTAGGAGACCAACTGCCGCGAGAAAAAGTACAATTTTTTTAAGTCCCCATAATTTCTTTTTAATTTGTAAAAGTTTGATAGCTCATTCATTCATTCATGCACATTTTTTTATATACCGACATACTCACGCATCTATCTATCTATCTATCTATCTATCTATCTATCTATCTATCTATCTATCTATATATCTATCTATCTATCACGGGCTAAATAGTAAAATTTTCCACATTTATATTTATATATATATATATATATATATATATATATATATATATATATATATATATGAAATTGAAAACTTGCCTATATTTACAGCAACATCTACTCACCTCCATCCACGGAAGATAATTTCAAGAATGTAATCATTCCATATGGGGTATAAGTTAATCAACATACGTATTGTATGGATAGTAAGTATACATTTTGAATTTCGTTTTTAGGCAAATACAGATAAAAACACACACACACACACACACACACACACACACTATATATATATATATATATATATATATATATATCCATGTATGGGTGGAATAATATTCCTTGTCCAAAGAAACACTATTTTTAAAAAAAAAATTTTTGTCGATACAAAATACCTACTTTTGTAGTGATATTGTAACATAGCCATGTTATAATTTCTGACTATATATATATATATATATATATATATATATATATATATAAACAAAATTTCGATTTTTAAATTCGTTGGATAGCCATTTCTGGCTTCTTCAGCAACGGTGAAACGAAAGTTTTATTTACTCAAATTCAAATGTGTAGGAGTCAACCCCCCCATCCCACCCCCCAAAAATCATCCATACACAGGAAAATAAAATGGGATGGGATTAACCATTTTTGAATTTAAGGAAGTAAAAGGTGAAAGCAGACAGATATACCTATGTCTCATATTAGAAGACGTACCACTTCCCCATAGAAGTGTTAAGAGTTTAAATGTTAAAATTTAGCCCTGTCAGAGGGATAGAAGTGGTAGGGGAAACGAAAGGGAAAAAGGAAAAAAAAAGGGGGGGGGAAGAGGTGGGTGACTGGGAAGTAAGATATGAAAACATTTTCGCATAGAAACAAAACAAAACTGTTGACAAAACATTGAAAAATTTACCAAAGAGATTTTAGTTTAAATAAATAATATATATATGACATTGACAACCGTTCAGCAATAAATTAAATAACACACACACACACACACATATATATGTACACACATATACATTGTATCAAATTAAGTAAATTATGTATGAATTTTTGTTTGGTTTGGTTGTTTTGTTTTTATGGCATATCAACACCTCGGTGGGTCATTTATTGCCAACTAAATTTTTTACTTATTTGTTGTGTATAATACCTTTTTCTTTCAACAATTTATTGTTGTTTTTTATATAAGTTTTTGTGTCTAGTAATACGTTTTGCTTTTCGAGTATCAAGATTCATTGGGAATTGCTTTGCTTTTTTAAGGGCAGGGTCCCCAAGTCCTACCCTGTTATTTAACCCATAACTGGAGGAAAGGGACGGATTACTACCTTTCCCAAGGGTACCAGTGCTTAAGTGAATGCAGGGTATTCAACTGGAATTCGAACTCGGTTCACCGATTTCTCTTTCCGAGCCGATATCCCCTGCACCACAACGCACATCCGTCACTAAACACTTACAGCACCTGGTAAGAACACCGATCTAAGTACTGACCAGGCTCAACGTTGCTTAACTTCGGTGATAGAGCGAGACCCGGTGTATTCAACGTGATAGGCCGTAAGCAATAAACGCTTATAGCACCTAGTATTCCCAAACGGTCACCCATCTAAGTACTGATCTGGCTCAACGTTGCTTAACTTCGGTGATCTAGCGAGAACCGGTGTATTCAACGTGATATGGCCGTAAGCCACGAATTTTTGTATGACATTTACCAGCGTAAGTTGAACAAGTTCATTAAACAATTGTTCACCATTATTTAGATCCGTGGAAAAAAATTCCCATTTCTCATTCTCGGTGATTTTTTTTTTTGTCTGCAACAAAAGCAATTTGATCGCTGGTGTAAGATTTTTATTCATTTTGAATACGATCACCAACTCCGAGAAATTTTAAATATGAAAATCTTCTATTGAACTTGTAAAATTAACAAAAACACTAAATAAATAAATAAATAAAAACTACATAACTTTCGGGGCCTACGGCCAATCGCGTTGAATACACCGGTTCTCGCTCAATCACCGTAGTTAAGCAACGTTGAGCCTTGTGGGTACTAAGATTGGTGACCGCTTGGGAATACCAGGAGCTGTAATCATTTATTGACGGATGTGCGTTGTTGTGCCGTCGATATCGGCTCGGAAAAAGAAATCGGTGAACCGAGTTCGAGTTCCAGTTAAATATCCTGCATTCACTTACGCACTGGTACCCTTGGGAAAGGTATTAATTCCCTCCAGTTATAGGTTAAATAACAAGGGTAGGACTTGGGGAATCTGCCCTTAAAAACAAAATCCCAATGAATCTTGATACTCGAAAAAGAAAAATGTATTACTAGACACAAAAAATTATATAAACAACAATAAATTGTTGAAAGAAAAAAAGGTATTACTAGCAATAAATAAATGAAGTTTACTTGGTCAATAAATGACCCGCCGAAGTTGATTTGCGATAAAAACAAAACAACCAACATAATTTTCTGCTATTCTCTCCATTAGTCCAGCTGAGTGCTACTGTTCTTCAGTAACCCAATTTGAAACGCAACTCATCTCGAAGAAGGCTTTTTAACCACACAATTCTTCTAGTGGCTGCTTTAGTCATCGCAGTCATGCGAGGCTGTCTCGTTGCCTCAACCACTACTTAAGTCTCTGACCCAAGGAGGAGTTTTACTAACTTGATTCCAATGCAACACCTCATTTAGTATGCCTCTAACTTGAGTTATTCTTGCGACTTGTGTTTTTGTGATTAGCCACAAGATTAGCAACTAGATCCCACCCTTTTACAGTGAAACCGATAAAATGCAGCCGTAACTTCTACTCCCTCAGTTTCTTTTCTCGCACTTCGCGCCTGTGAAATTCTCGTCCGTTTACTTGCTTTCCCGACAGCTAAAACCTTCAAGAATTCAAATGTAAAGTCATAGTCATCTCCTCTCTCACTAACTTGCATCCTCTCTTTCTCTCTCTCTCTCTCTCATACTCTTTTCTCCGTCCACCCAAATCTCATCAGTATTCTCATCCGTCTCTTACCCTCTTCCTGACACCCCCTGTAACCTGTCACTCTTTCTCATAATATTCCTCCTATGTAACCCCCTGCACAACAGTGGCACTAAAATGCCTTGCTTGGGTCCACACGATTATATATATATATTAGTATTTTTCTATATTTCTGAGATGAGGTATTATTTACAGTATTTACATTATTCAGACTATTGTCCTCACCTTTGTTGCCATTTGTACGACTTTTCGTAGTAATGCCAAAAGAGTCACTACTATGCAAGGAATGGAGTTCATATACCCCAGTAATTGTAATAAAGGGTTCGGTTCAAAATTCCTAGTACGTGCCTGAAGAAGGCCGGAGCGTACAACGGCCGAAACGTCGTACAAATGGCAACAAAGATGAGGACAATAGTCCGAATAATATATATATATATATGGAAAAAACATATATGGGAAAAACAACACATGATACTAACCCAACCAATCCTAAACATATCACTCTCTTATACCGTAGCCAGATGCACTCCAACTACCAACTAGATGAAAACATCCTAAAAAAACTCATAAATACTAATATTTCTCCGACAGACTCTAACAAAATAATTAAGTTTATTATATATTACACTAAATCCACTACATCTAATTCATTCGTCCGCAACGACTCTTCCCCCACTATTAGTGATTTGCAAAAAACCAATGTAGTATATAAATTCATATGTCCATTTAGAGAATGTATCTCTAACAACCTCAATAATATCTACATTGGCCACACTACAAATTCGCTCTCACGGCGTCTGACGTTGCACTTAAATGAAAATTCAAATATATTCCGTCATTTAAAACAACACGGTTATCAACGCACACTTCTGAGAAAAACGCTCGTTGATAACACGTACATACTCAAACAAGAAAATAATAAACAGAAACTAAAAATCCTTGAAGCAATCTACATTAAACAATTTAAACCTGGTTTGAATACAATCAATTTTGATATTTCCAATAACGTACTCAAATGCCTGTAATCAGATCAGGGACCACAACGCCACTATTTTGTCACTGTCTTCGGCCATCCGCCACGGTAGGGATGGACTTATATTTTCAATTTAATTCTCTTTATTGTTAATAGCTTAAATGTTCTATGTTTACTGTGTGTTAATATTTACTCTTTGATAATGGCTTATGTGAGTCGAAAGCTTAGACCCGATGAAAAAAATCAACAATTACTGTGATTTTTTGTTGTCTTTCAACGATATCACCATCAAGTACATCAGACGGTATGAACGGATACTACACAAAATTAATAGACAGAACTTGTCTATATTATTCAATGAAACCTGCATTAATATATATATATATATATATATATATATATATATATATATATATATATTCCGTCCTTGTATACTCCGACTTCCTCCAGGATCTGTTTATATTTATGAGATGACGTGTTACAATTATTTACACTATTTACATTGTTCAGACTGTTGTCGTCATCTTTGTTGCCATATTCAAGACGTTTAGATCGTTGTACACATGCCGACCTTCAAACAAGATTGCAATAAAAACCGGTTACTGTATATATATATGTATATAGATGACTAATATATTATGCTCTCATTACAATTACAGTTTCCACTTCTGCTATATGCGTGACTCTTCAGAAATGAATTGAGTTCTCTGGGTAACTGGCGTGTGTGTACACTGCTTATATACAACACGTTAAAATTTCCCTTTTGATTCCATGCGTCGATGGCTTAGGGAGTAGCGACTTCGACTGACACCAAATCGGTCGAGTTTCGATCCCGGCCAAAAGCAAGTGGGTGCGTCTAGCCACACTGATGAGTTGTGATATAGCGAAACAGGCTTGCATGTGGATGACTAATATATATATATATATATTATATTTATATGAGAGTAGACACTGAGGTTAAAGTCTGTTTTATGCTTGGACGAAATCTTCAGGCCTGAATGTCAGCTCATATTTACATCTGTTACTGATTATTTGCGCTATTTACGTTGCTCAGACTGTATTCACAACGTTTTATAAGAAATGTAAACAAATCCTGAAGAAGGCTGTTACGTACAACTGCCAAAACGTCGTGAATATGGCAATCTTTTTGGCTATAATTACGACTCTTCAACCTTCTTCATGTGACTAGAATTTCGAACTGAACCCTTTATTTTGTTTAACTGGGTAGATTGTTCTAGTTCCATGAGTTATGCCTTTTCCAGATATCCCTGTATCTGTCATCTCTTTTTAACACAACTAAGTTTTTTTTCCTTAGCCAGATACTGAACTCACAATTCTTTGAATCACTTCTCTGGATTTAACCAACGCATTCTAGAACTGGAAAATGAATTCTTGAGGATATCAGTGTATGGATATTTGAGATTTATAAATCTATTAGTAACCATTTTTGAGAATCGTGTAAACTTATCAACCGTTTTTATTATAATCTTCCGAACAATGTAAATAGTGTAAATTATTAGAATACATCCTCTAAGAAATATAAACAAATCCTGAAGAATCCCGAACAAGGCCGGAACTCACAACAGCCGAAACGTCGTGAATATGGCAACAGAAATGACGACAACTGCCCGATCAATGTAAATAGTGAAAATACTTACAATACCTAATCGCAGAAAAATAGACAGATCTTGAAAAAGGCCGGATTGTAAAACAGCCGAAATGTCGCGAGTATAGCAACGAAGATAAGGACAAGAGCCCGAACAATGAATATAGTGTAAATACTATCAATGCGTCATCTCATATATATATATATATATATATATATATATATATATATATATATATATATATATATTTGTTTACGAATTACGTTTTGGATACTAGTATTTGAGTAGATGCTCATTTGTTTACATTATGTTGTTAGAAATATATGCAACCTCCGGCAGAATCAGAATTTGTGTCCCCTAGGAAAAAACGTTAATTGATCTGACGTGTCTTAGACCACTTAACAACGAAGGACTAAGACAGTTTCCCCTAGGTGACGCAAGTTCGAATCGTGCCAGAAGATGCATATTTTTCTCAGATTTTTCGATTATTCAGGTAGATATATAAATATACGGCTTAATTATAAAAACAGAGTATCTACTCAAATATGGGTATCCATTAAAAATAATGTTTAAACAAATTAATTAAAAATATTTTGGAGTTAATTCATTTCGTAATGGATTCCGTAAAATTCCTTAAATAAATTGTGTTTGTTTACATTTGTTTACATTAGATTACAAGAAAGAGCAGATATGAATTATTCGAAAAGTCAGGAAAATGTGTGTTTAAGGACATTATTTCCGGCTTTGTTTGACTGTAAGTTCTTCCTGGTTGAGCGGTATAAGATACGCCAGAGCTCAGAAAAGGAATGGGTTATTAGCCCACCCCGCTAGACTAATGAATATCGATCAATTAGAAGATGGATTTGTGCAGAGTTAAAATATTTTTTATTAAGAACAGAAATGTTCAGAATCTATGAAGTGTATGAAATTGTATTGGGCGTAGGCATTTCTGAGATTCATGGGGAGAGTTATTAGCCTACAGCGTTTGACCAATACATGCTGATGAATTAGTAGATGCAATTGTGAAGAATTAAAGCTAATTTATTAAGTTCATATTGTTCACACACTGAGGTTCATGCAGTTTTCCCTCTCGACCAGTGAAGAAACTATTTATTGGGCGGAGTTCTTCTTCAGTTCCATGGGGAGGAATGACCATTTGCCAACCGTGTTGGACGAATGCATGTTAATAATTTCTTTGATGCGTTTGTGTTGAGTTAAAAGCTAATTTGCTAAGATAAAGGTGGTCACTCACTGTTAATGTATGTGGTTATTCGTGTTGACCAATGAAGAACCATTATTAGATGTCGTCCTTTCTCAAATTCGACCAGTGAAAACCCATTATTAGATGTTGTCCTTTCTCAAATTCGAACAGTGAAGAAACATTCTTAGAAGTCGTCCTTTCTCAAATTCGACCAGTGAAGACCCATTATTAGATGTCGTCCTTTCTCAAATTCGACCAGTGAAGAAACATTCTTAGATGTCGTCCTTTCTTAAATTCGAACAGTGAAGACCCTTTATTAGATGTCGTCCTTTCTTAAATTCGACCAGTGAAGACCATTTATTAGATGCCGTCCTTTCTTAAATTCGACCAGTGAAGACCCTTTATTAGATGACGTCCTTTCTTAAATTCGACCAGTGAAGACCCTTTATTAGATGTCGTCCTTTCTCAAATTCGAACAGTGAAGACACTTTATAAGATGTCGTCCTTTCTCAAATTCGAACAGTGAAGAAACATTCTTAGATGTCGTCCTTTCTCAAATTCGACCAGTGAAGACCCTTTATTAGATGACGTCCTTTCTCAAATTCGACCAGTGAAGACCCTTTATTAGATGTCGTCCTTTCTCAAATTCGAACAGTGAAGACCCTTCATTAGATGTCGTCCTTTCTCAAATTCGAACAGTGAAGACCCTTCATTAGATGTCGTCCTTTCTCAAATTCGAACAGTGAAGACCCTTTATTAGATGTCGTCCTTTCTCAAATTCGAACAGTGAAGACCCTTCATTAGATGTCGTCCTTTCTCAAATTCGAACAGTGAAGACCCTTTATTAGATGACGTCCTTTCTCAAATTCGACCAGTGAAGACCCTTTATTAGATGTCGTCCTTTCTCAAATTCGAACAGTGAAGACCCTTCATTAGATGTCGTCCTTTCTCAAATTCGAACAGTGAAGACCCTTTATTAGATGACGTCCTTTCTCAAATTCGACCAGTGAAGACCCTTTATTAGATGTCGTCCTTTCTCAAATTCGAACAGTGAAGACCCTTCATTAGATGTCGTCCTTTCTTAAATTCGAACAGTGAAGACCCTTCATTAGATGTCGTCCTTTCTCAAATTCGAACAGTGAAGACCCTTTATTAGATGTCGTCCTTTCTCAAATTCGAACAGTGAAGACCCTTCATTAGATGTCGTCCTTTCTCAAATTCGAACAGTGAAGACCCTTTATTAGATGTCGTCCTTTCTCAAATTCGACCAGTGAAGACCCTTTATTAGATGTCGTCCTTTCTCAAATTCGACCAGTGAAAACCCATTATTAGATGTTGTCCTTTCTCAAATTCGAACAGTGAAGAAACATTCTTAGAAGTCGTCCTTTCTCAAATTCGACCAGTGAAGACCCATTATTAGATGTCGTCCTTTCTCAAATTCGACCAGTGAAGAAACATTCTTAGATGTCGTCCTTTCTCAAATTCGAACAGTGAAGACCCTTTATTAGATGTCGTCCTTTCTTAAATTCGACCAGTGAAGACCATTTATTAGATGTCGTCCTTTCTTAAATTCGACCAGTGAAGACCCTTTATTAGATGACGTCCTTTCTTAAATTCGACCAGTGAAGACCCTTTATTAGATGTCGTCCTTTCTCAAATTCGAACAGTGAAGACCCTTTATTAAGATGTCGTCCCCTTTCTCAAATTCGAACAGTGAAGAAACATTCTTAGATGTCGTCCTTTCTCAAATTCGAAAAGTGAAGACCCTTTATTAGATGACGTCCTTTCTCAAATTCGACCAGTGAAGACCCTTTATTAGATGTCGTCCTTTCTCAAATTCGAACAGTGAAGACCCTTCATTAGATGTCGTCCTTTCTCAAATTCGAACAGTGAAGACCCTTCATTAGATGTCGTCCTTTCTCAAATTCGAACAGTAAAGACCCTTTATTAGATGTCGTCCTTTCTCAAATTCGAACAGTGAAGACCCTTCATTAGATGTCGTCCTTTCTCAAATTCGAACAGTGAAGACCCTTTATTAGATGACGTCCTTTCTCAAATTCGACCAGTGAAGACCATTTATTAGATGCCGTCCTTTCTTAAATTCGACCAGTGAAGACCCTTTATTAGATGACGTCCTTTCTTAAATTCGACCAGTGAAGAAACATTCTTAGATGTCGTCCTTTCTCAAATTCGAACAGTGAAGACCCTTTATTAGATGTCGTCCTTTCTTAAATTCGACCAGTGAAGACCATTTATTAGATGCCGTCCTTTCTTAAATTCGACCAGTGAAGACCCTTTATTAGATGACGTCCTTTCTTAAATTCGACCAGTGAAGACCCTTTATTAGATGTCGTCCTTTCTCAAATTCGAACAGTGAAGACACTTTATAAGATGTCGTCCTTTCTCAAATTCGAACAGTGAAGAAACATTCTTAGATGTCGTCCTTTCTCAAATTCGACCAGTGAAGACCCTTTATTAGATGACGTCCTTTCTCAAATTCGACCAGTGAAGACCTTTTATTAGATGTCGTCCTTTCTCAAATTCGAACAGTGAAGACCCTTCATTAGATGTCGTCCTTTCATAAATTCGAACAGTGAAGACCCTTCATTAGATGTCGTCCTTTCTCAAATTCGAACAATGAAGACCCTTTATTAGATGTCGTCCTTTCTCAGAATTCGGTAGTGAAGACCCTTCATTAGATGTCGTCCTTTCTCAAATTCGAACAGTGATGAAGACCCTTTATTAGATGACGTCCTTTCTCAAATTCGACCAGTGAAGACCCTTTATTAGATGTCCGTCCTTTCTCAAATTCGAACAGTGAAGACCCTTCATTAGATGTCGTCCTTTCTCAAATTCCGAACAGTGAAGACCCTTTATTAGATGACGTCCTTTCTCAAATTCGACCAGTGAAGACCCTTTATTAGATGTCGTCCTTTCTCAAATTCGAACAGTGAAGACCTAGCCATTAGATGTCGTCCTTTCTCAAATTCGAACAGTGAAGACCCTTCATTAGATGTCGTCCTTTCTCAAATTCGAACAGTGAAGACCCTTTATTAGATGTCGTCCTTTCTCAAATTCGAACGGTAGAACCCTTCATTAGATGTCGTCCTTTCTCAAATTCGAACAGTGAAGACCCTTTATTAGATGTCGTCCTTTCTCAAATTCGACCAGTGAAGACCCGCTATTAGATGTCGTCCTTTCTTAAATTCGACCAGTGAAGACCCTTTATTAGATGTCGTCCTTTCTCCAATTCGACCAGTGAAGACCCTTTATTAGATGTCATCCTTTCTTAAATTCGACCAGTGAGGCCCTTTATTAGATGTCGTCCTTTCTTAAATTCGACCAGTGAAGACCCTTTATTAGATGTCGTCACTTTCTCCAATTCGACCGGTGAAGACCCTTTATTAGATGTCGTCCTTTCTCAAATTCGACCAGTGAAGACCCTTTATTAGATGTTCGTCCTTTCTTAAATTCGACCAGTGAAGACCCTTTATTAGATGTCGTCCCTTTCTCAAATTCGACCAGTGAAAGCCCTTTATTAGATGTCGTCCTTTCTCCAAATTCGACCAGTGAAGACCCTTTATTAGATGTCGTCCTTTCTCAAATTCGACCAGTGAAGACCCTTTATTAGATGTCGTCCTTTCTTAAATTCGACCAGTGAAGACCCTTTATTAGATGTCGTCCTTTCTTAAATTCGACCAGTGAAGACCCTTTATTAGATGTCGTCCTTTCTTAAATTCGACCAGTGAAGACCCTTTATTAGATGTCGTCCTTTCTCAAATTCGACCAGTGAAGACCCTTTATTAGATGTCGTCCTTTCTCAAATTCGACCAGTGAAGACCCTTTATTAGATGTCGTCCTTTCTCAAAATTCGACAGTGAAGACCCTTTATTAGATGTCGTCCTTTCTTAAATTCGACCAGTGAAGACCCTTTATTAGATGTCGTCCTTTCTTAAATTCGACCAGTGAAGACCCTTTATTAGATGTCGTCCTTTCTTAAATTCGACCAGTGAAGACCCTTTATTAGATGTCGTCCTTTCTTAAATTCGACCAGTGAAGACCCTTTATTAGATGTCGTCCTTTCTTAAATTCGACCAGTGAAGACCCTTTATTAGATGTCGTCCTTTCTTAAATTCGGTATTGAAGACCCTTTATTAGATGTCGTCCTTTCTTAAATTCGACCAGTGAAGACCCTTTATTAGATGTCGTCCTTTCTCCAATTCGACCAGTGAAGACCCTTTATTAGATGTCGTCCTTTCTCAAATTCGACCAGTGAAGACCCTTTATTAGATGTCGTCCTTTCTTAAATTCGACCAGTGAAGACCCTTTATTAGATATACGTCCTTTCTCAAATTCGGCCAGTGAAGACCCTTTATTAGATGTCGTCCTTTCTTAAATTCGACCAGTGAAGACCCTTTATTAGATGTCGTCCTTTCTTAAATTCGACCAGTGAAGACCCTTTATTAGATGTCGTCCTTTCTTAAATTCGACCAGTGAAGACCCTTTATTAGATGTCGTCCTTTCTCCAATTCGACCAGTGAAGACCCTTTATTAGATGTCGTCCTTTCTCAAATTCGACCAGTGAAGACCCTTTATTAGATGTCGTCCTTTCTTAAATTCGACCAGTGAAGACCCTTTATTAGATGTCGTCCTTTCTCAAATTCGACCAGTGAAGACCCTTTATTAGATGTCGTCCTTTCTTAAATTCGACCAGTGAAGACCCTTTATTAGATGTCGTCCTTTCTTAAATTCGACCAGTGAAGACCCTTTATTAGATGTCGTCCTTTCTTAAATTCGACCAGTGAAGACCCTTTATTAGATGTCGTCCTTTCTCCAATTCGACCAGTGAAGACCCTTTATTAGATGTCGTCCTTTCTCAAATTCGACCAGTGAAGACCCTTTATTAGATGTCGTCCTTTCTTAAATTCGACCAGTGAAGACCCTTTATTAGATGTCGTCCTTTCTTAAATTCGACCAGTGAAGACCCTTTATTAGATGTCGTCCTTTCTTAAATTCGACCAGTGAAGACCCTTTATTAGATGTCGTCCTTTCTTAAATTCGACCAGTGAAGACCCTTTATTAGATGTCGTCCTTTCTCAAATTCGACCAGTGAAGACCCTTTATTAGATGTCGTCCTTTCTTAAATTCGACCAGTGAAGACCCTTTATTAGATGTCGTCCTTTCTCAAATTCGACCAGTGAAGACCCTTTATTAGATGTCGTCCTTTCTCAAATTCGACCAGTGAAGACCCTTTATTAGATGTCGTCCTTTCTCAAATTCGACCAGTGAAGACCCTTTATTAGATGTCGTCCTTTCTCAAATTCGACCAGTGAAGACCCTTTATTAGATGTCGTCCTTTCTCAAATTCGACCAGTGAAGACCCTTTATTAGATGTCGTCCTTTCTCAAATTCGACCAGTGAAGACTCTTTATTAAAGGTGTTTTTTTCTCAAATTCATGGTGAGGAATAGGTTATTGTTAAACCAGTACTCGTAGATGATTTGGAAAATGCGTTTGTGCAGGGTTAAAAGATTATTTATGTTCAATTTGTTCACTCGCTGTAATATATGTGTTTCTTCGTCTCGATTTGTGACGAACCTATAATATACGTAGTCTGCAATTAAGAGAACGCGCTGGATGTATGCATGTTGAACAATTACAGGATGTGTTTTTGCTCTGTTCATAACTTATTTGTTAAGTTCAATTTCTTCTCTCACTATGATGTAAATCTTTCTCCGTCTCAACCTGTGAAGAACATGGACTGGACGCTGTCCTTCCTCAGAAAGATGGATAGGAATGTACAAATGCGTTGTACAAAAGCTACGGCACTTAACAGATGAATAAATCTCAAGCTTTGACTTGGATTGACGTACGACTGTCCCCGTCCGTGGCATCAACATCACTGGACCGGTTTTTGGATGTAGACAAGGTTTCCTTTACTTGTTTAACTAAGTATTAATTAACCTTTTACTAGCCACACTGAGACGATAGTCTTCAGCTTTATTTCAAAACATTAAGTACAAGTTTTATCATGTATTGCTATTATTCCGTCGATGAGAAGCTTCCTTGACCCTAACACAATATACCCAACACACACACACACACACACACACACACACACACACACACACACACACACACACACATATATATATATATATACAATAATAATAACTATAATAATTATAACAATATTAATAGTAACAGAAATAATTCTGCTAATACTAGTATTAGTTATACTATATTTAAGATCGTTTTGAATAACCCACCGAGGACGAACTCGGAGGGTTATTCAAGACGATCTTGTCTTTAAATATATATATATATATATATATATATATATATATATATATATATATATATATATATAAATAAAGTAATTCAAAAATTTCGAAATTTAATTTCGTTGAATGGACATTTTAGCTAGAAAATTCCCGATTCATCAGCAACGATCAAAGACAAAAATTTATTAATTCAAATATGTTACAAAATTTCTATACCGGAAGAAGCCCCAACACATATACATACACAGGAAGTTAAAAATTGGCTAGGAATATAAAATGTTTTAATTTTTCAGCACGAAATAAGAGAGGGGAAAAGTAGGCACAGAGATACATAACTCGATATTAGAAAACTTTACAATATGTCTGTAAGAATTAAAAGTTCAAAAGTTAAAAATTAAACCGTGTCACAAGGATGGAAGTGGCAGGGGGAAAGGAAAGGAAAGAAAAGACAAAAGATTTGACAGGGAAAAGTTAACGGAGAAATAAGATATAAAAAAAATTCTTCGTAATCAACTTAAAGACTGACGACGACGTCGATGGTGAAAGGAAGGCGTGAAGGGGGAAAGGGGGGAAGGAAGAGAAAGAAACCGATATATTATTTAATTATGAGACTGTTAAAAATTTACCAAAAAATTTGTTTAGATAAATAATAAAAGGAAAAAAATGTCATAGGAATTTTTGGATATGTAAATAAAGAGAGAGAGAGAGAGAGAGAGAGAGAGAGAGAGAGAGAGAGAGAGAGAAATTTTAAATGCAACATTAATCGTCATTAGCTGTATAGACCGGTGTTGCTCAGGTGTAATGAAAGCTTTAAAACCAATCCATGGTCCGGGAGCTCAGACTCTTTGGACGTTGGCACGAAAGACTAAAAAAGCAATAGTTTTTTCCAGTTAAAGCAAAACCGTAGACTGAAAGAAAAATGAATGGATGTAAGTCAAATTTTGATTTCCTGGAATCGATATCAAATAAGATTTTTCGTCGTAAACTGAATTTTGAAGGCTAAATAAGTCCTCTGAGTAAATGGTATCATGGCTGAGACTAAGAACTACAATTATACCTACTTAGAGCCAAACCCGAAGCAAAAACTAAAATAAAAGGACTGAAAAAATACAGACATACAGACAGATAAAGAGACACACGCACAAACATCTTGCCTTATATATATATATATATATATATATATATATACTATCGATTTTCTGCACTATTGTAAGAACTGCAACCTTGAAATTTCTGAATATCATTTCTTATGTCTTTGTCTATGAGTGTATCAAATTTAATTAAAATCGAACCACTCCTTCTATAACCTGATTTTTTCGATTATCGATTTTCGATATTTATCGGGAGTATCTCGACACAAAACCTAACTAAGAACACTCGCAGACGCTTATAGTACAACTGTGTAAATTTTCACGAAAATCGGTTCAGCCGTTTCGGAGACTATAGGTAACAGACACACACACACACACACACACACACACACAGAGTTCCATTTATAAATGAGTTTAGATATTCTGTCTCCGTGACTCCCATCTCGCTCTTATCCTTTCTGCTAATCATCTTTACTAGTTTCTTTTCTGTGATCCGTCACCTGTCGTTGTGACCCCCTTGCGCACCAGTGGTAGTATATCTTTATTTAGGGTTAAGCGATTATAAAAAAAAAATGAAGCGGAAATTTTTGGTTGAGCTACGTATTTACAGGTTCAAGGGTCGACGATATGTGGTATTTTCTCATTACTGTAATTGCTCAATTAATTAATGATATCACAGGTAGGATTTTTTCTGTAATCGTATCGCCCCAAGCAAGGAATTATACTGCCACTATTGTTCAGGGGGTTACATAGGAGGAACGTTATGAGAAGACTGACAAAATAAAAGGGGTATCAAGAAGCGGGTAGGAGAGGGATGAGAATACTGCAGAAATTAGATGAGAGCATTTGTGTGTGTGTGTGTGTGTGAGAGAGAGAGAGAGAGACAGAGAGAGAGAGAGGATGCAAGTTACTGAGATTGGAGATGACTATTGATTTTACATTTAAATTCTTAGAGATTGCTATCGGGGAAGTAGGTAGATGGAAGAGAATTTCACAGGCGGGAAGTGCGAGAAAAGAAGCTGTGAAGTAGAACTTGCGTTTACATCTTATTGGTTTCACAGTAAAAGGGTGGGGCCTAGTTACTAATCTTGTGGCTGGTGTAAATTCGTATATAGGGAGCACCAGTTAGTTAAGTTCATCAGAGCAGAGTCAGTGAAAGTAATGTAGAAGAGACACGGGAAAGCCACACTGCGTCGGTGAGAATGTGACTGTATCCGAGCTGCCAAGTCGGGATCGATCACACTGCAGATTCTCCGTTGAATTTTGTCAGGGACCCCTAGGTGGATAGCAGGAGCACACGACCAGATATGGCAGCAGTATTCAATGCACGGGCGGATGGTAGATTTGTATGTATGCAGAAGGGGCTACACATGAGTTGTTAACAGAATCCTGAAAACTCAAAATCCAGTAAAGTTTACGTTTTCTTAATGTTATATTTTTCACGATGTAAGCGATCGTGGTTCTCCGCAGTTTCCCTATCGTTATTATCTACGGATTTCTGGGAAAGATATGTGTTACTTTATCGCTAATTTCTCTACGGTTTTCATTTGAGAACTGATCCTCTTTTAGTGCGGTTACCAATCAAGACTAGACTATCCAGTCTACCGTGCTAGCTAAGAAAGAGAAAATGGATATCAGACTTTAAAAAGAGCATCAGTGTGAAATTGAACCCACCACCGCTGCCCGATTCTACTCTCTACGCCTATAACCGCTTTACCACCCACACATGTATAAATTTTTGCATTTCAAATATCAAAATCGCGAAAATATGAATCAAGATTTTATGATTGATTTGTTTTATACGGCTTATCAAATTTTTGCAGGTTCTTTGAAGTCAGAAAATATTTTTATATTGTAAGACGTTTTGAGAGAAATAATAATGATTTACTGACATGTCATGCTAATTAACCCATAGATGAGGAGAAGAGTTGGATTCATGCCTTCTCTAAGGTTATTTTGGGTGTAAGTGAATCTAACGAATAAAATATAAATATTTCGAAAACAAATGCTTGCGATAGCAACTCCGCATCCCCGACTGGGGGCACGAAACCGATGAGTATGTACGAAGCGAAATCAAAAGTCTTGTGCTCCGACAGGAATCTCTCCTCGACGCTGTTAAGCATCGCGTGGTTTGGCCACGTCATACGGCATGACAACCTCTGCAAGACCATCATTCAAAGACAACGTTGACGTCAAATGCAAGCGGGACGGAAATGCAAGACAACATCAAAGAGTGAACGTACATGACAACGCCGGAACCCCTGAGAGCCACCGCCAATTAAGGAGAGCGGTTGTATTTTTCAGCTCTTAGCAACCCCCTCCTTTATTGAAGTAGTCAAGGGAATGAAACATAATAAAAGCGACTGGAATAGGAACTCGGCTCTCCGATTTGCAATTCCAAGCCATTATCAATTTCACCACGCACACATAAAAGTCTACAGCATCTACTCGTAATATTTTCAAGAGGTCACCCATCTATATTCTGATCAGGCTCGACGTTGCTTAACTAAGGTAATTTACGAGAACCGGTGTTTCAACGTGATATGGCCGTAAGACTATAATCTAGGAAGAAATAACTAAAATGTTCTTGACATATTTATTTACAATTGTTCTTACACTTACACACACACACACACACACACACACACACACACACACACACACAGATATATATATATATATATATATGGTCATTCTCAGACAGATCTGTTTCGCTGTATCACAGCTCATCAGGACGGTTAGACATTCGATTGCTATATATATATATATATTAGTCATCTACATACCAGCCTATTTCGCTGTATCACAGCTTATCAGTGTGGCTAGACACATCCACTTGCTTCTGGCCGGGATCGAAACTTGACCGATTTGGTGTCAGTCGGAGTCGCTACCCATAGGCGCATTGAGTCAGGGAGATGAACTTAGATCACTGGTGCCCCCTTGGTTCGAATTTGCACGAGATACTAGATTAGCAACTAGATCCCACCCTTTTACAGTGAAACCGATAAAATGCAACCGCAACTTCTACTCCAACAGTTTCTTTTCTCGCACTTCCCGACTGTGGAATTCTCTTCCACGTGACTGCTTCCCCGACGGCTACAATCTCCAGGAGTTTAAATGTAAGGTCAATAGACACGTCCTAACAAACTAACTTCCATTCTTTCAAACACTCTTCCCACCCACCCAACTATCTATTACCCACCCCTTCTGACATTTCCTATATCTAACCACTCTTCCTATTTACCTCCCCCTATATAGGCCCAAGCGCAATAGTGGCAGTGGAATGCCTTGCTTGGGGTGAAATGATTTTTTTTAAAAAGTGAAGTTTTAACGTGTTGTATATAAGCAGTGTATACAAAAGCCAGTCACCGAAAGAACTCTATTCATTTCTGAAGAGTAATGCATACATCGCAGAAGTGAAAACTGTTTTTATAAGTTTCTTCTCTAGAGAGCTCAATCGTAATGAGAGCATAATATATCAGTCATTCACACACACACACACACACACACACACACACACACACACACACACAAACACACACATATATATATATATATTTATTTATTCATACACTATTATAAAACAGTTATAGACCATATTTAGATTAGTTTTAAGTTAGATCATTAAACAGTTGTATTAGAAAGTGCTCAATACATGCTTGAAGGAAAATAAAATTTTAACATGTAGAACTTGAGTTGCGAAGATCAGCCGATTACGCTGTCACGGTTTCGAACATTTCGGTTTCGTAAGGCGATTTGAATTAACTGATTCTTTAACGGTTTATGAACTTTGCTTAGGTTCATAACCGTAAGTTCAAAACAAGTGCGTGGTTTGTTATTGGGAATCGTTTATACGAACCTTAAAGATATTTTCTAATATGTCTACATCCTGACATTAATAAGCTACTACATGAAGGTCCGAAATAATCTCCGGATGTAGACACATTAGAAAACATTTTCACCCTAACAATATAAAATTTAGTTATTTCTATTCGGTCAGTGAATTTCTTATAGGGGGCACCAGTGAGCTAAGTTCATCGGAACAGAAGCCGTGAAAGTATTTGCAGATGAGACACAGGGAAGCCACATTTCACCGGTGAGAAAGTGACTGTATTTGAGTTGTCAAGTCGGGATCGATCACATTACAGATTCTCAGTTGGATTTTGTCAAGGACACCTAGGTGGATAGTTATTTCTCAGAAATAACTGTAAATGTATGAACAATCAACTTATCTACAAATTCGCTTTTTCTTTTTGACTTTTCTTAATTAGCCTCACAATAATTAATATTTGAGACTTCATATTTTCTGATATCAACTTCAGTAAAATAAAGCCTGTAATTATTCTCGGTAGCAACTACCAAAAATGATTCGTGAAAAAATGAAAAAGGGATTATTTACAGTATGTGTCAGAGTGACAACATCACCCAAATGTTAGTGTATGAATAATGTGTGGTGAGTAGACTGGCAATAGTTAAACGTATTGAAATATGACCTTCTCCTCTTTGCTAATAAAATGACAGAGAAGCTGTCTCTCTCTCCATCTCTCTCTCTTTCTCTTAACATAAACATCCTATCCATATTGCGAAAGTCAACCAATGACTAACGGTACCGCTAAAATCAAATCAGAAACGTGTAGGCGTTAAGAAAATACAAAATGAAAAATGAACACGTGCATCGCCTCTTTAATTGGCTCCAGTTTTCCCACCGTGCGCGTGGAGTTTTGGGTCACTCGTCGGAGATTCAATCAACTCACCAAGCAGCCTAAAGAGGACTAACTCCGTGCAGACCAGAGATGGGCTTAAATAAAACTGACGAAAAATATGCAAAAAAAAAAACAAAAAAAAAACAAGGAATGAATTCATGAGTACAATCCACACACCCAAATATCCGGAACGTAATATAACATAGCACAAATATCAACCTGATATCACAATTCAACGTGCACACATATGGAAGAACAGATATGCTATATTTGCATGAATATACATATACACGTAAGAAAAACTCTTTATAATTTAAAAGTGTCAATACATATATAATAATGAATATTGACATGAATATCACAATGGTTTATACAAGAAATATATCAAAAATACAAAACAGAAAGAAATGATAAATATTCGCACACAACAAAAGATGTAACATTATGAGGTTAACAAAAAATGAATAAATAAATAAATAAAATGGTAGTATGTATGTATATAAAAGGTAAGATGTTTGTGTGTGTTTGTATGTGTGTGTGTCCTTTATACAAATCCATAATTTTTATCCGATTCTCAACAAACTTCACACAAGTATTCTTTGGGCTTCCGGTTAGGTCATGGGCTATTTATTTTTTCCGATTATACCTCGATATCGGAAATCGATACCCCGATATCCGATCAGGTTTGATCAAGATCAAGATTTCAGCCCTTTTAACTTGCTGCAGAATTTGCTCTAACTTGGTAAAATTATAGTTTTTAGTCTCAAACATTAATAGATCTTCTCATTTACCCCGATATCGGAAATCAATACCCCCGATATTCTATCGAATCTGATCAAAAACCGATATTCAGCCATAAATATGGCTCATTTTCTCAAATTTTACTCCCGATGGGTACCATAAGTTTTCATGGACTTACTTAGGTTAGTTTATCCTTGGATGACTTATTTGACTCCGATATTGGAAATCGATACCCCGCTATCCTATCGGGTCTGATCAAAATCAGGTTTTCAGCTCTTTTATTTTGGTTTTGAGCTTTGGGTTTTGCTCAAAGTAGGTATAATTGTTTCAGCCATGATACTATTTACTCAGAGGACTTATTTAGCCTTCAAAATTCAGTTTGTGGCGGAAAACTTATTTGACATCGATACCGGAAATCAAAATTTGACTTACATCCATTCATTTTTCTTTCAGTGTACGGTTTCGCTTTAACTGGAAACAACTATTGCTTTTTAGTATTTCGTGTCAACGTCCAAAGAGTCTGAGCTCCATGACCATGGATTAGTTTTAAAGCTTTCATTACACCCGAACAACGCCGGGCTATACTGCTAGTAGGTAATAAAATCTGGCCTTTACTCGTTTATTATCTGAATCTCATCTATACCATACTGGTAACCCAGACGTTTCGTCTATACTATAAATACTTCATGACTAAAGTGAACGAATCCTTTATGCTAAATTAAGGAAATGAGTATTGAAATATCGAAAATTGTAGATAGTATAAAGAAACAAGAAAATTAGAAAACGCTTAATGACTCCATGGCATTGGAATTGGCGAAATTTGAAACCTTTATATCTATTTTAAAAATGTTTTTTGTTGACAAACCCCTCAAATGTACTAGTGAGCCAAAAAATATTCCTATCTTTCTCTATACACCCAAAATACATGTATTTTAAATCTTTGGAAATATACTTATGGATTCAATTATCTGGGGTCTAATCTATCCAGTTCAGGTCATTTGATTTTTGTCAAAATAATTTTATTTGTCATGAAAATTTCAGTGCCCGCACTATATTAACAAACAAGGGTGGGCTGAAGAAATAACTTGTCATCATGGTGACTACGGTTTTTGTCCTCAAGGTCATTCATGCTTGCATGGTTACCAAATTAGATGATGACGTTTCAGATTTACCAACAGTGCAAAAGCGAACAGCAGGATTTAGGAAAGACTTGAATGTGACCACATTTTGGACATCCTTCAATTGCCATCACCGAGGAAAACATTGTGTTTATCAAATTCTGATGGATGACAGGAGATTGAATATAACTCATATAACCAATGCTATTAACATATCTCGTGAGAGAGTTGAGAATATTCTTTACAATGAAGGTTTCTACTCGGTGCGTGCGACCTCTCCGGACGCCTCATCAAAAGCTCACCCCTGATTGCGTCACGGGACAATCTGACATTGTTTGAGACAGATTCAATGGCTTTCCTGACATGTTTTCTTACGTAGGATGAGTTGCGTTCTTCATTGAAACAAAGATACTGTCCATGTAGTAGAAACATTCTTCTTCGCCTGCTCTATAGAAGGCCAAGGATGTTTATGTCATGGCGACATCACCTATCAAACAAAATGAACTCTTCCAACCATTACATATCTCTCCCCTCACAAGAGGTGAGAGGGAGTAGCCAGTGAAATAGCTGTAAGTCACTTGCGAGAGTATCCTAAGGAGAGCGCCCTGAATTCAGCCGAGATTTGTCTACGAACACTGTTAACGTAACGGCCATTACGAGTCCCACTTCAATGTTCGAATTATAGTATTACACACTAACCCGTATTATCGTTCCACTAACAAAGTCTAAGTGTTGTATTTTGCCGTGTTTAATATATATTCATTATTTTCTATTTTGGTTGTTTTTGGATTATTCTTGTTAGACCATATAACGTTTAATACACCGGTTCTCGCTTGATCACCGACGTTAAGCAACGTTAAGCCTGGTCAGTACTTAGATGGGTGACCGGCGATTCTCGGGTGTAATGAAAACTTTAAAACTAATCCATGGTCCTGGAGCTCAGACTCTTTGGACGAAAGGGAAACCGTAGACTGACAGAAAGATGAATGGATGTAAATCAAATTTTGATTTCCTGGTATCGATGTCAAATAAGTTTTTTCGTCGTAAACTAAATTCTGAAGGCTAAATAAGTCATCTGAGTAAATGGTATCATGGCTGAGACTAAGAACTACAATTATACCTACTTAGAGCCAAACCCGAAGCAAAAACTAAAATAAAAAGGCTGAAAAAATACAGACATACTGGCAGATAAACAGACACACACACAAACATCTTGCCTTATATATATATATATATATATATTATCGATCTTCTGCACTATTGTAAGAACTGCAACCTTGAAATTTCTAAATATCGTTTCTTATGTCTTTGTCTATGAGTGTATTAAATTTGATTAAAATCGGATCACTCCTTCTATAACCCGACTTTTTCGATTATCGATTTTCGATATTTATCAGGGGTACCTCGACACAAAACCTAGCTAAGAACACTCGCAGACGCTTATAGTAGAACTGTGTAAATGTTTAAGAAAATCGGTTCAGCCGTTTCGGAGTCTATAGGTAACGGACACACACACACACACACACACACACACACACACACACACACACACAGACACTCACATACACAGACAAAGTTCCATTTATAAATACGTTTAGATGATATTACTTGTTATTTCTCTCTTTTAATTATGAGTATTTTATTACTTTTGAAGAAGTATACGAACGCTTTAAATGGTTCTCAGTCCGGTCTTATTTAACAGCACTCTTCAAATAGATATTGTATATTGCTTTCGATAAGGTTTCTTCATTTGCCAACTAGTCTTTTCGACTATAATTCACTGAAGCATCATCCTACATTGTTCAGTTTCCATGGCTTCCATTTATGGATAAGCAATTTTCTATTCCAACTTCAAGTGTTCGACTGGATTCAAGTCGGGCAATTGAGGAGGCCATTCCATTATTTTCTGTTTGATCTCTTGGGGCAGTTCTGAAGTGGTTTTCGAAATATATTCCGAGCGTTGTTTTGCCCGAAGTGGAACTGGTCCCCAAACCTAACTTAAATAGCAGAGGGTAAAAAAATTTTTTATTTAAAAAAAAATATAAACCGATATATTATCGAATCGATTTTCCACTTCGGCCTGTTGGGTTAACCATTACTTCTTCCTCTATGTGCCATGTCTCTTTAGGACGTTGGCGATGATGGCCTTCCGCATTTCACAATTCCTAGTAGCTCTTAACACCCTTTATTTCGTTATCCCTCCAAGACCCTGATCTGCCATCCATTTGCTCAAACCCATCAAATATGCTAGGCGTTGCTTTTCTCTGTCTCGTTCCTTCTATCTGTCATGTGAGTATCAGATTCTCCAAGTCCTCCTTTCACATTGCATGTCTCAGAAACTTCAGCTATCTTTTCCTGATGTAAAATATACGTTTCCTTTTCGTTTCCATCCTCTTCAAAACCTCGTTGTTGCTCACATGTTCGGTCGATGGTATCCTCAGCATCCTTCTGTAGATCCAGATTTTGGTTGCTTCAAGTCTTTTCTTAATTTTTGATGAGATTCAAGCATTCCCTGCCATATTAAAGAACAGAGAAGTGAGTTCGATCCTCATTGGTTGCTCCGTAATTGCGACTTCATGCCAAATCTAAGCTATGCTTAGCAAATCTATTTGACTGGATTGATTTGTTTTTTACGGTTTATGAACCCGTTGTGGATTATTTGAAGCAGAAAAAATATGTTGTATTTGTAAGAATAATTATGATTTTCAGAGTGAATATTTCATTAACAATTTTTTGAGAATAAAAATTATTTCACAAGTATTTAAAAGTTAATATATGTATTGATAAACATGATAATTTCATTAGAAACAAGAAAAAATGCTAAACTGCTATGTACTATTGGTTCTCCTAAATGTTAGTGAATGCATCACAGCTAAAGAAAATATATGTGGCAACAGAAATGTGATTCTACAGAAGGACGCTGAGGATACTGTTATGTCGCCAAGTACAAATGAATAATTCAACAACAGAATCAGAATATAAGTTGTATTCCGCGGAAAGACGGTTAGTATGTACAGAAGTGATTAGTAATATTTACAATAGAAAGATACAAGAGTCCAATCCGTCGTAAGACGTGTGTATACGTGATTACTTCCGGTACGCCACCGGAAGTGTGACTAACTCTTCACTGACTCGCACTGACTCTTCAGTAACTCATTAGAGACTCTCAAGTGACTCTCTACGACATTATTTAGCTGTCCCTCCCAGTAAGGGCAACATATGACACATGGTCAGTTTATATCTGGGCTTTCCGGGCTATATGGCCCGGCCAAAAAATGTCTGTCTATTATTCCCCAGTCGTGCTTCTATCCTTCGGCGGAACCACGACTGGGTTATTGCTCTCTGCTCGGAAGCAGAGAGCGCCCTCTACCCGAAGGCAGAGTGCTGACAGTGTCGTAGAGTCGTCAGTCTAGTGACTAGGTACGACTGTATTTACTAGCCTTCCCACGTAGGCTGGATGTGACACATGGACATTTTATTGTGGGTATTCCCGGCCATATAGCCGGGCCAAAAAATGTCTGTCTATTTTTGCCCAGTCGTGGTTCTACCCTTCGGCGGAACCACGACTGGGTTATTGCTCTCTGCTCGGAAGCAGAGAGCGCCCTCTACCCGAAAGTAGTGAGCTGACAGTGTCATCGAGCCGTCAGTCTAGTGACGACGACTGTATTTACTAGCCTTCCCACGTAGGCTGGATGTGACACATGGTCATTTTATTGTGGGTATTCCCGCCCATATAGCCGGGCCAAAAAATGTCTGTCTATTTTTCCCCAGTCGTGGTTCTACCCTTCGGCGGAACCACGACTGGGTTACTGCTCTCTGCTCGGAAGCAGAGAGCGCCCTCTACGCGAAGGCAGAGAGCTGACAGTGTCGTAGAGTCGTCAGTCTAGTGACTCGGTACGACTGTATTTACTAGCCTTCCCACGCAAGGCTGGATGTGACACATGGTCGTTTTATAGTGGGTATTCCCGGCCATATAGCCGGGCCAAAAAATGTCTGTCTATTTTTGCCCAGTCGTGGTTCTACCCTTCGGTGAAACCACGACTGGGTTATTGCTCTCTGCTCGGAAGCAGAGAGCGCCCTCTACTCGAAAGCAGAGGGCTGACAGTGTCATCGAGCTTTCAGTCTAGTGATGACGACTGTATTTACTAGCCTTCCCACGCAAGGCTGGATGTGACACATGGTCATTTTATAGTGGGTATTCCCGGCCATATAGCCGGGCCAAAAAATGTCTGTCTATTTTTGCCCAGTCGTGGTTCTACCCTTCGGCGGAACCACGACTGGGTTATTGCTCTCTGCTCGGAAGCAGAGAGCGCCCTCTACCGAAGGCAGAGAGCTGACAGTGTCGTAGAGTTGTCAGTCTAGTGACGACGACTCTCTTGTAGAGAATCCAATATTGCTATATATAGCAATGGGAACAGTCCATTTGTAGTCAAATAGGAGCGGCGCCCTAACAGATACCATGGACAGAACATATGTACAACGGCAAAGTTTTAGTAAGTGAAGAAAAAAACATGATCGTTAAAATAAATAAATAATGCAGGACTTTTTGACATTTTGAATAATCGATTTTTACTGAGCATGAAACTTCTTTTAAGTAAATCATGAACAAATGTTTTGCTGTAACGATCACTAACAAAACCTAGCGCCAAGTAGCTGGGCTGAGAAGCCCTCACTCTGTGCAGTTGAGGTAACTTACAACAGCTGCACTTCATCTATGAAACTTCCAAGAGATTTTAAAAAAAATTCATTTGTGGCAAGTTATATCAGCACTTGAAAAACATTAGGATTTTGAAGGTTTTCGGATTTTGAATTTCGGATAAAGGATACTCAACCTGTATTTTCGTGTGAGAGAATATAACGAACTGGACTGAAATTCGAACCCTGTTCTCCGATTTTCTCATTCTCCGATGTTGTTTATTACACCATCCGCATTTCTGTTGAAGTGCTTGAAAAGTGGTTGTCGATTAGTGAATAGTTTTCTTTGTGTGTTAGATGAGGCAGAGTTTTGTAGAATTTATGGAGTGTTAATTGTGCGATGTGTGACTAAGCCTTGCCGTACAAAATGATTTATTCTATTGAACAATGCTCAACACGCAGGCTATAATTTCTGATGCATTTAATCGAGTCCATGACACTGTCTTTTCAGGGTTCTCAAAGCTGTAGTGCATTAATCCTGACCCGAACAAATCAAACAGTCACCAAAACATTAATTTGATACAGCTTCGGCTTCTACTTGACGCATGAAATCAAACCCGTAAATTGATGCATCAGGTTTCATTTTAAGATGGTATTTTCATTTTTTTTTCTTCAAATAATGTTCTTTGTTATCTCCTGAAGATCCAATTTACTTTCGTCTGACAAAATAAAATTCCAGCAGGCATTTAACCGACCAAAAAGTTTCTACACCATTTCCCACTCAATTTAAAAACTATAACATCCAATTTAAATATTACTGCATTCAAATAAAAAAAAAGTTATTCAATTTAAAAAGTAAGGTATTCAAATTAAATTATAAGCCATTCAATTTAAAAAAACTGCAATATTTTTTTTATTGATATAATATGGCAACAAATTTATCGTCTAAATTAAATTCGCATTGTCAAAGAAAAGAGGAACACCAACATGATTTATCAAACTGTGGTCAGTCAGTCAGTTAAGTGCCATACGTGATACACGCTTGGGCGATCATGTCTCGAAAGAGACATGACTGACTGGGCAGAAGATTATCCCGCAGTAGGTTGCCATTGCTTTCTGCGGTAGACTGGTTGCCGACCAAGGCTATAGCAGCCAATCTGTCCTGTTATTTGACTCATGACTAGAAAAAAAAGAGATGTATTATATTAAGTAGTAATTAGTGGGGGATCAGTTTATTACTTCATAACAATAGAAAACCGATCCCCCACTTTATGACCAGTCGAAGCCTTAATCATTATTTCAATTATTATATTCAGTCAGTCAGTTAAGTGCCATACGTGATACACGCTTGGGCGATCATGTCTCGAAAGAGACATGACTGACTGGGCAGAAGATTATCCCGCAGTAGGTTGCCATTGCTTTCTGCGGTAGACTGGTTGCCAACCAAGGCTATAGAACCCAATCTGTCCTGCTATTTAACCCATAACTGGAAGGAAGAGACGGATTAATACCTTTCCCAAGGGTATTTGCGCGTAAGTGAATACAATGGATTCAACTAGAATTCGAACTCGGCTCCCCGGTTTCTCGTTCCGAGCCGATATCCACTGCACCACAAGTACTAACGTAATAATTGCATAATTAAATTAGGATTACTGAAATGTAACTTCATTCTTTAAATGTAATGTGTTAGCTTTTATATCTAAAGTCTTGTTTTTTTTTTCATTTGAATCCACTCTTATTTAATTTGAATACCTTAGTTCATAAATTGAATGGCAAATCGTGTAGACGAGGTATTAAAGGAAACTTAGAAAAAAGGACTGACTATCAACCATGAGAAGACAGAATATAAGGTGATTAGCAAGCGGACAGTTAAACAAGTGCATAGGTGAAAATCAACTACGTACAGGACCTCCTACAGAATGTAGATGAAGAGGGTGACAAAAAAAGACTACAAATAAAATTTAAGAAAACTGAATGCATGGTCATCAGCAAAAATAGCAATCCAAAATGCCAAAAACAGGTGCGGGACACTAAAATCAAGCAGGTACAAAAATTTAAATACCTGGGAAGTGTTCTAACAGGAAATGGAAAGTGCGACACAGAGATCCGAAGACGAATTGGCATAGCGAAGGACGCGTTCCAGAAGCTGAGTAAAGTACTAAGACAGAAAAAAACCACTAGAAGCAAAGAAGAGAGTCCTGGATTGCTATCTGATGTCAGTTCTTCAACACGGCAGTGAATGTTAAACATATCATCGAAGACGAAGGAAAAACTTGAAGCAGCGGAAATGTGGTTCTACAGAAGGATGTTGCGTATATCATGGACGGAGCATGTGAGCAATGATGAGGTGTTGGAAAGAATGGCAACGAAAAGGAAATTAATAGTGAGCATCAGGAAGAGACAACTGAAGTTCCTGGGACATGCAATGAGGAATAAGAGCTTGGAGAACCTGATACTGACAGGCCAGATAGAAGGAAAAAGAGACAGAAGAAGGCAGCGGATAACACACTTGAAGGGCCTGAGCAGGTGGATAGCAGAACGGGAGTTGTGTGGTATAACAGGAAAAAACGTACTAAGAGCCACCAGGGATAGGGAGACGTGGAAAGCCATGATCGCTTATGTCTTGAAAGGACAAGGCACGTAGAAGGAGAAGATATATGCCAACTGTTTATAAGAAATTATAATGTGAATATAAAGTGGGGGATCAAATCTATATTATAATCAATATATGAGCTGATCCCTCATTTTGTGGCCAAACTAATTTCTATACATTTATGTTTCAGATTTATGGGCTTGAGCTAGTGGATGACAGAACGAGAGTTGTAACAGGAGAAACCGCGCTAAGCGCCACCAGGGATAGGGAGACGTGGAAAGCCATGATCGCCTACGTCCTGAAAAGACAGGGCTCATAAAAGAAGACAGAAATTACACGATATGGAAAGTTTTTATAACATATGATGGACAATGTAAAAACGCATTCGAATAGTAAAAGATGGCTTTTTTAAAAATATTTTTTACCCAGGAGGAACCTTCAGAGGTGAATTCTTGAACAGGGAGACTAAAAACTTTGTTTCAAGGGACATCGGAAAGGAAATCACGGCACGAGTCTCAGTCTACTCGTTGTACTCGTTGATAGCAATAAGATATTCTACTGATAGAAGATTTCTGGATAGAGGAGAAGTAAAAAGAGACATTTACAGACATCACAGTATGATCAGAATTGCTAGAGGGTAGAGCAGCATAAAATGGCAAGACTTAGGTATAGAAGTGTTGTGGAGTAGTTTTCACACTAAAATTTATAATCGTGCTATGTCGGTTGCTAAGCGACATAACGCACCCTAAATGTTAGGAACTTGGTAATCTTCCACTGAAAAGCTGACTCCTTAGTATTTGGCTAACTGCCGACTAATATCAACTGTCTTAGTCCAGCGATGTCAAAGCTGAAACTAACTAGTAGTTCTATTGAACTCCAATAGAACTCTAAAGAACTCTCTATAACTTCTAAACTCCTAAGAACTTTCCAAGAACTTCTCGAGTTAACTTGCTGTTAACTCTTATTAATATAGGAGGGAGAGTCCATTATATGAGGAATAGGTGTGCTTCACCATAACAAGAAGTAAGGAAAAGATCTAGAAGAGATCTAGAAGAGAAACGTGTCCATGAGGATCACTAGGAAAACGCGTAGGGAAATCGACCACTTGTGTGAGAGACTGAGTGATTGTAAAATTCAGCATTCGGGCCCCAGTAAGATCAGTGAGAGTGTTTTCACCTACTTGGCATTGAAACCACCAAACACAAACATATTTGCGAATGGGTGAAGGAAAATGGCCTTTTCTATATTATCTGAAATACTACCAAGTATGCAAGAGTCAGTAGAAGGGGAGTGGTAGAAAAAGAAGTGATAGTTTACTGTGTTTTGCAAAAAGAGACGGAGACATATATAAGAGTGGACATGAGATTGATTCAAGAGAGATCTCCCTATCCAGAGGGCACTGTTCACTGACATAAACACCCAGACCATGTATGTGGACATAGGAGTCCTTCCTAAAGTGAGGAGGGTATCCAGGAATCGATATGCTAGAGAAGAAGATTGTAAGGTTGAGACTGGTTTCAAAGAGAGCTACCGGATATGTAATGTGGACCGAATTATATTTTTATACAGATAAAATTAGAAAAGAAAAATTAAGAGTTCTCTACGTGTGAATGTAATGTGGACCGAATTATTTTTTTATGCAGAATTATAAGAAAAATTAAGAGTTCTCTATATGTGAATGTAATGTGGGCTAAATTATATTTTTGTGTTAACTTCTGAGTTTGTCCTCGGATGAACTTGCTTGTATTGAATATTAATGCAGTTGACTTTCTTACTAGAAAAGTGAAATTTAGGATCTTTTTTAGAGGAACGATTCCACACGGCAAAAGTTAGTATGGATACCACGGACGTTAGAGAAAAAGATGTTGATGTATTTAGGTGCTTTTGCTTGGCTGGTTTAGTTTTACATGTCATGATTTTGAGTTATTTTGGTAAGGAAATGCCTAAAATATCAGTAGCAGTCAGTCCTCAAATGCAACATGTGAAGGAAAGCAAATCTGGCCTCAGGGTTACCTATCTAAAACCCTTGCAGGGACACCAATCCATGAGTAACATGACACTACAAGAACTCCGATATTACTCAACTGTTGATCAGAGCTTCCTCTAAAGACGCTACGCATGTTTTCGGGCTCCTAATGATCGTTCGGGAGCAACAACCAGAAAACTACTAACCCGGTACCCTCAGTCTGAAGAGACGTTGCCACCAGTCATACATAAAAAAAACTCGCGACATCACCACAATTAAGACATGAGAAGAGGAAAGAAGCAGGGAGTCCTTTTCTAAACAGGAAACAAGTGATGCACCATTACTCCTGTTCAAGCGAAGGGGAAGGAGTAACAATTGGGCGATAGGAGAACCTATCTACTCCTGTTGAAAAATAAATAAATAAATAAATAAATAAATAAATAAAATCAAAAACTGCTGTTTTATTTTAGTATGGGCTAGAAAAAACATATTATAATTAATTACTGATTCAATAAAGGATAAAGAAAACAGCTAACGCAATACCTCAGAAAACTAATAATTAAATAAATAAGCATAAATACAGAATTTTACTGCGAATCTTTAAAAAAATCGAATTATTTATTAGATAAGAAATTTAACATTCAGATAAAATAGACGCTGGGACTTGAAACGCTCAGATAAATTTTAAAACATGACCTCCTCTAAATCAAATATGTTTTTTCAGATATTAAATAAGAAATTTATAGCCAACTAAAAAGTAAAATATTAAATATTTATGTCATTACGAAAGTTTAACATTCATATAATATAAACATAAATCATTCAATCAAAAATAAACGTTGTGACTCAAAGCGCTCAGACAAATCTTAAAATATGTCCAAATTAAAAATGTTACTTGCAGACATTGAATAAGAAACTTATAGGTAAATGTTGATAAAAAAAAAAAAATTTGAGTAATAAATGTTAGAGAAAAGAAATCCGCGATACTTTATAAGAAAATCAACGATACTCTATTACAAATCAACAATACTCTCTTAAAAACCATCGATAATCTATTAAAAATCAACGATACTCTATTAAAAATCAACAATAATCTATTAAAAATCAAAGATACTCTATTAAAAATCAACGATATTCTATTACAAAATAGGGGACATAGAAAACACGAGGTAATATAGAAAATCAGGAGTAGCTAACCATTTATGGAAGGAGAAAGGGGATCACCACACCCTATGGGATGAAGTTGAAATAACGGATAGAGGACGCCACTGGAATCTACGTAAACTTAAGTAAGCAACACATATGCTAGGCTTGAAAAATCTCCTAAACCGACCAAGAATAGAGATGAACACAAGATGGGAACCAGTAATACGGAGTGCCAGAGAAAATCATTAGTGTCAAAAATTGCAATAAGAGCTCTGGTAAAAAATACTAGAGAAAAACCCATTAAAATCAAAACTACTAGAGAAAACTATTAACATCAAAAATTGCAATATGAACTCTGGTAAAAAAAAAACAAAAGAGTTACTGGTCATTAGGTTTTTGGTCTCAAAAATTCAATTGTTCTCAAGAATATAGTGGATATAGACGTGGGTTAGGTCCTGTGACTTGACCCAAAGAGTTGTGAGTTCAATACCAGGCTACGGTAGTGGTGAACAAGTAACCCGCAGGGTTAGAGGGAGATACCTCATGATTTCCAATCGAGGCATTACGCAAGAAATGAAAATTATTGTAATAAAGAGTTCAGTTTGAAATTCCTAGCACTTGAAGAATGCCGGATGGTACAACGACCGAAACGTCGTACAAATGGCAACAAAGATGAGGAAAATAATCTGAATGATGTAATTTACTGTAAATACTACCTCATCTCAACAATAATCTATTAAAATAAACAGATGGTACGACTTGTAAATTTTCAAAAGTTACATTGTTACAGCTCGTCCCGAATTCGAATTATGAGCGTAGGTAAAAAAAAATTTAAAATTAGAAATTTACATTAGAATTTATTTCAGATAAACAAGGAGCTTAATGAGCGCTGATTTGTCGGTTCGAAACCGCACATTTTAGGAATCCATCGTTCTTGGAATTTAAATTTTCATCGCCAGAATTCTTCCCGTTACAACACGTGGCAAACACACTTATTTAAACTAAAGCGTGTCTAAAAATTGCCAGTGGAAAAAGACACAGCAAGCAGCAACAAGCTCCTCCCAAGAAACTAAAGATTCGTACCTGAGAGGAACATTCTCTGCAACTGATATACACATAAAAAAACAGTTTCAGAAAGAATTAAAAAAAAATCCTCAATCAACATCAAGAAACTTGAAGAAATACCAAAATTCAACCACTCCTAACTTTCACTTTTCTAGTAAGAAAGAAAGTCAACTGTATTAATATTCAATACAAGTAAGTTCATCCGAGGACGAACTCAGAAGTTAACACAAAAATATAATTCAGCCCACATTACATTCACACATAGAAAACTCTTAATTTTTCTTATAATTCTGCGTAAAAATATAATTCAGCCCATATTACATTTACACGTAGAGAACTCTTAATTTTTCTTATAATTCTGCATAACACCTTTCTTTGTATCCTTTATTCTAAAAAACATTTAAAACAATTATTGCAGGAACTTTGAACATGTAGTGGATGATGCTTGATGAATTTGCCTTGTGCCAAAGACGTCCGAGGTCCCCACAATTTAAATATCAGAAGGTTGAAATGTGAAAGGATAAAATATTTCGTATGTACATTAAAGCAAAGATTTATTTACGGAATGACAAAAGTGTAAGACAGGAAAATATAAGTAAAATTTGTTAATTGAATACTATAATATATTTTCAACAGAAAAATGTTCTTTGAGAAAATGCATACAGTTAGGTAGTTAAAATTATTCGTAGAGAAATGTGGGCATTAAAAATGTCCGCAGAAGTTTAGAGTTCATGGTTGTGTAGTAGCGGAATGTAAAGTCTTTGTTCCTTCCCCTTTTTAGTAGGTTGCGTCAGGTTGAGAGAAAGAGAAGGTAAAACAAATAAAAGAGTGGTACTTAACACGTGTCCATTTTGTCGATGTGTTGTTCTCTTTAACGACGTGAAGTGAAAAAGAAGAAAATAACTTTGAAAGAAGAGATCGAATGAAACCGTGATGTGCCCTGCGTCCGGGTCAGCTTCTTGAATGCTTTTTCGTTACATTGCCACGATGTCATCAGCTAACCGCTCCTACGTCGACTGTCTTTTGATGTCGAGTGACGTGGTTAAAATCCGACGGCTACAATCTCCAGGAGTTTAAATGTAAGGTCAATACACACCTCCTAACACACTAACCTGCTCCCATATCTCTCAAGCACTCTTCCCATCTGCCCGACCCTCATCCTCGCTATCCTTACTCATCTGTCACCTTTCTCCTGACATTCCCTATGTCTATCCACTCCTTCTCTTTACCTTCCCCTATGTAGCCCCATGCGAAATAGTGGCAGTGGAATGCCTTGCTTGGGGTGAGATGATTAAAAAAAAAACAAAAAAAAAACTTCTCATGATGTCGGCTCATGTGTGAAAATACGTCATACATAAATTTGCTGTTTTTAATCCAATCAGCATTCAGAATTAGCTTTTCGCATTGATTTTTTTAATTTTTTTTAATTGGGTTTTTCCAAAGTTGTTTGAATCCCTTTTTGCAGGTGTGCAATTTATTTTGCGTGTTTTAGTTGGTTGATGGATTATATAGGATTTGTATCCTATAAACATTTCACAATTGAACTCTAATTTTGCACATACATTCTTGACACACAACTGTATATTATATTTGTATAAAAAAATTTTTCTCGTAAAAATTACCTTTTGTCTGTGGAGTTAATTCGCACGAAAATTTTACTAATAAAAATCCTTCTGATTTTAAAACAAAAACTATTAATAACATACAACAACGTCTTCATTCAAAAGAAGAGAAATGTTACGCTAAATATAAAATAACTTTGAATTATTTATACCAATGTAATAAGGTATAAATAATTTAACAAATATAGAATATTGACTGTTCTTAATATAATGATTCTTAAACTTGTGACATAATATATGTTTTTAAAAATAACAATAAAACAATCTTATCTTAAAAAATAAACACGTATGTAGATTAATAACTAAAAATTATAAATGCATAATAAATAAAACAATCATAAACAACAGATAATATAACAGTAAGTGGATAATTAAAATAGTTATATAATATACGATATCTCTATATAGTTATATAATATACAATATCTGTATATAGTTATATAATATACGATATCTGTATATAGTTATATAATATACGACATCTGTATATAGTTATATAAGATACGATATCTGTGTATATCTACATAATATATGATATCTGTACATAGCTAAATAATATACGATATCTGTACATAGCTATATAATACACGATATCTGTGTATAGCTATATAATATACGATATCTGTACATAGTTATATAATATACGATATCTGTGTATAGTTATATAATATACGATATCTGTATATAGTTATATAAGATACAATATCTGTGTATAGTTATATAATATACTATATCTGTATATAGTTATATAATATACGATATCTGTATATAGCTATGTAATATACGATATCTGTATATAGTTATATAATATACGATATCTGTATATAGTTATGTAATATACGATATCTGTATACAGCTATATAATATACGATATCTGTATATAGTTATGTAATATATATCTGTATATAGCTATATAATATGCAATATCTGTATATAGTTATATAATATACGATATCTGTATATAGTTATATAATATACGATATCTGTATATTATTCAGTTGTATAATTCATTGAACTGGTAGAAAACAATGTCATCTACAACTAATATCGCACTCTTTGTAAAAAGAAATATTGTATTTTTCCAAGAAATATCGAGAACTAATATAAATAAGAAAATTACTTGATTAATCAAACAGGAACATTAAAAGAGAAGCAGATCAATTACATTATAATAACAAAATGAAATTAATATTTACGTAAAAATAGTAGTCAGTCAGTTAGTTAAGTGCCATATGTGATACAGGCTTTGGGCGATCATGTCTCGAAAGAGACATGACTGACTGGGTAGAAGATAATCCAGCAGTAGTTTGCCATTGCTTTCTGTGGTAGACTGGTTGCCAGCCAAGGCTATAGAACCCACTCTGTCCTATTATTTAACCCATAACTGGAAGGAAGAGACGGATTAATACCTTTCCCATTGGTATTTGTGCGTAAGTGAATGCAAGGAATTCAACTGGAATTCGAACTCGGCTCCCCGATTTTTTGATCTGTGTCGGTATCTACTACACCACAACGCACATCCAAAAAATAGTAGTAAAAATAACGAAATTCATATTCACGTTATAAAAAACAAAAACAAGAAAAGCATTAAGTTTTTAAGTGCTTCGAAAAACGCGCCGTTCTTTTCGTAATTCCGCGTCTTAAACTGATTAGAGAACTAGAAAGGGTTATTATTTAAAAAAAAAAACAGGCTTAATATGTCTATATTGTTCAAAGAAAGACATTTAAATGATGATATGAGGACCATATTGAAAACGGCTGCCATATCAGGCTGGGTTCCCCTGCTATGCACCTAGAGGTCCTTGACATAATCCAACCGAGAATCTGTAATATGATCGATCCCGACTTGGCAGCTCAGATACAGTCACTTTTTCACCGGCGCAATGTGGCTTCCACGTGTCTCTTCTACAAATACTTTCATGGCTTCTGATCTGATGAACTTAGCTCTTTGGTGCCACCTATGTATGAATTTACTTGAGCCTCAAGATCAGCAAATAGGTCTCAAACTTTTACTGCGAAACCAATAAAATGTAAACGAAAATTCTACTCCAACAGCTTCTTTTCTCGCATTTCCCGCCTGTGGAATTCTCTTCCGTTTACTTGCTTCCTTGACAGCTACAATCTCCAAGAATTTAAATGTAAAGTCAATAGTCATCTCCTATCTCACTAACCTGCATCCTCTCTCTCATACTCCTTTCTCCGTC
>JBBBDQ010001448.1:2425000-2697500 GCA_037127315.1 Ascarosepion bandense
AGCAGCGTATAGTATCTCGCAAGTTTGGTTCAAAAAACTACTGGCGGCTACGCAAAAGTGTGTTAAAAACAGCAAACCATCGATCCCTCCTTTACTCAATAAACTTGAGATCCTCACAGCCACTGCAAACGTTGAATTCTTTGCTCACATATTCTCCTCCAATTCCACATTTGACTCGTCTGAGCATCCACACCCGACTTTTCACCTAAAACTGAGGCTCAACTAAGTGACGTATACATAACTCTCTCTCTCTCTCTGGTCTCTAAAATAATTTCTAAGCTTGACTCCCATAAAGCAAGCGGAGGTTACATAATTTCAGTCATCGACCTTAAGAAATGTACCCCTGAACTCTCCCCCTGTCATCTCCAAACTCTACAACTATTACCTCGTTGCTTCTTGCTTTCCTGCTTGTTGGAAGACCTCCTCCGTAGTTCCTGTCTTTAAAATCTCCGGAGAGCCCTCTGACCCATCTAATTATCACCCTATCAGCCTCTTACCGATCTTTGGCAAAGTGCCCTAGATTATTATCAATGCTGAAGTGGTTTATCATCTCATTCCCATAACCTATTCTCTGATAAACAGTATGGTTTCCGCTTCTCCAAATCTACGGCCGATCATCACCGAATACATATACCAGGCTCTTGATAAGAACGGCGAAGCTCGAGGTATTGCCTTGGATATCACGAAAGCGTTTGAAAGTGTTTGACGTACTGGACTTCAGCGCAAGATACATCGCTACTGCATAACTGGAAACGGGTAATGAATTTCGTATTGAACGGACATGCTTCCAGATCTCACACCAGTCTCCTACACTTCTTTGCCTGAGGAGACCAGTATAGCAAGTAAGTGGTGTGTATTTCGTTCTGTGACATATTGTTGGCTCTGCATATTCAATTCTTTTGTTTTGATTGTGCATTAAGAACTTTTTATCTTCTGCTTGCTGGTCTAACCAGCATCTCTTTTACTGATATATATATATATGAAATAAAATAAATTTCGATGTTCAAATCAGTTGTATGGCCATTTCTACATGAAATCCCTAAGGGAAATTTCACGCATCATAGGCAACTTCTTTATTTAAAAATAAACCAACATATTTTACCGGCGGAAGTTAAAAAAATATACATCACAGGAAAAGTAAAAGGGGTGGGATTAATAAGAAAGTATACTCCACCTTGATCAGTTTTAATATTAATGAAATTAATATTAATTAAGATCGAGTCTTTGGGATTTACCATCCTGCTTTTCCTTTTGGATTAAAGTTTATATATATATATATATATATTAAGAGTTATAATTTTATGGTAGAGGGCATAATGAGGATAAAATATAAAAAAAGACACCAACCGGTTTTGTCAAATTCTATTTAGAAGGTCTGCCATGAACATTGACATGAATTGATTTTCCATATTTTCCAATTCCCATTCACTTTTTAATTTGAAGGTGATGGAATCTGTTTGCATCAGGTCTTGCAGACCATCATTGTGTAAGCAGCGAGAGTGTTTGGTGGGTCTTGCTGTGATCAATCTCTACCAAATCATTCCCCCTTCACATTATGGACTATTTCATTTTTCACAACTCTTACATTTTACATTAACTTCTCCCAATTAAAGAATTTTAAAATTTAAACCGGTTTTCTTTCTATTTTTTCTCCTCATTATGTTCTCTAACATAAAAATTATAGCTCTTAATGCAATATTCAAGTTCTGTATCACAAAAATGTTTATATATATATATATATATATATTACAAAATTACTGGTGGAATATCTTCTACTGTATCGTTAAATGTATCAGCCTAACTTTAACAAAATACTGTATTAAAAATAAATATGTATGCAGGTGATTATATCAAGAAGTATAAAAGAGGAAATTGTGGAAAGCCATAATCCTTTCTCCTACACCTATATCTTATTATTATTTCTTTTTTGCTCTCTATTAGTGTAAAATCTTGCGCACGGGTGGCAGAACTACCTTGCCTTGAGTGAAATGATTAAAAAAAGTACGTATGCAGGTGTTTATTTCAAGAAATACAGTTTACATAAGACAGAAAATAGTGGAGGGCCATTATCTTTCACGTCCTGAATGATTAAGACACATAGACGAAGAAAAGGTTATAAATGAAAAAGATGACAAAGATTTCAATGATGTTAACCGCATAGGAACGTTATCACATCCTCAATATACCTTTTCTTTCTTGCTTTCTTGCTTTATTTATTTACCAGCAATATAACCCGGCGTTGCTCGGGTGTAATGAGAGCTTTAAAACTAATCCATGGTCCTGGAGCTCAAACTCTTTGGACGTTGGCACGAAAGACTAAAAAGCAATAATTGTTTCCAGTTTAAGCGAAACCGTAGACTGAAAGAAAAATGAATGGATGTAAGCCAAATTTTGATTTCCTGGTATCAAATAGGTTTTTTTCGTCTTAAACTGTAATTTTAAAGGCTAAATAAGTCCTCTGAGTAAATGGTATCATGGCTGAGACTAAGAACTACAATTATACCTACTTAGAACCAAACCCGATACAAAAACTAAAATAAAAGGGCTGAAAAAAAATACAGACATACCAGTAGATAAACATACACACAAACATCTTGCCTTTTATATATATATATTATCAATTTTCTGCATTTATTGTAGGAACTGCAACCTTGAAACTTCTGAATATCGTTTCTTATGTCTTTGTCTATGAGTGTATCAAATTTGATTAAAATCGGACCACTCCTTCTATGACCCGATTTTTTCGATTATCGATTTTCGATATTTATCGCGGGTACCTCAACACAAAACCTAGCTAAGAACACTCGCAGATGCTTATAGTACAACTGTGTAAATTTTCAAGAAAATCGTTGGGTGGTTGTCGGCTGGGCGTCTGACTCGCGTCTGATCACGCCAACGTGTGGTACTCCGATCTCATCGACACAGCCTACAACGAACGACATTGCCAGGGTGCTACGAAGCGGGCTACTGAGCGTCCTACCACGGCTAGCGAGTGGTGGTCGGCTAGGCGTGTGACTCGCGTCTGAGAACGGCAACGTGTGGTACGTCTCCTTCCCAGCATTTACAATCGCTCCAACACACACACACACACACACACAGACACACACACACACACACACACACACACACACACACACACACACACACACACACACACACACCTATCATCGTTATAGGAAATATACAATAGATATTTCAGCCAGTTAAGTGCCATACGTGATAAACGCTTGGGCGATCATGTCTCAAGAGAGACATGACTGACTGGGCAGTAGGTTGCAATTACTATCTGCGGTAGACTGGTTGCCAACCAAGGCTATAGAACCCAATCTGTCCAGTTATTTAACCTTTAACTGGAAGAAAGAGACGGATTAATAACTTTCCCAAGGGTTTTTATGCGTAAGTGAATGCAAGGAATTCAATTGGAATTTGAACTCGGCTCCTCGATTTCTCGTTCAGAGCCGATATTTACTGTACCACAATGCACATCCGCCGTATATATTTACTGAGCTAAAATTTACTTCGATAATGCAGCTCGAACTCACTACGCTAATAATTTTTTTTAAAGTAAACCGAGTTTTCTCGCTATTACAGGTGCTATAGAAAATGTAGACATTAATTAAGCCAAGCTTAGTACAATGCAAAAGGGTCTAATGAATTGATATGGCTCATTTTGTGGATATTACACCACATTAGTGTCACCTTTTGAAACAGAAGGTTCCATTCATAGTATAACGTGATTTGGGTATTATCGGAGATTAGCTGAGGGAGTGGAAAAACGAAAGCTAATTAAAACCAACGGAAAATAGATAAAGCGACTGTACAGCGAGTATCCTAAACGAATGCTGTTTTGATAAACTCTCACAGATAGACAGATTGGTCGTCTAGGGTAATGTCGTTAGTTAGAGACAACACACACATACGCACGCATACACCCAAAGAAAAGTATATCAGAAAGCTTTTAACTTATTTCGTCGTACGAATTTATTTGTTAATCCCATGAAAAAAAAAAATTTGAAAAATAGACAAAACAAAACAAAAATAAATAAAACGATTTAGTTCTCTACAAAATGTTCCTACACATTCCTCTTTCCTCATTCGATTCTGCCATCAACTACCTCATTTTATACTTTTTAATCTTATCCACGGATATGGTGCGGTAGATATCGGCTCAGAACAAGAAGTCGGAGTGCCAAGTTCGAATTCTAGTTGAGTTCTTTGCACTCATTTACGCGCAAATATCCTTGGGAAAAGTATTAATCTGTTGCTTCTCCCTCTAGCTATGAGTGAAATAACCATACAGATTGCGGTCTATAGCCTTGGTTGGCAAAAAGTAGTGGCAAACTGATGCGGGAAATCTTCTGCCCAATCACTTATGTTTCTTTCGAGACATGATCATCCAAGCGTGTTTCGCGTATGGCTCTTAACTGACTGAATTTTATACCCCAACGATATTCTTTATTTTTTTTTTTTTTCAATTCACCTCAAGGAAGGCGATATCGTCACTAGGACGCAAAGTGGCTACTGGAAGTGAAAGATTAAGAAAAGCCTTCAAAAGGAACCGAAGACACAAAAAATAGTATAAATTAAAGCGCTTACACCATCTATACATCTCGCAGTTACTGCCGTGAATGAAATAAGATGTTATGCTCATTCCACTTATTAGTTACCCCCTTACTGTTTCAGTGTACTCTTTCAGTATGCATCGATATTTAAGAATATCACCGCCCCCTATGGGATGAATTTGAAATAATAGATAGAGAACGCCATTGTAAACTACGTAAACTCAAGGAATCAGCACATATGCTAGGTCACAAAAAATCTCCTAAGCCGACCAAGCATAGAGATGAATAAAATATGGGAACCAGTATTATGGAATGTCAGAGAAAATCAGTAGTTTAAAAAATGCAGTATGAGCTCTGGTAAAAAATACTGGAGAATCATAAGCGTCAAAATTGCAATATTAGCTCTGGTAAAAAAATACTAGGGAAAACCATTAACATTAAAAACATACTAGAGAAAACCATTAAGATAAAAAATTGCAATATGAAATCTGGTAAAAAAATGGTTACTGAACGTTAAGTTTATAAGTCCCAGAAATTCAGTTGTTCTTGTCCTTAAGTACAAATGTCCCAGTGGATATAGACGCTGGTTAGTTCCAGTGACTTAACCTAAAGAGTTGTGAGTTCAATATAAGAGACTTTACAAAATGAATGAGAATGATATACCCTAGTGATTGTAATAAAGGGTTCAGTTCGAAATTCCTAGCACCTGAAGGAGGCCGAAACGTTTTACAAATGGCAACAAAGATGAGGACAATAGTCCGAATGATGTAAATTCTGTAAATACAACCTCATCTCAGAAATATAGACAAATAGAATGATCTATTATTAAACGTCGTACAAATGGCAACAAAGATGAGGACAATAGTCCGAATAATGTAAATACTGAAAATACAACCTCATCTCAGAAATATAGACAAATAGAATGATCTATTATTAAACGTCGTACAAATAGCAACAAAGATGAGGACAATAGTCCGAATAATGTAAATACTGAAAATACAACCTCATCTCAGAAATATAGACAAATAGAATGATCTATTATTAAACGTTTTACAAATGGCAACAAAGATGAGGACAATAGTCAGAATGATGTAAATTCTGTAGATATTTAAGAGGTTCAATTTTGCTTATATCCACTGTGAGAAAAATAACAAGACGTGTAACTCTATGTTTGATCATGGCAATTTTAGGCGTTTCCTTACAATTCATTGACCGTGCAGCCAATTCTACCCGTGTTACACTTTTCACTCCCCAGGCATTAGAATGGGCTCCAATTGTAGTATCTGTTCTCCTAATCTCTAATGCTGATAGGAATATTAGCTTTAGACTTATAATGAAACATACTCGCTCGCCATCTTTTAGATAGTTGGGATCATCATCTCTCAATTACGTCTTTCTCTTTGGGAAGAGTCTCTGTCTGATATGTATCCTGAAAAACATTAACTGGGAGGTGCCCGGTCTCGGGGAACAGTGTCCTGAGGCTCTACCACCCCATTGCACTAAAAGGTTGGATTGGTGGTCGCCACCCAGGCCAGCGCGACTAATAGTCAGGGAAACTGGTTAATTTTTGGCTTTTGCACGTGTTCGGGCTACCCACATTAAACGATGACCTCGGGTCACATCCACGTCTTAATGGAAGGCGAGATGAATATTTATAAGGAAACAATTAGTATTAATAGAGATAGAAGCTACAATAGTTACGCTTTATTCGCCTCTTGGAATCACAAGGTAGTATCTATTCTTCTCGTCTCTAATGGTAATCGCTATATTAGTCATTTCATTCAGCGTTCATTGACCGTGCATTGATGTTGGTGTTACGCTTATTCCCACTCTCTTGAAATCAGTGCATGTTGTATATGTTCTCCTCATTTCATCTGGTAATGTTCGCTGTTTCTTCATAAGGAAACAGTCAGCATTCAACCACCACCGATCTGTTAAACTCTTCTTCAATCTCTGGCTATTGGGCTGAGACCAAAATGTAGCATATCTCTTCAGCAGTTCGTCATATTTTAACTTCTTCCCTTCATGAGCTTCCTCTGCGTTTTCTTCCCAGGGGACCGTCAGTTCCCACAAGCCATCACAAAACTTCGCCCAGATATAGTTTTCTTCTCACATAAATTGAAGAAGATAGTCTTGTGGAAACTGACGGTCCCCTGAGAAGAAAAACGCAAAGGAAGCTCATGAAAGGAAGAAGTTAAAATATGACGAACTGCTGGAGAGCTGCAGGGTTAAAGGCTGGAGGTTAGCTGCACTCCTATAGAAGTAGGGACTAGAGGATTTGCAGCAAGGTCCTTATGCAAAGCCTTAACAGATATTGGGATAGTGGGAGTAAAAAAAAGAAAAGCATTGAAGTCCATAACCGAAAAAGCGGAAAGAACAGCTAAAAGAGCGAGTGCCTGGATTTCAAATTGTTAGCTATAATTCCCCGAAATTCTGCGTCTAAATTAATGTTTCGGACGAGCTCATGTGCGGTTCGCCTCTAAATGGAAAGTGGCTCTGACTGTAGCCAATCGGAAGCATTTGCAGGGTTTCGTACCAGGCCTAAACGTAATTTTCCAGGGTCTGAAAGCGCTTAACGAGGGTGGGCCGGAGGCTGATCATCTCTGGTCGGGTTGGCGCAGTGAGGGCGTATGATGCTGAAAGACCCGAAACCTCCTAGTGATCCTCGCGATGACATCACTGACGACACCCTCTAGCTCCCCCATTACGGTGCCTATGTTTGAAATCGAGGGTGGGCCGGAGGCTGATCATCTCTGGTCGGGTGAGCGGAGTGAGGGGGGTATGATGTTGAAAGACCCGAAACCCCCTAGTGATCCTTGCGATGACATCACTAACGACACCCTCTAGCCCCCCCCCCATTACGGTGCCTATGTTTGAAATCGAGGGTGGGCCGGAGGCTGATCATCTCTGGTCGGGTGAGCGGAGTGAGGGGGGTATGATGTTGAAAGACCCGAAACCCCCTAGTGATCCTTGCGATGACATCACTAACGACACCCTCTAGCCCCCCCCCCCATTACGGTGCCTATGTTTGAAATCGAGGGTGGGCCGGAGGCTGATCATCTCTGGTCGGGTGAGCGGAGTGAGGGGGGGTATGATGTTGAAAGACCCGAAACCCCCTAGTGATCCTTGCGATGACATCACTAACGACACCCTCTAGCCCCCCCCCCCATTACGGTGCCTATGTTTGAAATCGAGGGTGGGCCGGAGGCTGATCATCTCTGGTCGGGTGAGCGGAGTGAGGGGGGTATGATGTTGAAAGACCCGAAACCCCCTAGTGATCCTTGCGATGACATCACTGATGACACCCTCTAGCCCCCAATATTACGGTGCCTATGTTTGAAATCGAGGGTGGGCCGGAGGCTGATCATCTCTGGTCGGGTCGGCGCAGTGAGTGGGGTATGATGTTGAAAGACCCGAAACCCCCTAGTGATCCTCGCGATAACATTACTGACGACACCATTAAGGTGCGTATGTTTGAAATCCCCATCAATGATATTGGTAATATTTACCATTTCTTTACAAGCCAGTTTTTCCATTTGTCGAAATTTATAAGATAGGAAACCAAGTAATTGGTTAACAGCCCCCCACCCGTTTAATCTTGAGGCGTTGATACACCAGACAAATGTGGAGCAAATTTTAAATAATATTGTCTTTTCTTAGCGCTGCCGTCTATTGGTTTTAATCCATTTAGCAGGTAAATTAAACGATCGATCAATCTTAATTAAGTCATTGTAAAAACTATATTCGTTTTCATCTTGAATTTGAAGATTTTACAGTGATAATATTGAACTTTCATCCCATTGTCATGTTTTCGGTCATTCAGTCAGTCAGTTAAGTGCCATACGTGATACACGCTTGGGCGATCATGTCTCTTTCGAGACATGAGTGACTAGGCAGAAGATTATCCCGCAGTAGGATGCCATTGCTTTCTGCGGTAGACCAAGGCTATTGAACCCAGTCTGTCCTGCTATTTGACTCATAGCTAGAGGGGCAAGAAAGGTAGTATATTATTAAGTAGTAATTAGTCCGGGATCAGTTTATTACTTCACATCAGTATCAAACCGATCCCCCACTTTATGCCCAGTAGAAGTTTTATTTGTTTTCAACTATTATATTCAGTCAGTCAGTTAAGTGCCATACGTGATACACGCTTGGGCGATCATGTCTCGAAAGCGACATGACTGACTGGGCAGAAGATTATCCCCCAGTAGGATGCCATTGCTTTCTGCGGTAGACTGGTTGCCGACCAAGGCTATAGAACCCAGTCTGTCCTGCTATTTAACCCATAACGGGAAGGAAGAGACGGATTAATACTTTTCCCAAGGGTATTTGCGTGTAAGTGAATACAATTGATTCAACTGAAATTCGAACTCGGCTCCACGGTTTTTCGTTCCGAGCCCATATCCACTGTATCACAACGCACATCCTATCTCATAGGATTACGACATTGGGATATACGTTCAAATTATTTCGCTAGTAAATTATAATAAATCAACGATAACGCTAGTGTATGTGTAGATATTGTGAAGTATCTTCTTCTTCTTCTTCTTCTTCTTCTTCTTCTTCTTATTATTATTATTATTATTATTATTATTCGTCAGCTTCTGCTTCTTATTTACTTCTGAATATTTCTTCTTCTTCATCTTCTTGTACTTTTCCGCTTCTTCTTCTTCTTCTTCTTCATCGTCTATTTCGTCTTATTTTCTTCTTCATATTCTTCTTCTTCTTCTACAATTTTCTTCTGTTTCTTATTCTACTTCTTCTTATCGTTATTTGTCTTCTTCTTCATCAACATCTACTTCTTTTCTTCTTCTTAATCTTCTTTTTCTTTTCCTTCTTCTGCTTCGTTTCCTACTTTTTATTCTTCTTACAATTTTTCTTCTTCTTCTTCGCCTGCTTCTTCTTTTCTTTTTCTTCATCTTTTTCTTCTACTACTTCTTGTTGTTCTTCGTCTGTTTCTTATTAGTTTCTTCTTCTTCTTCTTCTTCTTCCTTTCCTTTTTCTTCTATTTTTTGACGCTGTTGGTTTTCTTCTTCTTTTTCTTCTTCCTTTGCTTTTTCTTCTATTTTTTGACGCTGTTGGTTTTCTTCTTCTTCTTCTTTTTCTTCTTCTTCTTCTTTTTCTTCTTCTTCTTCTTCTTCTTCTTCTTCCTTTGCTTTTTCTTCTATTTTTTGACGCTGTTGGTTTTCTTCTTCTTCTTCTTCTTCCTCTTCTTCTTCTTCTTCCTTTGCTTTTTCTTCTATTTTTTGACGCTGTTGGTTTTCTTCTTCTTCTTCTTCCTTTGCTTTTTCTTCTATTTTTTTGACGCTGTTGGTTTTCTTCTTCTTCTTCTTCTTCTTCCTTTTCTTTTTCTTCTATTTTTTTGACGCTGTTGGTTTTCTTCTTCTTCTTCTTCTTCTTCTTCTTCTTCCTTTGCTTTTTCTTCTATTTTTTGACGCTGTTGGTTTTCTTCTTCTTCTTCTTCTTCTTCTTCTTCTTCTTCTTCTTATTATTATTATTATTATTATTATTATTATCAGGACTTGGGCGATGATGACGTTCCACAATATCCTGTCTTTTGTCGCTCCTCGAAACGTTTTTAGTTGTGTTATCTCTCCTAGGCCCTGTTCTACCAAACAATTGCACAAGCTCGCTACTTTCCTCTCGATGAGCGATGAAAAGGATTGTAGATAAGCAAAGGCGACTAGAAGATAATTTTAACGTACAAAAAAGATAACCCAGACCAAAATCATTTCAAATTGGGCTAAGCACTTGATTCATTCATCTGCTTATTTATCTGTTTATCCTTTTATACACGTGCTGATGTGAGAAAATACTGACCATTCAACGTACCAACATTTGATTTATTATATCTTATTTTATTTTACTTTACTGATTTTATTTATTTTCTTATTTTTTCTACTTATTTATAAAACGACAACTTGGCTATCAGAAACAAAAGAAACTCGATAAGTAAAGCCACAAATTTATTCACCTGAAGAGAGTCAATCTTAGACACGAAACACGTGTAGTGTCACAAATGCCATTATGGACACTTAATGTATCATAACATGTATAATAACAACAACAATAAATATAGACTTTAAAGAAAACGTTCACGGCCATTCGCACTTTTTATTCTATATATATATCTATATATATATGTATATACATAATCATATAATTATATCTATCTATCTATCTATCTATCTATCTATCTATCTATCTATCTAATCGTACAATTATATATATATATATATATATATATATATATATATATTTAATCATATAGTTAAAAATTAATAATACATTGCGACACGTAAATGTCTGTTTGGAGATTTCTATCTCGTCTTCAGGCAATATTTGGTGTTAGTTGTGAAATTCACAACTAAAGCCAAACATTGCCTGAAGACCAGATATAAATATCGAAAGATAGAAATTTCCATAACGAAATGTATTGTTAATTTATAATTATATGATTTTATTATTCTCTACAATATTTATTGCAATGAGCACTATTTTGAAAAAAAAATGCCAGAGAACACAAAGAATTATAAAACCTTGTGTCCTCTTGACCGGGATTTATATATATATATATATATATATATATATATATATATATATATATATAAGAATAAGAAAGTAGGTAACCTAGAGAGCCAACGAACCTACCAAGGTTTCATCAAATTGGATCTTCTGGGCAAGTTGGCTCTGAAAATCCAACTTGCCAACTTGCCCTGAAGATCCAATTTGGTGAAACCTTGGTAGGTTCGTTGGCTCTCTAGGTTACCTACTTTCTTATTTATTTGCTGTACCAGTGTATTGAGCACTTTACATGTTAGGTTCCTCGGCTCGGGGTTTTTTTTTTTTGACTAGTACTTTGACTAATGTTCAAGTGCTTAGTTCGTTTCTTTTTTGTTTCTTTTTTTTTCCACTTCGCGTTTATACACGGTGGTTTTTTCGAGACGTGTTCAAAGACAAATTTACAGTTATATATATATATATATATATATATATATATATATATATATTCTAAACATACGCTGTTAAATATAAGAGACAATGAATGTCTATTATGTTCCGTTCTAAACGTCGTATTTTTGCTTTAATTTCAGTTGAAAATAAAGACAAAAATTCTCCAACATTTGGATAATTATTTATTGGTTTTCTTCTAAGCTTTCGGCTCACATGAGCCATCTTCAGAGAGGTTGTTTAAACTGAAATATTATAAAATCCACCATCACTGACGATATTATATTATGATATCGCCGGTGATGGTGGATTTTATAATATTTCAGTTTAAACAACCTCTCTGAAGCCGTGATACAGCAAAACAGATCTGTTTGCGGATGACTATATATATATATATATAACATAATTTAAATTCTGGTAAGAAAAATGTAAGCGAGAAATATTTAAGAAATATATTTTTGCTTCACTAGATAAATATTGTTTTCATTATGATCATCTTCTTATACATTGGGATGGACGTATGTACTACACATCTTCAAAAACCTGAAGTAATGGATTTTAATCATTTTCTTTTTTTTTGTGGTCGTGGATGTTGGCTTGGGAAAGTGGCAATTCCGGGATGTAGATTTATATTTTCATAAAATTCCATTTCAGTACTCCTAATAATTCTCCTTCTGTGCAAATTACTTTCTCCTTTTGATAAGTGTAGCAATTTTAGATCAACATTGTGCATGTTTATATTTCTGTACATGACTAGTGCAATTGATAAATTCTTATATATGAGGTCTCTTTTGTATTCATAGATATGCATTTTTTTTAATATCTGCATGTTTCCCAATACATTGTAAGGAACAGTTTTGGAGATTTATTTTATATATAACTGCTTCTTAATTATCATTTTTATGTTTGAATTTGAGTTTTGTTTAACGGCATATCAACTTCTGTGGATTATTTAATGCCAAAAAGGTGGGGTTTTAAAGTATTTTTTTTTAATGTTCCGTTATAGTGAGAAGGTTGATTTAGTCAGATGTTATGAAAATTTTTTTGTTTTTATTTTTATTTATTTTAGAAAACTGAAAATGTCTTCTAGTTTGGTATTAAAAAAAGTTTTGCTGAGAATAAATTTTGTCCTTCACAAATGTGTTATGGTAATAATGTTTTCTTCAAAAATGTATGGTTGGTAATATTCTTCATTCAAAAATGTATATTTTTCTATAAAAGCCTATTTTTATGTATATATTTCTATATTGACTCCAGTTTGGGGGTTAATTGTTTGCCCATAGCTGGGACTTTAACAGGTGCTGCCACTCTGGGTCAGGGTGGACCTAAGAACAACAGCAATTAAGAGGTGGTTCCATGCTGCTCACAACCATCCAATTAGAGGAATTGCTGCCGGATGCAGTTTACCATCATGACCAAAACGTTATTTTTTGTGTGCCTTTGATTCTGATCATATCCATAATAGTTTTGGAAGTGGTTATAATTATTTGCATATTGGTTGGACGGGATATGTTGGTTTTTTAATAGTGGATGTTATATTATATATAGTCATCCGCAGACAGATCTGTTTCGCTGTATCACAGCTTATCAGTACGGTTAGACATCCGATTGTTTTTACCCAGGATTGAAACCCGACCGAATTGGCGTCAGTCGGTGATTCTACGTCTGAGCTAAGGGCGCTCGGTAGAAGGAGGCAGACTTTTAGCGTCTGATGTATTATACGCCAATAGCCAGAGTGCTCTAATTCATTACAGAATAAGCAATGCATAGATGCCAGAGTAGCTACTGTTTTTCAACGTCTACGATTATATATATATATATATATATATATATATATATATATATATATATAATCGTAATTATATAATCGTAATATATATATATATATATATATATATATATATAATCGTAATTATATAATCGTAATATATATATATATATATATATATATATATATATATAATAGCATCTCTTTAATTGAAACAGTCCCGAGTGTCAATGCATCAGTCTGGCACAGAGAAATTCTTGCACATGCTATGATTTAAATGAGATATTTTAACTTTCTTGATAACTGCACTGTGTCGAATCGCTTTTCTTTTCAAGTGTCTTTGCAATAACGTTGATATTGATTAATCCTTCTGTTAACTAAAGATTAACCCCGCTAATTAGTTGGCAGGTGGACAGGTAATTAAAACTCGAAATTTTCACCTGTCGCATATCTGTTAATTATCATCTAGTCGATGTGGGTAAGCATTTGTTTCCCTGTCACTGACACTCTTGGGAAATGCCCAACGGAAATAATCCAACGTACTGTCTTACCGGTGGGGGTCAGAGTAATGAAACGATGCTGATGATAGAGGCTGACAATATTCAATGGCCTTATCCGATGTCAGCTTCAATATCTACTAGTAATGTTAGTTGGTTGTATTATTTTTATAGCAAATCAACCTCGGCGGGTCATTTATTGCCAATTAAACTTTATTTATTTATTGCTGGTAATACCTTTTTCTTTCAATAATTTATTGTTGTTTTATATAAGTTTTTGTGTCTAGTAATACATTTTCCTTTTTCGAGTATCAAGATTCATTGGGATTTGTTTTTAAGGGCAGGGTCCCCAAGTCCTACCCTTGTTATTTAACCCATAACTGGAGAGAAGGGAAAGAACGGATTAATACATTTCCCAAGGGTACCAGTGCTTAAGTGAATACAGGGTATTCAACTGGAATTCGAACTCGGCTCACCGATTTCTCTTTCCGAGCCGACATCCACTGCACCACAACGCACATCCGTCACTATACGCTTACAGCACCTGGTATTCCCAAGCGGTCACTCATCTCTGTACTGACCAGGCTCAGCGTTGCTTTACTTCGGTGATCGAGCGAGAACCGGTGTATTCAACGTGATATGGCCGTAAGCCAATAAACGCTTACAGCACCTGGTATTTCCAAAGGGCTCACTCATCTAAGTACTGACCACCAATAATGTAGATGCCAGCTTTACTTACAATGAGGAAACAGAGAGAAAAACATTTTAATATTTGCATTAATTTGAGCGCAGCTGGTGTTTGGACCCTATTAAGAAGTTATGGTGTCTAGAGTGTCACTGACCTGTAAATGATTAACTTTTACTTCTACCCATGACTGACTGGTTAGAAGATTAGCTTTTTTTGTGATCTTTTACAAATTAATTTACACATTTTTTTTTTCTTTTCGAATACGGTAAAAAAATTTAATACTTTATTTTTGGTGATTTAGCCAGTTAAGTGCCATACGTGATACACGCTTTGGCGATCAGGTCTCTAAAGAGACATGACTGACTGGGTAGAAGATTATCCCGCAGTACGTTGCCAATACTTTCTGCTGTAGACTGGTTGCCAGCCAAGGCTATAGAACTCAATCTGTCCTGCTATTTGAAGAAAGAGATGGATTAATACCTTTCCCAAGGAGATAAAAGGACTGAAAACTTGATTTTGATCAGACCCGATAGGTTATCGGGGTATCGATTTCCAAAATCGGAGTCAAATAAGTCATGCAAGGATAAACTAACCTAAGTAAGTTCAAGAAAACTTATCGTATCCATCGGGAGTAAAATTGTAGAAAATGTGTCATATTGATGGCTGAATATCGATTCGATATTCATATACTGAATCATATCCTGAATCATATACTGAATCATATACTGACATATTGTTATGGTAACGCTAGGGTTGGTTGTTTCGAGTGGTGACAAGCAAGGTTCGATTATGTTTTAATAGACATATCGCTCCAAGCAAGGCATTTTACTGCGACTGTTGTGTAGGGGGTTACATAGGAGGAAAGTTATGAGAAAGAGTGACAGGTTATAGAAAGTGTCAGGAAGTGGGTAAAAGAAGGATGATAATACTGATGAGAGTGAAAAGGACAGAGAAAGGAGCACGAGAGAGAGAGAGAGAGAGAGAGAGAGAGAGGGAGAGAGGAAGCAAGTTAGTGAGATAGTAGATGACTATTGACTTTACATTTAAATTCTTGGAGATTGTAGCAGTCGGAAAGCAAGTAAACGGAAGGGAATTCCACAAGCGGGAAGTGCGAAAAAAAGAAGCTTGTAGAGTAGAATTTGCTTTTACTTTTTATCGGTTTCACAGTAAAAGGGTGGGACCTAGTTGCTAATCTTGTGGCACGAGTAAATTCATATATGGGGGGTACCAGTGAGCTAAGTTCATCGGAGCAGAAGCCGTGAAAGTATTTGTAGAAGAGACACAGGGAAGCCACACTGCGTCGGTGAGAATGCGACTGTATCCTAGCTGCCAAGTCCTGATCGATCACATTACAGATTCTCCGTTGGATGTTGTCAAAGACCCCTGGGTGGATAGCAGGAGCACTCGACCAGATGTGGCAGCAGTAGTCAATGCACGGGTGGATGGTAGATTTATATATGTGCAGAATTGTTTCAGACGGGAAAACACTTCCTGGCCCTGCACAGCGAACCGACCTTCTTAGCAGCAGATTTAGCTTTGGATTCTATGTAGTCATTCCACTCGAGGTCTATTGTGAGAGTTAACCAGAGGAGGCGTAGTATTTTACTTTCAGGGAGACTAGCCTGATCCATGCTAATGGGGGTTAGGAGCGATTGTCTGTGATGGTTTATAGATAGCAGCTTCGTTTTGGAAGCATTAAAATTCAGGATTCATTTCTTAATGCATTCCACCACAGATCAGAGGTCCTTTTCAAGCTCGGCAGCGAGGTTTGCTTTGTCAGCCTCGGCAGATTTTTGATTGATGCGAGAGTAAATCGAAGATTTACCTTAGCGAAAGAATTTTATAGGTTTTTATTTTTTTATTTTGCACTTTTTTAAATTTTACAATCTTTTAAGTTAGTAATTTCTTTTAATTCTATGATTGTCGGGTTCACACTCCACCCACATCTATTGAACAGGTGAAGAGGCTCATCCCTTGTTCTCTGTTTAGGATGTGCTTTCCGGTTTTCTCTTTTCCAATTTTTTCACTCTTTTCTTTTTTCTTTTTTTTTTCAATTGCAGTAGATAGACTAAACTATCGCCCGGTTCACACTCCACCCACGTCTATTGAACAGATGAAGAGGCTCATCCCTTGTTTCCTGTTTAGGATGTGGTTTCCGACTTTCTCTTTTCCAATCTTTTCTCTTTTTTTTTCTCAATTGGAGTAGATAGACTAAACTATCGCCCGGTTCACACTTCACCCACGTCTAGTGAACAGGTAGGGCCCCTCAAGCTTGGCTATAATGCTTGTTATAAAATTCTTTTTTTACTACAGTTGTGTTGAAATAAGTGCTAATTTGGTTTGCAATAAATAAGAAAGAAGTAGTTCTTCAAGAATAATATTCTGATTATTTAAAGAATTTGCAATAAGTCTACTCCAAGATATGTAAATATCGCTAAAATACCTTACGAGAAGCCTTTGAGATTTCACTCGCCCAATCGACTCAGTCGATTAAAAACTTATCTTGGCGATTAAAGTTTATTGCTTTACTCGCCTGCAGTCGGTTAAAAATCTCTGAATTAAACGTGTCTCTTTAAATATAGAAAAAGGAAATCTGATTCCTTTTATAACCCAGAAGTCTGCAATTGAAACATTCAGTACGTTTTTTCTTTTATTAACAGGTCAACCAATATAAGGCCCAAGAGAAACTCGGGGTAGAGTTTTTACTGGTTGAGATTGTTGAATGGACGTAAAAGAATAAAGTAAGTGAAGGTTATGAGGAGATGTAGGAGAGGCGACGATTGATCCTAGAATGTATAAGAATAAGATTGTAGTGATTGGGAAGCATTCTCTCGGGAATCTGTTTTACAAAGAAGCGGTTGTTTGAACAAAGCTGACCGAATGGAACTTCTAATAGAATAGAAAGAGAACGAGGATCATTTGACCCTATATATATATATATATATATATATATATATGGCATGGCAGGTTTTACCTGCAATGGTTTGAACAGGTGTAACTAAAGATTATAGCTTGTTCGGACATTTGCTACGGAAATAGAATAGAGAGGCTTAGCTGCGAGGGTCTGAACTGGTATAACTAAAGAATTTAGTGGGTTCGAATATTTGCCCTAGGCATAGAGATAGAGGACTGAGAAAGTTTAGTTGTGAAGGTCTGGCTGTGAATTTCTGAATTAGTGCAACTAAAGAATTTAGCTGTTTCGAACATTGGCCATGGAAACAGCAATAGAGCATCACGAGGCTTAGCTGTGAAAGTCTGACATGGTGTATCAAAGTAATTTATCATGTTCGAATATTAACCATAGAGATAACAATAGTATATTGATAGGAACATTTGTGAAGGTCTAAAGTTCTGTAACTAAGGATTGTAGCTTGTTCGAAGATTTGTCATGGAAATAGCGTCAGGGTACCGAGAGAAATGGATGTGAAGGTATGAACAGCTGTAACCAAGGAATTTGATCTGACATTTGAAATGAGTGTAGCTTGTTCGGTTACTTGCTACAGAAATAGCAATACAAGGATTGAAAGTCTTAGTTTTATGTGCCTTCGGAAAGGTAATAATCCATTTCTTCTTCTACAGCTATGGCATAAATAAAAGGAGAGATTACATTCTGTTGTGGAGTCTCCCTTTTTTTCCATGATAATAGAATCGTCTAAAGTATACATATACTATTGCCATAATGAGATCCGAGAGATAACGAGAGATACCGAGTGATACCGGAAGATACCGAGGTTTCACGGAGAATACAGCGTCAGTAGTTCATAGTAGCCTGAGCTCCACTCAGTCAGAAGATTAGTACACAGCACATGTCAGCTCCCGACGTGGACATACTAATTCTACTACGGCTTCACTTCAGAGACTTGTATATACACTTCGTACTAATCGTATTCCTGGATTACTAATTTTGTATCTTTATGTTTAATATACTATTTTTCTATCTCCAACTCTGATTGTTGTTCATTTATTTTGTGCGGTTCCCATTTTCGGGGTCTACAACACATTCTATAGACTTGGTTGGCAACCAATCTATCGCAGAAAGTAATAGTAACCTATTACTAGAAAATATTCTGCCTCGTCAGTCATGGATCGAAAGAGACATGATCGCCCAAGCGTGTATCATGCAAGTCACTCAACTGATACACTTTTGTTTTTGTTTTTTATTGATACTGATTTAACAAATTTTATTCATTCAGTGAGCTTTTTTTGTGATCTTTTACAAATTTATTTACACATTTTTTTTTTCTTTTCGAATACGGTAAAAAAATTTAATACTTTATTTTTGGTGATTTAGCCAGTTAAGTGCCATACGTGATATACGCTTGGGCGATCATGTCTCTAAAGAGACATGACTAACTGGGTAGAAGATTATCCCGCAGTACGTTGCCAATACTTTCTGCTGTAGACTGGTTACCAGCCAAGGCTATAGAACTCAATCTGTCCTGCTATTTTACCCATAACTGGAAGAAAGAGATGGATTAATACCTTTCCCAAGGAGATAAAAGGACTGAAAACCTGATTTTGATCAGACCCGATAGGTTATCGGGGTATCGATTTCCAAAATCGGAGTCAAATAAGTCATACAAAGATAAACTAATCTAAGTAAGTCCATGAAAACTTATCGTACCCATCGGGAGTAAAATTGTAGAAAATGTGTCATATTGATGGCTGAATATCGATTTTTGGTCAGATTCGATAGAATATCGGGGGTATCGATTTCCAATATCGGGGAAAATGAGTCGTCTGAAAAGGTCTACTAATGTTTGAGACTAAAAACTATAATTTTATCAAGTTGGAGCAAATTCTGCAGCAAGAACTACGATAAAATGTCTGAAACCCTGATCTTGATCAGATCTGATCGGATATCGGGGTATCGATTTCCGATATCGGGGGTAAATTGGAAAAAATAAGTAGCCCATGACCTGACCGGGAGCCTAAAAAATACTTGTGTGAAGGTTGGTGAGAATCAGATAAAAATTGTGAATATGCATAAAGCACATGCAGACAGACAGACAGACAGACAAACAGGCAGACACACACACACAAACATCTTGCCTTTTATTTATATAGATATTCTCTAAAATTATTAAATCTGTGAAATGAATGCAATATTTACTGTCAACACTTAACACACCCTACACAAGATTTAACAGAGTATGTAATGTTAGTTCTTTAAGAAATTGAAAAATCAACTTTCCCTACTTAATGTCTCTGGAGGAGGGTTTCGAATCAAGATACAGTCGTCATCGAAGGCTACAGATAAGCTGCTGAATCATCAGCTGATCGGGGGATAATAACAGATTAGTCTGCACGACGGTGAGACGTAATGGATGGGTCCGACTTATTACTGTCAGCAGATAAAGCGCATATTTCAACGAAGAAATCAGCATCTATATATATAAAAGGCAATATGTTTGTGTGTGTGTGTGTGTGTGTGTGTGTGTGTGTGTGTGTGTGTGTGTGTGTATGTCCGTTATACAAATCCACATTTTTTATCCGATTCTCACCAACCTTCACACAAATATTTTTTAGGCTTTCGGTCAGATCATGGGCTACATATTTTTTCCGATTTCTTCCCCGATATTGGAAATCGATACCCCAATATCCGATCAGGTCTGATCAAGATCAGGATTTCAGCCATTTGATCTTACTGCAGAATTTGTTTTAACTTGGTAAAATTATAGTTTTCGTCTCAAACATGGGTAGATCTTCTCAGACGACTAATTTTCCCCGATATCGGAAATCGATACTCCCCGATATTCTATCGAATCTGATCAAAAACCAATATTCAGCCATCAATATGACTCATTTTCTCCAATTTTACTCCCGATGAGTACGATAAGTTTTCATGGGCTTATTTAAGTTAGTTTATCCTTGAATGACCTATTTGACTCCGATATTAGAAATCGATACCCCGATATTCTATCGGGTCTGATCAAAATCAGGTTATCAGCTCTTTTATTTTGGTTTTTGCTCTAAGTAGGTGTAATTTTACTTCTTAGTCTCAGCCATTGATAACATTTACCCAGAGGACTTATTTAGCCTTCAAAATTCAGTTTGCGACGGAAAACTTATTTGACATTGATACCGGAAATCAAAATTTGACTTACATCCAATCATTTTTCTTTCAATCTACGGTTTTGCTTTGACTGGAAACAACTATTGTTTTTTAGTCTTTCGTGCGAACGTCCAAAGAGTCTGAGCTCCAGGACCATAGATTTGTTTTAAAGTTTTCATTACACTCGAGCAACGCCGGGTTGTATTGCTAGTTAAACATAAAAAGCAACTCACGGCTAGATTAAAAGGTATGGATCATTGTGATTCAGATATGTCGGAATAAATCCACATTAATCGATAGAACTAGCATAGAGTTGGGTTCTAACAAATAAGAATTTCTCAGAAATCCTGAATAGATGGTAAATAAATGTAGTATTTCGGGGAAGATTAGAATTGACGGTAGCTTTAATGGTAAATGTAGTGATAACCCTTGCTGGACACATTTGGCATTCGTTGACCGAACATCAGTATTAATCGAATTACGCTTTTTTATACCTAGAACATCGGGCTGAAATCAAAGTGAAGTATCTGCTCTATGGTGGATAAGCTATTAGGTTGATACAAAAATAATAACCTTTTGAAAAGCCATTTTAACATAGTATTCACGGTATATATTAGGTGAATTTTCTTATACATAATAATTAATGCCTGTTTTTAATAATTTTTTACGTGTAAGAGAAAACAGCCTGTGACAAAACTTGATGGGCTTGAGCAAATAAATAGCAGAGAAAGTTTTGGGAGAAATGACAAGACGGCTATTAAGAGCTACACGGAAAAGGAGGATATAGAGAGCCATTATCGAGTAGGCAAAGTTACAGTCTAGTTGATCTCATTCAGTTTCCTCAAGCTTTTGTTCTTGTTGCTACGTATCTTACACTAAGATAACAAAAGATTTAATAAGAAACATGAACTGTTTTAAAAAGCTGGACCCAAGTCGATCAGTTTACTTTCTAGAAAAGTTTTAATTCAAGTAGTATTTTAGTAGTGTTTTAAAATCGAAGTTGCGGTTAGACTAATTCATTGCGTGAACGACTAATTCAGTGAGTGTGTTGTTTTGTGAATGTTCTCTTTTGTGTCCATAGAATCTTTTATTTGAATTCCTCGAGGTCTCTCCTATGGATTTCCTGTGGTAAACATTACAGGATAGAAAAATGTTAAGAATACCATGAAGTTTTAGGGAAAATACATGCACACATATCAAGAATCAGATAGTCAGCAGAAATATCTGGGACGCATAACGAAGAAGGATAGCTTGGAGAATTTAGTACTCACTTGGTATATCGAAGGAAAAAAAACAGACTTAGCAGGCTATCTACTTGACTGGCTTGTGGTGATAACGAGCAAAAGCGATTGACCGGATGTTAGCGCTTTCACGACCAAAAAGCAAATGACCAAAAGTCGTCCGTACGCCGCCGGCTCCGCGCAGATGTTCCGGTTAAAAACTAAAAATTAATTAAATATTAAATTTCCAGTTCGCTAGCCTACGCGAATTTTATTTATCAGCCAATGGGAAGTCCAGAATCAAATACAAGTGTGAAATCCCAAGTGATCTGCTGTGATCCAAAATGAAGATATAAAAAGCGGCTACAGAAAGCTTCGACAGGCAGACCGACTCGAGGAGAAGAAAGTAATTAGTATCTCCCTTGACCCAAGTCAAGTGGCTTATTAAACTCGCCTCCCTTACCTCTTTCCTTTTTCCCGGCCTCAAAAACTACTTACTGACCTAAAAAGCGAATACGTCAAAGACATTCCTAACTTACACGCTCCCAAATTCCTAAGCATTAATTCTCTTTCAGCATTTTATTGCCATGAACATTTTAACGTCCGTTGGACCTATACTTCAAATATTACTTTAATTGTAAAAACCTTAATTGATATGTGTATATATAAAATGTTATCTTTCAACTCAATTTGCTTTTCATGGTTTATAACCTTTATGACTTATAGTGGGCTATCTACAACAAGGCCAAATTCCGTTAACCTGCAACAGTATACAACTACCCTTCGCTAGAACGGACTCCTCACTACTAACAGGAAAAGAATAGATAAACAACCCACTATAACTACGTAGCCGTAGGAGAGGTTGGGGGCAAAAGTGTAAATTTACAATGAGCTAAAAGCTATAGAAAATTATAGAATGCCATGATCGCTCAGACCTTGAAGGAACACATAACATAAAAAAAGTAAGAGAAGAAAAAGAGAGAGAGAAAAAAAACGAATAAGACGAAGAAGGTGATGAAAAAAAAGACGAAGAAGACGACTAAGAAAAATCTGAAGAAAAAAGAAGTTAACGACGACGACGACGACGACGAAGAAGAAGAAGAAGAAGAAGAAGAAGAAGAAGAAGAAGAAGAAGAAGATGGAGGGGGAAAAAACAACGACCAAGAGAGAAAAAAGACGACGACGAAGAAGAAGAAAGAGAAGAAGAAATAGAAGACAGCGAAGATAAAGACAAATGAGAAGAAGAAAAAACAACGTTTAAGAAGAAAAAGAAGAAGAAGAAGAAGATGGAGGAGAAAAAAACAATAACCAAGAGAGAGAGAGAGAAAAAAAGAAGACGACGGAGTAGAAAAAGGAGAAATAGAAGAAGATGACGACGAAGAGAAAAGACGAAGAGGACGACTAAGAAAAATCTGAAAAAGAAAAAGAAGTTAACAACAACGACGACGACGACGAAGAAGAAGAAGAAGTAGAAGAAGAAGAAGAAGAAGAAGTTGGAGGGGAAAAACAACGACCAAGACAGAAAAAAAACGACAACGACGAAAAAGAAAGAGAAGAATTAGAAGACATCGAAGATAAAGACAAATGAGAAGAAGAAAAAACGGCGATTAAGAAGAGGAAGAAGAAAAAGATGAAGGAGAAAAAACAACGATCAAGAGAGAAAAAAAAGACGACAAAGAAGAAGAAAGAGAAGAAGAATTAGAAGACAGCGAAGATAAAGACAAATGAGAAAAAGGAAAAACGACGATTAAGAAGAGGAAGAGGAAAAAGTAGAAGAAAAATGAAGACAAAGACGAAGAAAGAGACGTAGAAAAAGAAGACGACAATGAAGAAAAAAGTACACGAAGAAAAAGAAGAAAAAAGAAAAAGAATAAGAAGAAAGAGAATAAGAAGACGACGACAACAAAAAAGATGAAGAAGAAGAACAAAAACCAGACGTAAATCTAAAACACAATATTATAAGTATTTTCAGAACTATATTTCATTCTTCTTATGCATTTATTACCCATTCATGAAATATCTATATAAATTTTATAAATATTTTTATATTAATATATTATATATTAATTTTTATATAATTAATTTTTATATTAATATATTATATATTAATTTTTTTCAGAAAGTTTCCAGTAAAGATCCTTCCTGGTTTCTGATCGTTAGATGCCAAAAATCGCATAATATGTTTTTGTCTACTCACTAGACATCAGTCAGTCAGTTAAGTGCCATACGTGATACACGCTTGGGCGATCATGTCTCTTTTGAGACATGACTGACTGGGCAGAACATTATCCCGCAGTAGGTTGCCATTGCTTTCTGCGGTAGACTGTTTGCCGACCAAGGATATAGAACCCAATCTGCCCTGCCATTTAACTTATAGCTGAAGTGAGAAGAGATAGATTATATTACATTATTATATTTAGTATAATTAGTGGGGGATCAGTTTATTACTTCATATCAACAGAAAACCGACCCCCACTTTATGTCCAGTAGAAGTTTTAATTATGTTTCTATTATATTCAGTCAGTAAGTTAAGTGCCATACGTGATACACGCTTTGGCGATCATGTCTCTAAAGAGACATGACTGACTGGGTAGAAGATTATCCCGCAGTACGTTGCCAATACTTTCTGATGTAGACTGGTTGCCAGCCAAGGCTATAGAACTCAATCTGTCCTATTATTTGACCCATAACCGAAGGGAAGAGATGGATTAATACCTTTCCCAAGGGTATTTGCGCGTAAGTAAATGCAATGAATTCGGCTGGAATTCGAACTCGGCTCTCCGATTTCTCGTTCCGAGCCGATATCCAATGCACCACAACGCATACTGGACATATTGAACTAAAAAGTAGTCAGGCTTGGCAGTCAGCCACCTACATTACTAACTTGCGTGAATAGATAGCGAAACGATGGTAGAAGTGATGGCAAAGTAACAAACGTTACTGAGAGCAACAAGAGATAAGAAATGGTGGAGGGTCATGACCGCCCATAAGGAACTTAACACATAGAAGAAGGAGAAATTATTGAAAATTTAAATACTTGCAATAATTCAAATAGAACCTACTGCCACGGCACGCTGAAACATGTTCTCGTCCGTTCACCAAAGTTAAGCAACATTGAGCATGGTCAGTACTAAGATAAGTTACCGCTGGACAGGCCTAGCAAGCCGATCGATGATGAATACAATTTACGAGCAAAAACCTGGATATGAGGAGAAGCTTCTGGATTGACAGGTCGCAATACCGTCTTAGAGAGAATTTGAATTGCATGCTTTCAAATCCAGTTATGTATATCATCTCACTACTCATACTAACAAAACTAAAAGACCTCAATTCGTGGTGCTTCTGGACTGACAATTCACAAGACAAACTGTGTTTCCAGTCATGTTCCTAGGGATTCTTCAACTAATGACTTTATATTTATTTATAGTGTAAGAATCGAAGCATTACCATGAAATAAAGTCTCTCAAGCAATACTTCCCCAATGTAACCAGATTTTGTACATTTACATTGAATTGCCTGGTTGGTGAAAAATATTGATATTAATTTTAGTAGTAGGATCCTGTTCATAATATGAACAGATTAAATGAAGAGCTCTTTTAGAAAGCCCATTTTTTTACATAATATATATATATATATATATATATATATATATATATATATATATATATATATTGTGACAAAGTTATAGAACTCGTAGTTTTTTTACCTGCTGTTCATGCATTTACTTTTATAAAGAGTGCTCGATACAATGTAGAGCATTATATTGTAATGGTTGTTACAATGGTTTATAAATTCATAGTATCACTACACAAAAACTTTCGCGTTTCGAAGCTGCTACGTGCGCTTCTCATCGGGTGATAATTTGAAATGAAAATTAAATGGTGAAAACGGTTTATTTATGGTGATATCATATTTAAGTGAATGTGGGGTGTAAAATAAACAAAAAAAATGTCTACCCTTCCTTAAAACCCCCCCATAAATCCCTATATAAGAACTTCACAGACAAAATAAATAAGGAACTTGTCTTAAACTAAGCTACCTCTCCTAACCCAAAGCTATATCTCTAACGCTACTATACAGCCGACTAAATCAGAAATTAGCTCCCACTCCACATTCACTTAAACATGATATCACCATAAATAAACCGTTTTCACCATTTAATTTTCATTTCAACTTATCACCCGATGAGAAGCGCACATAGCAGCTTCGAAACGCGAAAATTTTTGTGTCGTGATACTATGAATTTATAAACCATTGTAACAACCATTACAATATATATATATATATATATATATATAGATAGATAGATAGATAGATAGATAGAGAGAGAGAGAGAGAGAGAGAGAAAGACAGAGAGAAGGAGAGAGAGATTTTACATGTTTAGACGGAAAGCTGGTATTATATAGAGAGCGCCAGGTATTTGTAAACACATTTCTTTTCGCTGACCTGAAATAGAAGTCAACCTAATATATTTACCCCAGCATGGGCCTCGTTTAAGCATGTTTAAAAAAGTCAATCCATGATTTTTTTTACAGAGTTTTTGAAAATCGTTGTTATTTATAAATGTCAAGTGTCAAACTGTGCTTTCATCAATATCTACATATTTTTTCAACATTTTGGGATTGTGTATGGACTTTTGGGAAGCACATTAACAAACATTAGTGGATTATAATTTAGTTAGTTAAATGCCATACGAGTTACATGCTAAGGCGATCATGTCTCGAAAGAGACATGCTTGACTGGACAGAAGATTTTTTCTGCAGTAGGTTGGCATTACTTTCTGCGGTAGACGAGTTGCCAACCAAAGTTAAAGAATTAATTCAGACCTGCTATTTAACTCATAGCTGGAGGAAGAAATGTCGGATTAATACTTTTCCCAAGGGTACGTGCGTTGTGGTGCAGTGGATATCGACTCGGAAGAACAAATCAGGAAACCGAGTTCGTATTCCAGTTGAATTCTTTGCATTCACTTGCGCACAAATACTCTTGGGAAAGGTATTAATCCGTCTCTTCCCGCCAGTTATGGATTAAATAATATGACAGAGTGGGTTCTATAGTCTACCGCAGAAAACAATGGCAACCAACTGAGGGATAATCTTCTACCCAGTCAGCCATGTCTCTTTCGAGACATGATTGCCGAAAGCGTGTATCACGTATGGCAGTTAACTGACTGATTTGCGCATAAGTTCATGCAACGAATTCAACTGTTCTTAGGTTTCTCGTTTCCCCGAGCTGATAACTTCATTTAATTTTAAAATCTGTAATGTGATCGATCCCAACCTGGAAGCTCAGATACAGTCACTTTCTCACTGGCGCAATGTGGCTTCTCCGTGTCACCTCTACAAGTTTTTTCACGGCTTCTGCTCAGATGAACTTAGCTCTCTGGTTCCCCACTATGCATGAATTTGCTCGGGCCACATGGTTAGCAAGTAGGACACATCTTTTTACTGTGAAACCTATAAAATGTAAACACAAATTCTACTTCAACATACTTCTTTTCTCGCACTTTGCGACTGTGAAATTCCCTTCCGTTTACTTGCTTCTCCGACAGCTACAATCTCCAGAAGTTTAAGTGTAAAGTCAATAGTCATCTCCTGTCTTGCTAACGTGCATCCTCTCTCTCTCTCATGCTCCTTTCTCCGTCCACTCCACACTTAGTATCTTAACCCTTCTCTTTCTGACACGCTCTGTAACCTGTCACTCTTTTTCATAACTTTCCTTCTATGTAACCCCCTGCACACCAGTGGTAGTAGACTGCCATGCTTGGGGTGATATTATTACAAAAAAATTAATAAAAATATTTATTCAGTAATTAAAAATGACTATATCCATTTGTTCTTTTAAACCACTGATTATCTTCTGATCATTGATTGACTTTGGTCAGTACTCAGATGTGTGATCGCTGAGAAATACCAGGTGCTGTAAGCTACTTGACAGGTGGAGGATACCGTATTGCTAATTAGACTAAGACCTCGAAATGTGGATGCGCTTCTGGACTGACAGGTCACGAAACTTACCTGGATTCGAGTGTGTGGTGAGTTTAAAGTGAATGGAGACTTTTTCAAGGTACTGTACGTTCAATGGACGCGATACGACGATTCAATGTTGGTAAGTTCAGGCTTGCTGCATACATTAAGTTTTTTTTTCAGCTTCTTATTTATTAATCTCCACTCCCAAGTGAGTTACGAATGCTGGAGCCTTTATGTTTAGACAGTAGAGGAGTATTTGCATAAAATTTGCATAAAATTATTATTACTTGTTTCTGCTCGGACGAGCTTAAGTCACTGATGCCTCCTCAACAGGTGTTTACTCGTGCAACCAGACTGGCAACTGGGTCCCACCCATTCACGGTCAGGTTAGCCAAATGCAGACGGCAATTCTACTCCTGCAGCTTCTTCTCTCACACTTCCCGCTTGTGGAACTCGCTCCCATATTCGTGCTTTCCTGACGGCTACAACCTCCAGAAATTTAAATGCAAAGTCAATACACATCTATTAACCACTGGATTCTAGCTCTCTCCCCACCCCTGTATAACCTTCCCTTTCTCTCCACCTATGTATCTGTCATCGCACCTGCTTTCTATTGTTCCTTTCTTACTAGTTTGTATTCCTCACTCTTTTCTAATTAATCTTTTTACATTTATGTAACCCCCTGCACATCAGTGGCGTTTCCACCTTGCTCAGGGTGAAATGATTAAAAAGAAAAAAAAAATCATTCATCCGCAATGAGGGCGATAATGCAACTAGTCGTTCATTATTATCCACACCAGAGACCGTAATAGATGACCTGAAGTAACTCATCGCGGAGATATCTACATTTCCGTCTGTTATCCAGTCCAATTTAAAGACGGCAGCTCATTCCGAATTGATGGAGTTGGTAGCATTTGGAACTTCTTGTAACAGACTTGATGCTTCTTTTTATCCCAATGAGAGCGACAATGCCTTAAGACGCAAGACGATGCTGAGAGTGAAAGAGAATGAGAAGAATTTAGAAGGAACCGAAAAATCAATCGTAAAAAAGGAACAAGAGATCTACTCCTGTTAAAAAAGCTAATGAGTGTGCCGGGCGACAGGCCAACCTATTGCCGTGTTAATGTTCTCTCTACGTCTGGAAGAGAAATGGAAATGCTATAACGAGGCCCATGATGTGCTAAATACATTAAATCAACTTCTATTTGAGACCAGAAATGTGTTCACAAATAGCTGGCACACTCTATATAATAGCAGCTTTTTGTCTAAAGAAGTAAAATCTCTCTCTCTCTCTCTCTCTCTCTCTCTCTCTCTCTCTATATATATATATATATATATATATATATATATATATATATATATAAGGACTCTTATGGTTTCATTATGCAAAAAGAGCTTTCTACAAGCGCTCTTGATTTAATCTGTTCATTTAAACGCGCCAAATAAACATAAATAAAATAAAATATTTGCTTGTTCATTTCTTATTTGATATAAATAAAACTTGTCTATACATGACCTCTCTTTTGTTTGTTAATTCAGCGTTCGCCAACCCGAATAAAGATGTGCGTTGTGGTAAATATGTGCGTTGTGGTACAGTGGATATCGGCTCGGAAGGAGAAACCGAGTTCGAAATCCAGTTGAATTTCTTTCATTTACTTACGCACAAATACCCTTGGGAAAGGTATTAATCCGTCTCTTCCCTCTAGTTATGGATTAAATAACAGGACAGATTGGGTTCTATAGCCTTGGCTGGCAACCAGTCTACCGCGGAAAGCAATGGTAACCTACTGCGGGATAATCTTCTGCCCAGTCAGTCATGTCTCTTTCGTGACATGATCGCCCAAAGCGTGTATCACGTATGGCACTTAACTGACTGACTGACATGTAAATTTAGCAAAAGAAAACGTGTTTTAAACCGTGCCAAACATTTAACATAGACGAAATATTGCTACCATTTTATGTAGCATCCAACAATACAATTTTTTCCTTAATATGCCATCCTAATTTGTGGTGGGATGTGCGTTGTGGTGCACTAGATATCGGCTCAGAACGAGAAATCGGGGAGCCGAGTTCAAATTCTAGATGAATACATTGCATTCACTTACGCGCAAATACCCTTGGGAAACGTATTAATCCGTCTCTTCCCTCCAGTTATGGGTTAAATAACAGGACAGATTGGGTTCTATAGCCTTGGCTAGCAACCAATCTACTGCAGAAAGCAATGGCCACCTACTGCGGGATAATCTTCTGCCCAGTCAGTCATGTCTCGAAAGAGACATGATCGTCCAAGCGTGTTTCACGTATGGCGCTTAACTGTCTGACTGAATGTTGGTTGGGGTAAGTCAAATGTAAACGGGTGTTTTTTATGTCGTCGGATAGGGTAATTACATAGTAAATTTGGCACTGACGATCTGTTCATTTGGGTCAGCCTAGGCTTGTTTTTCCTGGCCTCAAACATTACAACGTTAACTCGAGTTCAACGTGATTTCGTTCATACCGAGTGCTATTATTTATGTATGCGAAAGCGTGTGAACCTACTGTGTTTGTGGTGATACTGAGCAAGCGAGGGACCGAATATTTGCCTTCAGTGTTCCAGATAGCAAATGACCAAAACCGGTTTTTGCGCATCTACGCCCCACGCAGAAGTTCCGTGAAAAATCATATTCTTAATCCTGATTGGTTATCAAATTGCAAAATTCAAAATATGTCACGGAAACGATTTTTCCACAGCTAAAGAAAAACACATTTTGTGATCTACCCCACGTGACTGAATTCAGTATTTAAGGATGGTCTATAACCGGTCACAACAGGTCAGTCAATTTGACACACATCTAAAATGTAACGGCAACTTCAAATCGACGCGGAGATACGTATAACAGTATAGATAACACCAAGACGCACACAACATGCACTTAACACAACAACAAAGTTCACACACACACGCAATCAGTAACAATAACCACACACACACTTCTTCCTCTCTTATAACAAACCGCTAACCAGGCTAAAGCACACACACACACACACACACACACACACACACACACACACACACACACGCACACAGATAAATTAAATAGGGTAGATTTAATTACAATACTACACATAGCCTTTACACACACACACACACAAAAAAAAATAGTTACAATAACCACGCTAACACATTTTCTCCCCCCACCCGGGCTGTAGTAGCAGAGGTGCCCATAACAAACCACGTACCAGGACAGAACACACACACACACACACACACACACACACACACACACACACACACATAAAAGTAGATTCAATTACAGCACACACAGGGAGCAAACACCGCCATATAAATCAGACAGATAAGACAACAGCAATATAACTGATACTCTTTGACCCGGTCAAAGTCACATCAACTCCCAGATCCTACGAACTGATTCCATCAGACCAATAAAAACACCAACTTGAATACACACACATACACACTCACTCACACACACACACACACACACACACACACACACACACACACACACACACACACACTCTCTCTCTCTCTCTCTCTCTCTCACACACACACACCATTAGACTATAAAAAACAATTAGAACACACACAGATACACTCGCACACACACACGCACACATAGACACACTCACACACGTACAGCAGCAGTGGATAAAGCCAGCCATTCATAGATGGGCAGCTATAAAGCACGGTCATTCTAAGGATTTCTCTGCCATTCTGATGATGAGATTATAGTCTCGAAATATCAAACAGGTCATACAAACACCTCCCGACCTTCCTTTACTTCATTCAACGCATTGTGACAGCCTTCAAGACATCACACATACAACTATAAATTTGAAAATTTAACAACTTAGAAACAACACATTTGTAACCATTTCCACTCAGTTAAAGGCTGGGTTCTGAAATTCAGACGGTTGGGTCGATTAATCAATAGAAAGTAAGTGAATGACTTAAGAGGGTAGAGATGGGGGAGATAATTAAGAAGTCGTGAAAAGCTAGATTTTTTGGTGTCAGTTTATGAATGATTTGAGTGTATACAACAGATGTGTATTGAAATGTAATGCACGTCTAACTAAGTAGACAATATAGTAAGCTATGTATCAGTTAGTTGAAGCAAAGTAATTATGACAGGATGGGAGAAACCTATATATTAATGCAAGTGGTAGGAATTTGATTGTGAAATTTAGTTATATTATAGTAGAAAATAGAATTATTATACTTAAGGATATTTAAACGACGATGATGGCAGATAAAAGTTACTTCGTTGCGTTTGTTTAACAGGTTGAATTTAGGGAATTTAATAATTTGAAAAAATTCCAGTAAGCGCCGAAATCAAGGCTCGTGTAAAAACTTACATCTTATAGTTTATTTTCTAATAGTTTCTATTTTACGGTAGGGGTTTTATTGATTTCTTTTAATTGCCAGTATTGTGTAGAAAGTGGTGTGCTATTATGGTACGCATTAAAATCGAAAGTAAAACATGCTGAGACCAACGAGTTTTAAATGGTTTTTGATGCTTCCAATGTAAAATGTTTTCACTGTTGGGTTTTCTATAGTAGAAATAGTGCATTGGTAGACTATAGAATCAGTTAGATATCTCCTTTGTAATGGAAACTCTGTTGGTTTTCAACAATTGCAAGTATTAGTATTATTATCTTTAATTTTTTTTAGGATGGTGTTGATTACTTAGGTTGTTATGTTGGTTTAAAATTTTTATTATTGTTTTTTGAGGATTTCTTAAAGGTTATGCATACACTTAACATAGGTTATAACCTTCAAAATCATCAAGTACCATTGAAACACGGCAACACTTGTGTTGCAGTAAATGTTTTTATTATAAACACATAATAAAAATATAACTATAAATATTGCTCTACAAAGTAGCGAGCACTCTTAAAAATGTAAATACCATGAAAAGTGGATTGTCAACGAATTTGCTTGTACTACTCGTAATATATATATATATATATATATATATATATATATATATATATATATATATATATATAAAAGATCTGTCTGCGGATGACTATTTACGCTCTCACACCCTGGTTGAGCATTCTGGAAGAATGGTAGACATTGAAAAATAGTAGCATCTATGCAATGTTCATTCAGTAATGAATTATAACACTCTCACTACTGGCGTATGAATACATGATATACCACAGGCTAAAATTCTGCCTCCGTCCATAGCTCAGAGGTAGAATCGCCGACTGACGCCAATTCGGTTGGGTTTCAATCCTGGGTAAAAATCAATTGGATATCTAACCGTACTGATGAGCGAAGCAGATCTGTCTGCGGATATATATATAATTTCTATTTTTAAACGAGTTATTTCGCTACCCAGGTTTCTACCATCAATGGTATCCTCAGGCGATTTTTAATAACTGATTTTACCGTTTTTCTTTTTAAGAACGGTCTTGTAACTGTGTTTTATTTGAATGTTCACGTGGCAGGGAATTTATGAAGGCGCATTTTTTAAATTAAAAATGGATGAAAACGTCATAATCCGTTTTAATTTAAACAATGCACGTTTTAATCGCCTGATGACACCATTCATAGTAGAAACCTGGGTATCGAAATAACTTGTTTAAAAAGTTCTACAATATAATTGTATCGAACACTTTTTAATATATATATATATATATATATATATTTTACCTTCTCGGATTCCATGTGCTGATGGCTTAGGGGTTAGCGACTACGACTGACACCAAATAGGTCGAGTTTCGATCCTGGCCAGAAACAAGTGGATGTCTAGCCACACTGATGAGATGTGATACAGCAAAGCAGGGTTGTATGTGGCTGACGAATATATTCATATATGTATATATATAGCGAGAGAGAGAGGAAGAGAAAGAAAGGAAAATGAAAAACTAAAACGGAGAGAATAATCCAAAAAATTTTATCTAGTTATTATAAATGTTTAAATAGATAAAAATAAAGGACTCAATGAACATTATCCAGAGCAATATGAAATGTGATGAAGGAAACTTAACACATAATTAAACGGTTATAAAAGCAGAATTTATTGCGGCAGTTGTAAAAATTACACTTTGTAAAATCCAAAAAAATTAAATGTTGCATTTAACTCAGAATATTGAAAGAAAGTTTGCACGCAGAGATGAAGTAATTTTAGATGAAGTGTATGAGTGTTTACAGTTAAACATTGCCACAATAGATACAAAAAAAATGTCGCAAAACTAAAGAACACATATATAAAATCACACATACACACAAAATATCTTAAAGGAAAAAACTATATACAAACACGAAACAAGAGAATAGATATAAACGTACACAAAATAAGCACACACACAGATATAATTATGAAAAAAACATATATGCACGCAATAATATACGCACAATAATAACACAAACATAAAACTAAAAAACTAAAAAAACAGACACAAATAAAAATTATGTCAAAAGACATAAAGAAAAATAGGTAATATACTTACAGTTATAAATAAATAGCAATCCCCAAAAAACTGTACAAATTTAAAAAATAATAATTAAAGATTCACAAGAAAAAATATTATGCAAAAGTAAAAAAAAAGATTTAAAAAAACCTTTCACAAAATGATCATAAAGACGAAAAATTGATTATAAAGCCTAAAAAAAAAAATTTTAATAATCTGAGTTTAATGTAAAATTTGATTTTTTGTGTTTGACAAAGCATTGTGTAATTTTCACAACTGCTGGAATAAATTCTGTATTTACAACTATTTAATGATGTTTTAAGTTTTCTCCTCTCTCTCTCTCTCTCTCTTTATATATATATATATATATATATATATATATATATATATATATATACTATAGTCACCCGCAGACAGATCTGTTTTGCTGCATCACAGCTAATCAGTACGGTTAGACTCTGATTGCTCCTTAACCCAGGATTGAAACCCGAATGAATTGGCGTCAGTCGGCGATTCTACCTCTGGGCCACGAGCGTTCGGTAGAAGAAGGCAGAAGCCTATATCATTATACACGCCCAACATCCATAGTGCTCCAATTCATTATTGAATGAGCGATACGGATATGCCGGAGTAGCTACTGTTTTTAAAGTCTCCCGTGTGAGAACGTAAATACTATAGTCATCCGCAGAGCGTAAATACTATAGTCATCCGGGTTATATATATATATGAATCTAACCCATTCATATGTTGTAGGAATTCTGTCTGATGAGCGGTCTGTAAGAGTTCCGCGAAATAAGCTATTACCAATGGATTTATAAAAACATCAAACTTATTTTCATTATAATAATCTGTTAAATTCTAACATTGAGTTCTCATCGGACTTAATTTTCTTGTGCAATTTAACCTAACCAAGTTCCGAGGATACTCCTCATCATCTCACCCTTTATACACCAGATGGTATGTACGGTAGTAACCTTTTGTTACTGTTTCCGTAACAAAATGTTTTTTATGCGGCAGTGTTGTTAGCCCCTGCGCCCAACCCCCAAACCTGGAGAACCAGTGGGCCCTTACGTTTACAGCACCTGGTATTCCCAAACGGTCACCCATCTAAGTACTGACGAGGCTGGATATTTCTTAATTTCGGTGATCGGATGAGAACCGGTGTATTCAACACGATATAGCCGTAGACAACTGAGGATATTACTTAATATATATTGCCGGGCTGAGTTCGTCAATTTTTCGTCTTGCATATCAAGAGATGAGTACCTATTATACAGGCGTGCATAGTGTATGTATAAGATTTTATTTATAAAACTGCTGTTATCAGAGAAGTAACTGTACAGAATTTGGGAAAATATAACACTAATTCTGGCCTTTTAAGTTTGGATTTGGTTTTGTTCCAAAACATTCACATATTTGTTGGATACTTAGCAAGTTTGACACCAGAAGGCTGGTCGGAGATTAAATGTTGCTGCTGGATGAGTTGGAGGCAAAAGGTCCATTGGTCGAACACTGCCAAAACGGACGGGAGCCGATAATAAACGGACGGAATCTAGACGGCAATTTGACTGACTGCACGTTCATTTAGCGCCGCTTAGTGCCAGCTTTTCCCCGAAACAGTATTAAAAAGGTCAACACGTCAAAAGAAAACAAATCAAGATGGACAGATCTCACGACTTAGTCCTCATGGCCAAGAAAATCTTGTGCTTTCTTGATAAAGGTGACTCACTTTTCTGCTCAGTCAACTTGAAGGTAAGCCGGTTTACTTTTTATATCTTTAACCTCGTTAAAATCTACCTGGTAATATTATGGTCTTTTTCTTTCTTTCTTTCTTTCTTTCTTTCTATTTTCAGCCACTTTATTTTATTCGTTTTCTTTCTTTCTTTCTTTCTTTCTTTCTTTCTTTCTATTTTCAACCACTTAATTTTATGCTTTCTTTTTTTTCTTTCTTTCTTTCTTTCTTTCTATTTTCAGCCACTTTATTCTTTTTCTTTCTTTTTTCCTTCCTTCCTTCCTTCCTTCCTTCCTTCCTTCCTTCCTTCCTTCCTTCTATTTTCAGACAATTCTATTCTTTTCTTTCTTTCTTTCTTTCTTTCTTTCTTTCTTTCTATTTTCAACCACTTTATTTTATTCTTTCTTTCTTTCTTTCTTTCTTTCTTTCTTTCAATCCGTCCATCATTTTGAGGACATCTGCGTTGTATAATGGTCAGCAAGCTTGTCTCGCTAAAACCAGTTACAACTGAGTAGTGAGTTTGATTCTCACAGGGTGATATGTCCCGGAAAGGGATATATATATATATATATATATATATATATATATATATATCATTCGAGGTAGTTAAGTGGTTAAGGCAAATTTAATCGTGTAGAACAATCTAGTAAATAGACGTAATGTACTGTACTCGTCGTATGCAGTACCCTGAGACGTAGGCGTAGTCAATAGACGTAGATCAATAGTCGTAGATCTCTAGTCGAAGACCTCTAGTTGTAGATCTCTCAGCGTCCTCGCCTTTATCTATATTTATGGGTGACACCAGCCAATCATTTTCCAGTGAGAGGGAACCAAGGTGTATACATATTCATGACCTACTCATTACATCACTGGGTATCCCTTACTTTCGGCCTTGTGACACATCTAAGCGGCACTTAAAAAATATTTTATCATGTGGATGTGCGTAGTGGTGCAGTGGATATAGTCTCTGAACGAGAAATCGGAGAGCCGAGTTCAAATTCCAGCTGGATTCGTTGCATTCACTTACGCGCAAATACTCTTGGGAAAGGTATTAATCCGTTTCTTCTTTTTCCAGCTATGGGTTAATAGCAGGACAGATTGGATTCTATAGATTTGCTTGGTAACTAGTTAACACTAGAAAGTAATGGCAATCTACTGTGGGAAAATCTGCTGCCTTGTCAGCCATGTTTCTTTCGAGACATGATATCCCAAGCTTATATTACTGTCGGTAATTAATTGGCTGATCTATCTATTAATTACAACCTATTGAAACGTTTTCTGCTCTGTTTCGATAGCCTACGCTTGAGTAATATATTGCTTAGCTAAGTGTTAAGATCATGCTGTCATAACTAAATTCTATTAGATAGTAGTTAGCATATGATTTTGAATATTAAATAACTTGTGAAATATTTTTTTTGGTTCTGCTTGATGTAAAAATGGTACCAGTCACTATATATAAAGTGGTATTGAAAATTTTTAAGAATCCGCCTTAAAAGAAAAAATAAGACGTTAGTAAATAATTTCTATGTTATTTAAATTAATTTGATCATTCACTTGAAATAGGCTTGGGAGTATAATTAATAATACTTCTTCCATGTCTCTAAAACTGTGTAGAAGTCCTTTTCCTGAATGCCACAACACAGTGTATTTTCATGTTTTCCGTGAGGATCTGGTTGGCTCCATAGATTGTTCCAGTTATGTAAGAAAGCTGATGGATTCTCTCTCTTTCTTTCTCTCTCTCTCTCTCTCTTTTTGTTGGAGGAATTGTCATGGACAATTTCAACCTCTTCTTTCTGGGATTTTATTTGGGATTATTTAGTTTGAATGCACTGTCCACTTCAAAAACCCATGGTTCACATAAAGATTATTCAGTATTTCCAGAGTCTCTGTCACAGATTATTTAGTTTGAATGCACTGTCCTTGAAGCATCCATTCCACTTCAAAAACCCATATCTGACATAAAGTTTATTCAGTATTTCCAGAGTCTCTGTCACAGATTATTTAGTTTGAATGAACTGTCCTTGAAGTATCCATTCCACTTCAAAAACCCATGTCTGACATAAAGTTTATTCAGTATTTCCAGAGTCTCTGTCACAGATTATTTAGTTTGAATGAACTGTCCTTGAAGTATCCATTCCACTTCAAAAACCCATATCTGACATAAAGTTTATTCAGTATTTCCAGAGTCTCTGTCACAGATTATTTAGTTTGAATGCACTGTCCTTGAAGTATGCATTCCACTTCAAAAACCCATGTCTGACATGAAGATTGTTCAGTATTTCCAGAGACTCTGTCACAGGCTATTCTGTATTTACAGAGTCTCTGTCACAGATTGGCTAAACTTCATTTGACATTTGATGCATTTGCTTCAATTTATGAATCAGTATAAAAAGATTTTAGAACCATTTTGGCACAATTTGGCAAAATGGTGTCTTATACTTTAACAAAGGCATATAAGACAAAGATTATTAACAGAATCACTCAGTGTGTTTGGTATCTGTTACCAGTGTGTATTGGCTTTGCGCCTTTCCACTGAACAGTACAATCACAGCACATTAGTTATAAAAGGTAATGATATATCCCGAAAAAGAATACAGTATAAAAAGATCAGTTGAAGAATGGAACTCCACACCAGGAATAAGAAATAGAGATTTATTGTACTAAGGTACAATTAACAATAATACACATATAGGCAGGCCACGGGTTGGGGCGGAATCGACAATCGAATAGTGAATGCCTTCGCCTAGGACCTTTTCTGTATTTACTAGCCTTACCACGCAAGGCCAGATGTGACACATGGTCATTTTATAGTGGGTATTCCCGGCCATATAGCCGGGCCAAAAAATCTCTGTCTATTTTTCCCAGTTGTGGTTCTACCCTTCGGTAGATCCACGACTGGGTTTGTGCTCTCTGCTCGGAAGCAGAGAGCGCCCTCTACCCGACGGCAGAGAGCTGACAGTGTCATAGAGCACTCAGGCGAATGCCTAGGACCTTTTCCATTCGTACCACTCGTTACCTTCTTTTGTAAAGTAGAGCATTCTATTCTCGCGGATGGCAGGATGTTCCACTATAAGAGGTAAATTATTCTGAATGATTAGAAATAGGGATCTTTGTTATTGCTAATAAAATCCATAAAGCAAAAAAAATCTCCTTCCGTATGAAGAAAGAAAAAACTGTTAAAAACTCCCTCGAGGTTATAACTATATTGAGTTGACCAAAAGGTTTGTTTGGTTTTATTAAGTAAATTTTCTACTTTATTTTCTTTATCGTTTCACCCCAAGCAAGGCAATAAATTTACTAGGATGCATGAGGTTACTGTGAGAGAACATGAGAAAAACTATTATTAAGAAGAGAGGACAATAAAAGAATAAGAATTACGAAGACAGAATATTACGGTTGACATTGCATTTAAATATTTGAAAATCAAACTTGACTGGAAAGCAAGAATTTAGAAAACAATTCTACAAACGAGAAGCGAGAGAAAAGAAACTTTCAGCACAGAACTTACGATTTTCAACTGTAAAATCATGAGACCATGCCGCCAATCTAGTACTGCGCTTAAATTCATACAGTCTTACTAGCCTATGTGGATGTTCATCAGAATAATTCCCATGAAAATATTTATAGAAAAGATACAAGGCAGCTACGTTACGGCGGTGGAAAAAACTGAAAACAAGATGCCAGATCAGGACCAGTGAAATTGCAGATTCTTCTTTAGATTTTATCAAGAATCTCTAAATATTAGAACCTTGAATAAGTTCTCGTAGTTTTCTAATAGATGGCGTTCCCAGAACTGCGTGCGTGTAGTTTCCGATGGTAACGCCTCTATAAGGAAGTACTATAAGCAAGCTTGAAATTCAGTGTATGTCATTTCACCAAAGTTCTTGTTTTTCATAGCTTTAAACATAACGGATTTCGTGCCAAAGAAAAAGTATTTTCGCTAAATTTTACTGTACTACTTTATTCAAAAGAAATCTGCAGCTGAAGCATACGTAATTTTTGTTGTGATTTACGGCGAACCTGCATTGACGGAAAAAACACGCAGAGATTACTTCAGACGCTTCAGAAATAATGACTTTGATGTTGAAGATAAAGAACGCTTTGGCTTAGCGAAAATTTTGAAAACGAAGAAGTGTAGGTAGTACCCCATGAAGATTCGTGTCAGGCGTAAGCTGAACTTGCAGAATCATTAGGAGTCTGTAAGCGTTAGGAATGATTCAAAAGCGAGAACATTGAGAGCAGTTGAAACTGAGAAACGTCGACCGGTGTCTAGTCACGTGTGAACAGTTGCTTCAACGAGAGAAAAGGATACGTATTTTTGCATTGTATCGTGACCAGCGATGAAAAGTAGATACACTACAATAACACTAAGCATACAAGACAAATATCCATTGTTCGAAGTGCGGGAAAATCTGTCTAGTAAGTCATGAAAAATAAAAGACATGATCGCACACACGTGTAGCAAGTATGACACTTAAGTGACTGATCTGAATAGAAAAAAATTAAATAGCAAGAGAGATTAGGTTCTCTAGCCTTAGTTGGTAACCAGTCTACCGCAGGAAGAAATGGCAATCTACTGCGGAAAAATCTTCTGCCAAGTCAGTCATGGATCGAAAGCGATATGATTCATTAAACTTCTAAAACGTAAAAACACAAGTGACTGATATGATGGAAGAGACTCACAAGAGGATGTTTTCCCGATCACTACGACAATCAGCTCTTCAAGTCAAGAGTTAACTGTTATATTTCCACATATCCCTCTAAAACAGCACTTATCACCTCCTATTCTTAGTGGTCATACAGCGAACACCTTCAATAACCCTCTAGCTTCAGTAGGTCTTGGGCCTTGGATAAAGTAAACGTTAGTAAAAATAGAAAAAAACAGACATTAGACATCTTGTCTCGTTTTTAAACGTCCCTCAAAAGTTTGGTAATCCCTATCGACACAGAACCCTGGCAAATATTTTTGTAGGTCCATCACCATTTCCCCCAAAATATATTTCTCAAAGTATTTCTTAAATTCCTTTAGTTAAAGGTAAAATTAAGAATTTACGAAATATTTTAATTGATGCTAGTTTTGAGACATATGTGTGAATGGTGTAATGGATAGTGGCTCAGAATGAGAAATCGGAGTGTCAAGTTCGAATTCTAGTCGAGTTGGTTAAATTCACTTCCGCGATAATACGCTTGAGAATGATATCCATTTTTCTTCCTAGCTATGGGTTAAATAGCAAAACAGACTGGATTATTGACATTTGGTTGACAGCTATTTTATAAGTACAACGATACACCAGCAACCTTGACAGCTCGTAGGCAGGCATCAGCCGATGAAAAGCGCTCAAAAACTGAAAGTCTTCAGTTTTGAGAGTAGCACATTCTGGCGTAGGCCGAGAAAATGTTTCTTATTTCGATATCTGGAATGCGAGATAAACGAATCTCAGTTTAATTTTAAATTGATTTTGCGTTATTTTCTTCGATAAAGTTTTGTACATTGTTACTTGTTATTTTCATATCAGCGGATTTTGCGTGAATCATTCCGGGTTAAATTTGATAAAAACCGAATTTTAGATTATATTTCATAAGAACACAATTATTACAATCATGCTCTTGCTATGAATATGATTTTCTTCGTAGGGAGGCGGTTAGACATTGTGCAATATATTAATCAATATATTAATCAATATATTAATCAATATAGTCTGGCACAACTTATCTTATCGCTCTTTCATTATTCCTCAAGCGGTGCAGACGTGACTTTGTGAGCAAACCAAAATATTTATTTTCGGAAGAGATGTCGAAACTCGTTGAACAATACCGGAAGTGAATCGCTGTGCAAGGGGCGGGGAACAATATGTCGAAAAGTGATATATGCATTTGTTCTTCATCAGTAGAAATAAAAGTGTTGTTTGGAAATTGCATTTGCTTTACACTCGTACATGTCCGAGTTTGTATATTCCGGGACTGAAACTTTCTTATTAGATTAGACGTCGAGGGTCAGTTGAATAGCCAGCAAGAATCCCGGATCTAACATCATTATAGACTCACAGCCAACACACACACACACACACACACACACACACACACACACATATATATATATATATATTTGTATGTTTGTGTGTTCTCGTAGCCACTTAAGAGGCAGACAATACATGAAAGATTAGCACCAACGTATTACGGAACTGAGACAGCTATGCAAAGCCATTAGTTCTAATATCATTAACTGAGGGCTGGGTGACGAAAGAAAGCGTCTGTATTCTTGTTGCCAATATTGAACATATAAAAATAATTCTGAATATAAAAGCGTTTTATTTGCATTTGTTTTTATTCGGATACTGTGATGCACACACTTATATATATATATATATATATATATATATATATATATAATAAAAAATAAATATAAATATAAAAAAATATACGAACATAAAAAAATTATATAAAAAAATTTAATGATAATGCCTTGTCTGTCGTATATATATATATATATATATATATATATATATATATATATATATATATGACATACAAGGTATTATCATTAAACTTTTTTATATAATTTTTCATGTGTTCTTGTTGATTTTTTTCTTTTCGAAAATAAGATTATATAAGAATTGTCCAACAATTTTGTACTTTCGACCGCTTTTGGCTATACTTTTAGCCATTATCAAGAATTAATTTTGTTTTACTTATAAATAAACAAGATGAAAGTTCTTGCGTATGTTAATAGTACAAAAGCTGAAAAATTATATAAAAAAATTAATGATAATACCCTGTCTGTCATTTTCAGTGAAACCTGTATAAAAGAGATTGTTGACCAAATTCGCAATACATATATATATATATATATATATATATACTTTTTTTTTTAAAAGTGCTCAATTCAATAAATATTGTAGAGCATATAATTAAATTTGATTTTTAATTAAAAATGCATTGCCACACGGAAATTGCTCTGTTTCGAGATTTCTACCTCGTCATCAGACAATGTTAAATATATGTTAAGCAATGTTAAGCAATTTAAATATATTTAAATGGAAATCATTTTCTCAACTATGATCTAACATTGCCTGATGACGGGATAGAAATATCGAAACATAGAAATTATCGTGTCGCTACATATTTTTTAATTAAAAAACAAATTTAATTATATATATATATATTTTAATCATATCACCCCGAGCAAGGCGGTAACGCCACTGATGTGCAGGGGGCTACGTAGAGTGAAAAGATTGGAAAAGAGAAAGCTGGAAACCACATCCTAAACAGGAATCAAGGGATGATCCTCTTCACCCGTTCAATTGACGTGGGTGGAGTGTGGTTGATGTACGGTGGTGTAATGAGAATTTGGAGAGGCCGATTTGATACATATTCCAGTCTAATTCATTTAATTTACTTACGTTCTATCACCCTTTGGAAAGGCATGAATCCAACTCATCTTCACCTAAATCTGTATGTACAGTGGGGTAGAGTGAAACTTATAGCCTTGACTGGCAACCAGTGTAGGCTAGGGTCAACTCTGAATTCAAAATCAATTGAAGATCTTGTGGTGCTCTCGGCGTGGTACTTCTCTGTATTCGGTTTTCCTGAGAAGTGTGTTTAATTCTGCACAAGTCTTCACCATCAATTTATATGTACAAGTAGCCTGAATGTACAAGTTCTAACAACCGAGCTGCTTAAAATATGATGTGTCGAGACCGGCTTTTCCTTTTTTGCTAAAGAAATCCTCATGTTTTTTAATACTTTACTTAGATTTGGGTAGGCATCTTTCGCTGTATTAAATGCACCTTTAGATTTCGGTGTCATATTTTCTGCTCTCCGTTTTTTGTTTTTGTTTTTTCTTGTTTACTATTTTAAACCAATCAAAGTGATAATTTCCTTAAGACACAAGGGGCGGTGCGAGTGAAACAAAATGAGAATACTTTAGTAAGAAGAAAAGAAAAATTAAAGAACAATTGTCAAGAAGACAGAAGATGGCCATTGGCGTTGCATTTAAAAAAAATTAAAATTGTAGGTGACAAGAAAGCAAGAAACCGGAAGAGATTTCCATTAGCCGCGCAAGAAAAGAAACTGTTAGAATAGAACTTACGGTTGCGTCTAGCTAGACCAACAGTAAAACAGTGAGACCTAATTGCGAAATTAGTTGGACGCACAAAATTTATACATTCGAGTCATCCAGGTGGAAAGCTCATCAGAACAGTTAACATAAAAATAATTATAGAAAAGCAGCCTCTTTTCTCGCATTTCCCGCCTGTGGAATTCCCTTCCATTTACTTGCTTCCCCGACAGCTACAATCTCCAAGAATTTAAATGTAAAGTCAATAGACATCTCCTATCTCACTAAGTTGCAACCTCTATCATGCTTCTTTCTCCATCCACTCCACTCTCATCAGTATTCTCATTCTTCTCTTACCCAATTTCTGACACCCCCTATAACCCTATAACCTGTCACTCTTTCTCATAACTTTCTTCCTATGTAACCCCTGCACTCCAGTGGCAGTAAACAGCCATGCTTGGGGTGATATGATTAGAAAAACTGATTTAAAGGAAAGTGAATGAAGTCGAGATATCAGGTGAGGGCCGATTACATTACAGATCGTTCTTTGGATTTTGTAAACAATCAGATATATAGGTACTAGCAATATAGCCCGGCGTTGATAGGGTGTAATGAAAGCTTTAAAATTAATTCATGGTCCTAGAACTCAGACTCTTTGGACGTTGACACGAAAGACTAAAAAGCAATAGTTGTTTCCAGTTAAAGCGAAACCGTAGACTGAGAGAAAAATGAATGGATGTAAGTCAAATTTTGATTTCCTGGTATCGATATCAAATAAGTTTTTTCGTCGTAAACTGAATTTTGAAGGCTAAATAAGTCCTCTGAGTAAATGGAATGATGGCTGAGACTAAGAACTACAATTATACCTACTTAGAGCCAAACTCAAAGCAAAAACTAAATAAAAGGGCTAAAAAAAATACAGGCATATAGGCAGATAAACAGACACACACACAAACATCTTGCCTTTTATATATATATATATATATATTATCGATTTTCTGCACTATTGTAAGAACTGCGACCTTAAAACTTCTGAATATCGTTTCTTATGTCTTTGTCTATGAATGTATCAAATTTGATTAAAATCGGATCACTCCTTCTATAACCCGATATTTTCGATTATCGATTTTCGATATTTATCGGGGGTACCTCGACACAAAACCTGAGCTAAGTACACTAGCAGACGCTTATAGTACAACTGTGTAAATTTTCAAGAAAATCGGTTCAGCCGTTTCGGAGTCTATAGGTAACGGACACACGCACACACAGACACACATACACATACACAAACACACAACGTTCCATTTATAAATATGTTTAGATGAACAGACATTCAGTTAAATGCCATACGTGATATACGTTTTGACGATCATGCCAGTTTCGAGACATGATTGACTGGGCAGAAGATTATCCTGCAGTAGGTTGCCATTTCTTATTGCAGGAGACTAGTTGCCAATCAAGGCTATAGAACCCAATCTCTTACGCTATTTCGTCCATAGCTGAAAGGAAAAGATATGGATTAATACTATTTCCAAGGATATTTGTGCGTAAGTGAATGCAAGGAATTCAAATGGAATTCGAACTCGGCTCTCCGATTTCTCATTCTGATGTTTATTACATCGTAACGCTCAAAGTTGGAGCACCCGTTGAAATACTTTGTTTTGATATAATCCCAGACATTTTAACTATAATTTTGCTTTCGTTTTTTTTTAAACCTTCCTCGTTGCATCCATGTTTTCTCTCTTAAAAACAATTATTTTTTTTACATAAAATGGGAGAGTAGAGATTTTATATATTTATAGTTATAAGTAGATAATGTCAATTATTATTCATGTTGTATCGCAATGTGATCTTTATAACAATCCGATGGTATTCAATAGAGATTCAACCAAGGGAAGTAAATAAAACTAAAGAAAAGCAACGAAATGTCGCACAATTCATTGCTATAAACGAAAAACCATTTCAAAACACTTTCAGTAAGCCATTTTTTGGGCTCGTCATGTAAACATTAATTTCATCTTAGACGTTTATAAATGATATTTTCTACTGATATTTATCGTCTCCACGATTTAGATTTTCTTGACGAGGGCAAATGCGAAATAGTTTAGACCAAATAACCGACAATATAAAAACTGGTTGAACGCAAGAAAAATTAGTTCATTAACTACGATCTACAGACGAGACAATGGAAAATGCAGAAGTCAATTTTTATCATGTATGCATGACGATTTACTCATCTATCTATCTATCTATCTATCTATCTATCTATCTATCTATCTATCTATCTATCTATATATATATATATAGAGATAGATAGTGTATCGAGGCAGCAAGTAATTTTCTAAACATATGCTGTTAAATATAAGCGACAATGAATGTCTATCATGTTTAATCATGAGCCGTTCTAAACGTCGTATTTTTGCTTTAATTTCAGTTGAAAATAAAGACAAAAATTCTCCAACATTTGGATAATTATTTATTGATTTTCTTCTAAGCTTTCGGCTCACATGAGCCATCTTCAGAGAGGTTGTTTAAACTGAAATATTATAACATCCACCATCATCGACGATTTTATTTTGTGTTGACATAAAACTCCCCTTGGCAACGGCAATAGTTACCAAAAAAATAATAAACGCAACTTTAAAACCGGAAATAACTTATTACATTGCATTTGACTACATGGTTTTGTTGTCATTTCGCGCTATCACGCGGTGTGACGTCATAAAACCGCATCGCAAATTTAAGGACTGCGTCTCCACTCCAACACCTACACATTATTAGTCTCCTCATAAGCAGGATTCTTCTCTGATATAAACAAATCTGAAGCGGAAAGAAGAAATCAATTTATACCACCTGACGAGCTCGGTAAAAAACGAGGAACAAAGGAAAAAATCGCTGAGTCATTCAAAGAACTTGAACATCTCCAAGAAAATTCCCTCAAGCTCGAAGAACTTTGACTGTGGTTAGATTTACGCTCTTGTAGTTAGAGGATGTGCGTTGTGGTGCAATGGATATAGACTCGGAACGACAAATCGGAGAGCCGAGTTCGAATTCTAGTTGAATTCCTTACATTCACTTACGCACAAATACCCTTGGGAAAGGTATTAATCTGTCTCTTTCCGTTATGGGTTAAATAATAGGACAGGTTGCATTGGCAACCTGCTGCGGAATAATCTTCTGTCCAGTTAGCCATGTCGCTTTCGAGACACGATCACCCAAAGCGTGTATCACGTCTGGCCTTTAACTGACTGAGTTAGAGGCAGTGTTAAAATGTCTCTAGAAACAACGATCGTTGAAATACATACAGAGTAAATGAGAAATACATCCAATAGGCATGAAGAAAAAGAAAAAATATTTTTATATATTCCTTCAGACGAAATCTACATACGAAACTAATTAGTACATTAGAGAGTCTTTCAGGTATTATGGTGGTTGTAAAAAATGTTGGGCTTTGGTGCAAAGAATATTGTATAGTTTGGGTCAAAACTTAGCTAAGTTTTTAATATGAGGCATATGAAGACAAGCCTTCCTCAGAATTACAGTTGGCCTTGTACAAGTTTTTTTGTATTTATGCAGAGAGAGACTGAGCAGGACTAATAAAGCAGACATGCATAAAGAGATAAGAGAAATGACAGAACAGAAAACTTGGTCCTCAACAGGATGTATAAAATTCAAAAATGGAACGATAATATTGGAGAAAAGGAAATAATCCAGCGATATGAAAAATATATAAAAGACTTTTTCCACGAGAAGTGAGAACAACTGATAATACACAAAGATGAGGACGGACCGGAAATATTAAAGTCCGAAGCGGAAGCTGCAATGGCCAAACTAAATAGAAACAAAGCACTTAGTACAGCCGGCATTGTAATAGAGCTATTGATAGCCATGAAAGAATTTGGTGTAGAGAAAATTACAGAAATAAATGAAATTTATAATAGTGGTGAAATACCAGACGATAGCACTGCCTACGAAGCCAGGTGCAAACGAGTGCAAAATACACCGAACTATCAGCTTAATGAGTCATTTCATGAAACTGATCGTCCGAATCCTGATGAATAGAGCGAGAAGCAGAATCAGGACAGAGATAGAACAAGAACAGTGTGGGTTCGTTAAAGACACCGGAACAAAGAACGCCATATTTATGATTAGGATGCTGTCCGAAAGGGCAATACAAATAAAGAAGAATTTGTACCTATGTTTTATCGATTATGCAAATGCGTTCGACAAAATACTCCACAAAAATGGATGAAGATGCTCAGCAGCCTCGTCATATTTGGAAAAGACATTAGAGTAATTAAGAATTTCTACTGACAGCAAACTATCTCATCAGATTTACAAAGATAGAAAGGGGTGTAAGACAAGGATGTGTCTTTTCACTGGATCTATTCAACTTGTACAGTGAGACTATTTTGAGGAACCCAGATGTTATGCCAAGGTTTGTCATCAAAGGCCACAATTTAAACAACAAAAATTATGCAGATAGCAGACACGGAAAGGGAACTACAAGACTTCCTACAGAAGGTAGCTGAAGAGAGTGACAAAACAGACTACAAATATACTGCAAGAAAACCGAATGCATGGTCATCAGCGAAAAGAGCAGCCCAAAATGCCAAATACAGGTGGGGATACTAAAATCAAGCAGGTACAAAAATTTAAATACCAGGGAAGTGTTCTAACAGAAGACAGAAAGTGCGACACAGAGATCCGAAGGCGAATTGACATGGCGAAGGACGTGTTCTAGAAGCTGAGTAAAGTATTAAGGCACAGGGAACTTTCACTAGAAACAAAGAAGATAATACTAGATTGCTATGTGATGTCAATTCTTCAATATTGCAGTGAATGTTCGACAATATCATCAAAGATGACGGAAAAACATGAAGCAACTGAAATGTGGTTCCACAGAAGGATGGTGAGGATATCATGGACCGAGCATGTGAGCAATGATAAGATGTTGGAAAGAATGGAAACGATAAAGAAAATTAATATTGAGCATCAATAAGAGACAACTGAAGTTCGTGGAAGGACGGCTTGGAGAACCTGATACTAACAAGCCAACAGAGAGGAGAAATAGACAGAGGAAAGCAGCTGATAACATATTTGAAGGGCCTGAGCAGGTGGGTGACAGAAAGGGGGTTGTGAGATGTTACAGGAGAAAGTGTGCTAAGAGCAACTAGGGATAGGGAGACGTGGAAGACCATGATCGCCTACGTCCTGAACGGGCAAGGCACATAGAAGAATAAGAAATATTACTGAATCGACACTGTTTTTTATTTCAATTTTAAGTTTTTCTTTTTAATCATATCACCCCGAGCAAGGCGTTAACGCCACTGATGTGCAAGGGGCTACATCGTAGTGAAAAGATTGGAAAAGAGAAAGCCGGAAACCACATCCTAAACAGGGAACAAGGGATGAGCCTCTTTACCTGTTCAATAGACGAAGGTGGAGTGTGAACCGGGCTATAGTTTAGTCTATCTACTCCAATTGAAAAAACGTGAGAAGACTGGAAAAGAGAAAAAACCGGAAACCGCATCCTAAACAGAAAATAAGGGATGAGCCTTTTCACCTGTTCAATAGACATTGGATGGAGTGTAAACCGGGCGATAGTTTAGTCTATCTACTCCAATTTGTTCAATAGACGTGGATGGAGTGTGAATCGGGCGATAGTTATGCGTAGAGTATAAGTCTGATTCCGCATTCATTTAAATTTTTTCAAAGACTACAAAAGATTTTAAGTTATTTTTTAAAATTTATTTTTACATTGACTATATCTTCTATTTTTCATTTTTCTATCTTTTTAAATTTTCAAATATTTTTTTCAAATTTCTTTAACCCATCCTTAGAAATTATAGTTTCTTATTTTTATGCTGTAACGTTCTTTTATTTGCTGCACTAACGCATTTCATTTGATTTTTCTTGCTTTTTGTTTAAGTTATTTCCTTATTTTTAAAATCCCCGTCTTTAATGCATTTTTTTTCAATTCAATTTTTTCAGTGTAATGTTTATTTTACGCCAGACTTTCAGTCAAATTTCTTTTTCATATTTCGGTTTATTTCGGCCATTTTGTTTGCTTGCTAGACAACCCGACCATTTTTTTTTTTTTGCTACATGTACTTTTTATTGTAATTTTTATTTTTGTTTCTCCGTTTATCATGCCGGAGCATACACTTTCTCCCACAAAAACAAAAAAAAAAATCAGCATAAACTACTGGGTGATTTTTAAGTTGTCGAAAAAAAATGAAATTTACCAAGGCGATTGTTTACAACAGTGATTAGCTAGCAAATGTAGACGGTACCTCCCAGTAACAACATATATATATATATATATAGTCATCCGCAGACAGATATTTTTCGCAGCTTATCAGTACAGTTAGACTCCGATTGCTACACAATCCAGGCTCGAAACCCGACCGATTTGGCGTCACTCGGCGACTCTACCCCTGGGCCACGGGGCATTCGGTTGTAGAAGGCAGTCTTTTTAGCACATATCATATTACGCGCCCAATAGCTAGCTTGCTCAAATTCATTTTTACTGAATGAGCGATGCGTACATGCTAGAGTGGCTACTGTTTTTCAAAGTCTATCTTTTTCCAGAGTGCTCAATCAGGGTGTGAGAGCGTAAATATATATATAATGCAGACGAACCTAATGAGCCAGACAAACCTACCTAAAGTTTCACTTAAACGGATCGTCAGGGAAAGCTGGCTCTCCGTAGGTTCGTCTGGCTTATTAGGTGCTATTTAGTTTGCTCTACCTTTGTAATGGGCGCTTTCTGTTAGATGATTACTCGTATCGGGTTTTTTATTTGGGCTTTGTGTTGATGTCGGTCCGAACACTTTTGACTGATTTTCATGCCCTAAGCTCATTCTTTTTTTCACAACCATTTTTTCCTTCATTCGAAAGTTTTCGAGGAAGGGTTTCGAGACAATTATAATTATAGTCACGTTTATATATATATATATATATATATATATATATATATATATATATATATAAAGTAGAATCCTTGAAATTTGTTTAGATAAATCCTAATAGAGACTAACTCGAAAGAGAACTCAATGTTAAATCGTATTGTTAAATTTAACAGAGTATTATAAAATTTAAATGTAGACATAAAAATATGTATAGGATCACTTAACAAAATCCAAATTTAAACTTAAAAATTTGTTTTTGAAAAAAAATCTGAAAGGTCCCGTTTAAGACTTTATACCCTCCAAATTTTTTATATCATTCTTGCTATCATAGGTACTCTATTATTATTATTAATATTATTATTATTTCTTTTATTATTATTATTATTATTATTATTATTATTATTATTATTATTATTTTCACTTTTATTCACTGTAGTTAATAACATATTAATATTATTTAAATATTAGTATATATATTATATTTAAGAAATTAGTTTTCATATTATAAAGAATTATTATTAATTTATATTCACTTATCGTTGTATGTTATCTTCATAATTAGGTTATATGTATTTTTATTGTTTTTATTTTTATTATTATTTTTATTATTATTATTCATTTTTCTATTATTTTTTGCATATTTTTAATTATTTATTTATCTTTAAAACTTTTTATTATTACTTTTTCGATTATTTTTAATTTTTAATTTTTTAATTATTATAAATTTTAGTGTTCTAGATTTTAATTTCTTTATTATCACCTTATTATTCCAAATATAACAATATATTACGACTATTATTATTATGACGATTAAAATTAATAAGAAAAACTAACAATTTTTCTAGTGTAAATTCAACCCCTTTTTTTTTAATCATCTCATCCCAAGCAAGGCATTCCACTGCCACTATTGCGCATGGGGCTACATAGGGGAAGGTAAAGAGAAGGAGTGGTTAGACATAGGGAATGTCAAGAGGAAAATGACAGATGAGTAAGGATAGCGAGGATGAGGGTTGGGCAGATGGGAAGAGTGTTTGATAGAATGGGAGCAGGTTAGTGTGTTAGAAGGTGTCTATTGACCTTACATTTAAACTCCTGGAGATTGTAGCCGTCGGGGAAGCAATCATGTGGTAGGGAATTCCACAGTCGGGAAGTGCGAGAAAAGAAACTGTTGGAGTAGAAGTTACGGCTGCATTTTATCGGTTTCACTGTAAAAGGGTGGGACCGAGTTGCTAATCTAGTATCTCGTTCAAATTCGTATTTAGGGGGCACCAGTGATCTAAGTTCATCGGAGCAGAAGCCGTGAAAGTATTTATAGAAGAGACACAGGGAAGCCACGTCGCGCCGGTGGGAGAGAGACTGCAGGCGGTCTGCCAAGTCGGTATCTATCACATTACAGACCCTCCTCTGAACCTTATCGAGAAGCCCGAGGAGAACAGCAGGGGCACCCGACCAGATATGGCAGCAGTATTCAATGCACGGGCGGATGGTAGATTTATAAATGTGCAGGATATATTTAGACGGAAAAAACTTCCGGGCCCTACACAGAAAACCGACTTTCATAGCAGCGGATTTAGCAATGGATTCAATATAGTCATTCCATTTGAGGTCCGCTGAAAGTGTGAGACCAAGGAGGCGTAGTGTTTTACTCTTTGGGAGGCAAGCCTGGTCCATGCTAATGGGAGGTAGGTGAGATTGTCGATGATGGTTAATTGAGAGTAGCTTCGTTTTAGAAGCATTAAAATTTACTAGCCATTTCTTACCCCAGTCCAATATGGATTGGAGGTCTTTTTCAATCTCGGCTGCGAGGTTAGCCTTGACGCATACACCAGATTTTTGTAGAAGGCGAGAGTAAACTGTGGTGTAATCGGCGTACAAACCTATTTGGGCTCTTATAGAATCAGGGAGATCATTAATGTATGTCAGAAAGAGTGTAGGACCTAAGATGGAGCCTGCATTTGTATGGTAGTTCTGAGAGGCATGTCCGTTTAATATCACCTTCATTTTAAATGTCAATGTCATACATCTAAGACAGACAAGTGGAAACTCGGATCAAAATTAATTTATTTATTAACAAAGATTTTTTGCTAATCTAGGTCAAAGACGCCGCATGAAGCTAAAATCTAATACATTAAGTTATACCCCCTTTTCCCTTATATATTATATAATGTAATAAATATGTAATGAATATGCATACACCTTGGTTCCCCCTCACAGTAATGTTATCGGCTGGTGTCAGCCATAAATACAGAAAAAGCGAGGACGCATAGAGGTCTACAGGTCTTCGACTAGAGGTCTACAGGCCTACCACTAGAGGTCTACGTCCATACGTCTAGAGGTCTACAGGTCTACGACCAGAGGTCTACTAGTCTACCGCTAGAGGTCTACTACTACTGGTTTACGTCTATTGAATGCGCCTACGTCTCAGGATACTACATACGACGAGTACCGTCCATTACGTCTACATGCTAGATTGTTCTATCCGATTACATTTATCTAAACCGTTTAACTACCTCAAAGCATATCTATATCCCTTTCCGGGACATATTATATATATATATATATATATATATATTATATATATAATATTATATTATATATATTATAATATTATATAATATATAAAATATTACATTAAATAAGATATTACGGAAATTAACGAAACTGGTTATAAACAACCGACAATTTGAAATGATTTGTTTGAACATTATTTTTGATCGATACTCGTATTTAAGTAGATATTCTGTTTATAATCAAACAGTATTATGTATGTATTTCTACCAGCCTGATTATTTACGATAAATCTTTGTTACGAAAATGTGTGTTATTCGGCAGGATTCAAACCTGCGACCCCTATCCACATAGAGGAAGCAACTATGTGAGCTGGCGCGTCTTAGACCTCTCGACCACGAATGACGATCAGTTTAAACGATGTCAAATTAAGCCTATAATACAATTTTCGAATTCATCGTAATAACCATCTCTGATCTGAAATGTATCGTAATGTCAACAAATGTAAACAAGTTACGGGAATTATGTGGATAGGAGTTGCAGGTTCAAATCCTACCGAATGACACACACAAATACCCTTGGGAAAAGTATTAATCCGTCTCTTCTATCCAGTTATAGATTAAATAATAGGACAGATTGGGTTCTATAGCCTTGGTTGGCAACCAGTCTACCGCAGAAAGCAATGGCAACCTACTGCGTTATAATCTTTTGTCCAGTCAGTCATGTCTGTTTCGAGATATGATCGCCCAAAGCTTGCATCAGATATGGCACTTAACTGACTGATATATATATATATATATATATATATATATATATATATATATACACACAAAAATCTAGAGTGAGCCAAAACCTACCGCGGTTTCACACTACGGATCGTCAGCCTTTGCCCTGACGATCCGTAGTGTGAAACCCCGGTAGGTTTTGGCTCACTCTAGATTTTTGTGTGTTTTTGCTCTACTATTGTATCTTTTCTTTCGTACTTTGTATTGAGCACTTTTTCTTGTGTTTGGTTCCGTTTGGGGTTTTGTCTTTACTGCGGAGTATTGAATGTTTTGTTCTTGTTCCGCGGGTTCCTTTTTTTTCTCCCCATTTATCCGACGTCTTAGTACACCTGATTGTAACGGATTTAGGTTCTGTTTGTTAATGTTTTTTTCGGAGGTTTATTTTAGTATAAATTTACGACCTGCATACTTACAGAGTCTATTTAGTTATTATTACATATATATATATATATATATTAGGCACTCAAGTTAGGTTACTGAATGAAGTTATGTTTTGACCGTAAGAAGTGGGGTTTATGTGGATCTGTATGATAGACAATGTCTGACCATTGACTTGTAATATTAAGAAGGTAGTGATGGAATATGTAATATCGCTATTCCAGGTTATGATGAGAAACGACATTCAACAGCAAGGTCTCTAATCTGGAGATTGGAGGTTTTGAGGAGCGTGGAACACCTTTTAATTGCTGTTGTTCTCAGGTCTACTTTGGCCCGGAGTGGTTGCACCTGTTAGGGTTCCAGCTATGCATAAATAGTATAATTTATCACTACAAGGATAATTTTTGTGGATATCTGTTGCAATAAACGCCACGTTTTTATTTTTAAAGCGTGTCTATTAGATCTATCAAACTTCGCACTCAAGAAATAACAATAATAAACAGATTCTCATCATCGTTTACACTTAAACTTTGTATAATCGCGGTCAGTCATTGTCTATGATACATATCCACATAACCTGCACTTCTTCGATCTTAGGTCCAGAACATAATCTCATTTATCTACATTGAGTGGCTCTTCGGCTTTACACTGGGTAGATCTTAATGTAATAAAATAAATGGTTTTCAGGAAAGTATACACACACATTCAGTAATGAATCATTGGTTCCAAAATAACTGCACGCATAGCACACACACACACACACACACACACACACACACACACACACACACACACACACACATATATATATATATATATATATATATATATATATATATATATATATACTACCGGCCCTAATTATTAGGCCACCCCATATTTAAAAAAAATGTATTTAATACTATTTTTAGTGGATAATTATAAATGAAAATAGAATGGTTCTTTTGTCATTATTAGTTTGCAAAATTTTACAAGGCAAGGAAGCAAAGATGAACTCGTCCGAATCACGCTAATTTTTATTTATTGTTTCAATGATGAAACTGCAATATAAGTAATTATTAAATATTTATAAATTCATTTGATGCACATGTTATTGTGGAGTATTAACAAAAGGACCATTTTATTTTCATTTACAATTATTCACTTGGCAATAAAACAAAGAAAATAGTATGAAATTCATCATTTTTAAAACACTGGAGTGGCCTAATAATTATGACCGGTAGTTTATATATATATATATATATATATATATATATATATATATAGGGGGATTACAAAAGATGGGACCCATTTTACTATTCATGATCAGAGGAAAAAAAAATAAAAATAATTTGAAGGAAAACGAAAACAGCGGACGGGTTTCGCCTTCATTCATCAGAGCTAAATCGAGCGATTCTAAATTGCAAACATAAAATGAAAGTGACATAAAATATTATTGAGGACGTGAAACAATTTAAATAAAAATAACGGTCAATCTCAACAAACACTTCCTCTGTTTACAAAAAGAGGACTCTCTGGACTGAACATAAATTGTGTAAACTGAACATAAATTGCGTAAACCCCTGGCTTGAAAGTGATTTTTATAGAGAGAAACAGATAAGCATAATTGAAGATGGATGTTCAATGTTCTCACCAGATCGATAGATATACAGATAAGAATAGTTTCAGGTAGATATAAAAAGACTGATATATATATATATATATCGACAAAATTACAAAATAAAGAACAAATAAGAAACGTTTATCAATCTAACATGTTTCACTTTTATTAAAGCTTCATCAGAGACTGAGATATGGAGAAAAAGAAAAAAGAAATATATGACAAGATGCAGGAGAAATAGGAAACTTTTATCAATCTAACATGTATCACTGTTATTAAGTCTTCATCATAGAATTAGATATGGAGAAAAATTAGAAAGAATATATAACAAGATAAAGAACAAAGAGGACATGTTTATCAAACTAACATGTTTCACATTTATTAAAACTTCACCAGAGACTGAGATATGGAGAAAAAGAAACAATAAAGAAATATATAACAAAGATAAAATAGGAAACGTCTATCAGTCTAATACGTTTCACTTTGATTAAACTTCGTCAGAGCCTGTTATATGGAGAAAACAGGAAAGAAATATATGACAAGATAAAGAACAAATAGGAAACGTTTATCAATCTAACATGTATCATTGTTATTAAGTCTTTTTTTTTTTTTATTAGCGTTTCACCCCAAGCAAGGCATGTCACTGCCACTACTGCGCAGGGGGCTACGTTGAGTGGAGAAAGGATGATTAAATATAGGAAATGTCAGAGGGTGGGTGATAGGCGGGTAAGGATACCTAGAATGTGGGTTGGGTAGATGAGAGTGTTCTGAGAATAATTGGGAGTTAGTGTGATAGGAGGTGTCTATTGACCCTACATTTAAACACCTGGAGATTGTAATTGTCGGGAAAGCAGAGTTGTGGAAGGGAGTTCCACAGGCGGGAAGCGCGAGAAAAGAAGCTTTTGGAGTAGAATTTACGGTTACATCTTATTTGTTTAACTGTAAAAGGGTGGGACCTCGTTGCTAATCTAGTATCTCTTGTAAATTCGTGTTTAGGCGGCACCAGTGATCTAAGCTCATCGGAGTAGTAGCCATGAAAGTACTTGTAGAAGAGGCACAGGGAAGCCACATCACACCGGTGAGAGAGCGGCTGCAGCCTGTCTGCCAAGTCAGTATCAACCACGTTACAGATCCTCCTTTGTATTTTGTCAAGAAGCCCAAGGAGAGCAGCAGGGGCACCCGACCAGATATGGCAGCAATATTCAATACACGGGCGGATGGTAGATTTGTATATGTACAGAATAGATTCAGGTGGGAAAAACTTCCGGGCCCTGCACAGGGAGCCGACTTTCATAGCAGCAGATTTGGCAATGGATTCGATATAGTCATTCCATTTGAGGTCCGCCGAAAGTGTAAGGCCAAGGAGGCGTAGTATTTTACTCTCTGGGAGGCTAGCCTGTCCCATGCTAATGGGAGGTAGATGCGATTGTCTATGGTGGTTAGTTGATAACAGCTTCATTTTAGAGGCATTCAAATTTACCAGCCATTTCCTACCCCAGGCCACTACGGATTGGAGGTCCCTTTCAAGTACGGCAGCGAGGTTCACTTTGTCGTCCACACCTGGTTTCTGATCGATGCGAGAGTAGATTGTTGTGTCATCGGCATACATGCCAACTTGGGATCTAATGGTGTCGGGGAGATCATTAATGTAGATCAGAAAGAGTGTGGGACCTAGGATAGAACCTTGAGGGACGCCCGCGTTCGTATGGTAGTTTTGGGAGGCATGCCCATTTAATACCACCTTCAATGTGCGGTTAGAGAGGAAAGACTGGATGAGGTCAAACAGATGTCCAGTTATCCCAAAGCTCCGCAGTTTGCACAAGAGGCCAGCATGCCAGACCCTGTCGAATGCTTTGGAGATATCCAAGGCAACGGTTCGGGCTTCATCATTCTTGTCGAGTGCCCGGTACATGTACTCGGTAATGGTCGTTAGCATATCAGCAGTAGACCTGGTGAAGCGAAACCCGTACTGTTTGTCAGAGAGAAGCCCGTTGGCCATGAGATGCTGAATCACCTCGGCGTTGATAATGGCTTCGAAAACTTTGCCAAAGATTGGAAGGAGACTAATAGGACGGTAATTGGCGGGATCTGAGGGTTCGCCAGAATTCTTAAATATAGGAACTACGCAGGAGGACTTCTAACAGGCAAGAAAGCAGGAAGCAGATAGGCAGAGGTTATAGAGTTTAGAGAGGACAGAGGAGAGTTCTGGGGCACATTTCTTCAGTACTATGACTGGGATTCACCGCCGCTAGCTTTGTGTGGGTCAAGTTGTGCAATTGTCTTCATCATAGAATTAGATATGGAGAAAAATTAGAAAGAGTATATAACAAGATAAAGAACAAAGAGGACATGTTTATCAAACTAACATGTTTCACATTTATTAAAACTTCATCAGAGACTGAGATATGGAGAAAAAGAAAAAATAAAGAAATATATAACAAAGATAAAATAGGAAACGTCTATCAGTCTAATACGTTTCACTTTGATTAAACTTCGTCAGAGCCTGTTATATGGAGAAAACAGGAAAGAAATATATGACACGATAAAGAACAAATAGGAAACGTTTATCAATCTAACATGTTTTACTTTTATTAAAGCTTCATCAGAGATTGAGATATGGAGAAAAAGAAAAAAGAAATATATGACAAGATGAAGAAGAAATAGGAAACGTTTATCAATATAATATGTATCACTGTTATTAAGTCTTCATCAACTCGCTCCCGTATTCTTGCTTTCCTGACGGCTACAACCTCCAGAAATTTAAATGCAAAGTCAAAACTCATCTACTAACCACTGGACTCTAGCACTCTCCCCACCCCCGTATAACCTTCCCTTTCTCTCCACCTATGTATCTGTCATCGCACCTGCTTTCTCAGCTTTCTATTGTTCCTTTCTAACTAGTTTGTACTCCTCACTCTTTTCTAATTAATCTTTTTACATTTATGTAGCCCCCTGCACATCAGGGGCGTTTCCGCCTTGCTCGGGGTGAAATGATTAAAAAAAAAAAGAATTAGATATGGAGAAAACTTAGAAAGAATATATAACAAGATAAAGAACAAAGAGGACATGTTTATCAATCTAACATGATTCACTATTATTAAAACTTCACCAGAGCCTGAGATATGGAGAAAAAGAAGAAAGACAGAAATATATAAGATAAAGAAGAAATAAGAAACTTTTATCAGTCTAACATATTTCACTTTTATTCTCTGATGAAGCTTTAATAAAAGTTAGACCAGGTCGATTCTGTCGTGTCCTATTCTGTTGTGTAGTTTTTCTTTCCGATGATAATGGAACATTGCCAGTTGGTACTTTCTTGTATATATATATATATATATATATATATATATATATATATATATATATATTTTAATCATTTCACCCCGAGCAAGGCAGAAACGCCACTGATGTGCAGGGGGTTACATAAATGTAGAAAGATTAATTAGAAAAGAGTGAGGAGTACAAGCTAGTTAGAAAGGAACAATAGAAAGCTGAGAAAGCAGGTGCAATGACAGATACATGGGCGGAGAGAACGTGAAGATTATACAGGGGAGGGGAGAGAGCTAGAGTCCAGTGGTTAGTAGGTGAGTATTAACTTTGCTTTTAAATTTCTGGAGGTCGTAGCCGTCAGGAAAGCAAGAATACGGGAGTGAGTTCCACAGGCGGGAAGTGCGAGAGAGGAAGCTGCAGGAGTAGAATTGTCGTCTGCGTTTGGCTAACCTGACTGTGAATGGGTGGGACCCAGTTGCCAGTCTGGTTGCACGGGTAAACACCTGTTGAGGAGGCATCAGTGACTTAAGCTCATCCGAGCAGAAGCCATGAAAGTATTTATAGAAGAGACAGAGGGAGGCCACATTTCGACGATGGGAAAGTGGCTGCAGACGAGTCGCCAGATCAGTACCTATCACATTACAGACTTTCCTTTGGAGCTTGTCAAGAACACTGAGGAAAACGGCAGGGGCACCTGACCATAAATGGCAGCAGTACTCCATGCACGGACGGATGGTTGACTTGTATAGCTTTCTCTCTCTCTCTCTCTCTCTCTCTCTCTATATATATATATATATATATATATATATATATATATATATATCTGGTAAAGTTGACAGTTTCTTTCTTCCTTTTGATGACGCAAATATCACACGGATTACGAAATTCGGATATGATAATTTTATTGCCATTTGGACTTACTCACCTAAACGAATGTTTCCGAATAAACACAGAAAAGCATAAGCAAAATCATTTGTCAAATACACAAATTCGATGATGAGTGTAAGTAAGCCTTAATTAATGCACATATACATATTATATTTATTGATTGAAGTAATCTGTCTAAAAGTAACAATTTCGTAGACACATGAACAAGGAGGAGCATGTTAATGGTGTAATATTTTTGTTTACCTTCTCGTTCGACATAGAAAATATTGATTTGCAGACGTCATTGTATAGTTTTGTCTGGCGGGAAAACAATCTAGTAATGCACGCGTAGCTTTTCTAAAAAGAAAAAAAATTATTGCCTCTGAAATAGAGCGCAAGCGACAACAAAATGGTGGCAAACGAAGAAAAGAGAAGAAAAAAAAAGTGAGGAAAGGAAAGGCACAGTACGTCAAAGGAAAAGACAGACGAAGAGTGCGAAAAAAGTAAAGTCTTGAAAGAATGGTGCGTGGATGGAGACGTTGATTGAATTTCGCTACGTTTGACGCCAACAAATGATTTACTGGCTTTCTAGACGTTCAGAAATTGCTTTTATTAGATTCAATTTCTATTTTTTTTTTTTGTTCATAATCTGTTTATATTTATCCATATCCTTTCATGGCATTCGTCTTCACTTAGCCATCTCTTCTTACATACGTTTTTCATCATATCTATTTCTATCTCATCAGTCAGACTTGGGCGATCATGTCTCGAAAGAGACATGACTGAATATAGAACCCAATCAGACCTGCCATTTAACTTATAGCTGGATGGAGAAGAGATAGATTATATTACATTATTATATTAAATGTGATTAGTGGGGGATCAGTTTATTACTTCATAGTAATAGAAAACTGATCCCCCATTTATGCCCAGTAGAAGTTTGAATTATGTTTCCAGTTATTATATTCAGTCAGTCAGTTAAGTGCCATACGTGATCCATGCTTTTGGGCGATCATGTATCGAAAGAGATATGACTAACTGGGCAGAAGATTATCCCGCAGTAGATTGCCATTGCTTTCTGCGGTAAACTGGTTGCCGACCAAGGCTATAGAACCCAATACGTCCTGCCATTTAATTTATACCTGGAGGGAGAAGAGATAGATTATATCACATTATTATATTAAGTATAATTAGTGGGGGATCAGTTTATTACTTCATAACGACAGAAAACCGACCCCCCACTGTAGAAGTTTTAATTATGTTTCTAACTATTATCTTCAGTCAGTCAGTTAAGTGTCATACGTGATACCCGCTTGGGCGATCATCTCTCGAAAGAGACATGACTGACTGGGCAGAAGATTATCCCCCAGTAGGTTGCCATTACTTTATACAGTAGGCTGGTTGCTAGCCAAGGATTTAGAATCCAATCTGTCCTATTATTTAACCCATAACTAGAGGGAAGAGACGGATTAATACCTTTCCCAAGGGTATCTGCGCGTAAGTGAATCCAATGAATTCAACTGGAATTTGAACTCGGTTCCGCGAGTTCTATCTCATATATATATATATATATATATATACTAAGAGTATAGTATTTGTTTTCTTTTTTCTTTTTTTTTTCCATTTTTATTTGTTTCTTTTCTTTAATTTTCATGTTTATTTTATTTTGTGTTGTTATTGTGTGCTTATATGACCTCTTATAATGTATTTCTGTGTGTGCTTATTTTGTGCATGTTTATATCTATACTCCTGCTTTGCGTTTGTATATATATATATATATATATATATATATTAGTCATTCACATATTATCCTGTTTCGCTGTATCTTTCTTCTGGCCGGGATCGAAACTCGACCGATGTAGTGTCAATCGATGTAGCTATCCCCTAAGCCAAAAGCGCATGAAATCAGAGAAAGGAAATTTTAACGTGTTGTATATAAGCAGTGTATAGGGTGTCCATAAAGTCCGTTGCAGTTTTAAAAAAATAATAACTTTATTTGTATTTGCGATAGAAAGAATCTATAAAAAAAAGTTTTAAAGTTTAATATACCTAGCTTTAGCTATGGCTATTGAATAATTATTTTTCACAAAAATTTGCAACAATTGTTAGGTAAGTAAACAGATGGATCGGGAGGGGTGGATCATTTTATTGGCGTCCACGTTTGCCAGATTTGACGCCATTAGATGTTTTTATGGAGACATATTAAAACAATTGTGTATGCAACCAAACCTAGTTCTTTAGAAGATTTGAAAGTTGAAATAACTAATATGATTTCAGGTATTACTGTAAATCAGTTGGCAAATGTTTTCCGTGAACTACAAAATCGTATTATCTTTTGTATTGCTAATGATGTAGGACATGTGAGAACTTCAATAAAATTTCAATAAAACCATAAAAAATATAGATTTACTTCTTTCTAATTCTTTTTACAAATTATTTTTATCGCAAATACAAATAGAGTTTGATATTTTCGGCTTGACAAAGCAGTGTGTAATTTTTACAACTGCGGAAATAATTTTTGATAACCGTTTGTTTATATGTTAAGTTGTCCTCTTTATATTTCATATTGCTCAGGATATCATCCATTGAGCTGTCTATTTTTATCCATTTAATTTTATATTAATTATATAATTTTCTTTCGGATTATACACTCCGTTTTTACGGGTTTCTCACTTTTCATTTTCATATCTAAACTTATTTATAAATGGAACTTTTTCTCTGTGTGCGTGTCTGTGTGTGTGTGTGTCCGCTACCTATAGACTCCGAAACGGGTGAATCGATTTTCTTGAAAATTTACACAGTTGTACTATAAGCGTCTGCGAGTTTTCTTAGCTAAGCTTTGTGTCGAGGTACCCCGGATAAGTATTGAAAATCGATAATCGAAAAAATCGTGTTATAGAAGGAGTGGTCCGATTTTAATCAAATTTGATACACTCATAGACAAAGACATAAGAAACGATATTCAGAAGTTTCAAGGTTGCAGTTCCTACAATAGTGCAGAAAATTGATTATGTATATATATAAAAGGCAAGGTGTTTGCGTGTGTGTTTGTTTATCTGCCTGTATGTCTGTATTTTTTTTCGGCCATTTTATTTTAGTTTTTGCTTCGGTTTTGGCTCTAAGTTGGTATAATTGTAGTTCTTAGTCTCAGCCATGATGCCATTAACTCAGAGGACTTATTTAGCCTTCAAAATTCAGTTTACGACGAAAAACTTATTTGATATCGATACCAGGAAATCAAAATTTGACTTACGTCCATTCATTTTTCTTTCAGTCTACGGTTTCGCTTTAACTGGAAACAACTATTGCTTTTTAGTCTTTCGTGCCAACGTCCAAAGAGTCTGAGCTCCAGGTTCATGATTAGTATTAATGTTTTCATTACATCCGAGCAACGCCGGGTTATACTGCTAGTATATATATATATATATATATATATATATATATATATATATATATATATTATAAGTTATAGTTTAGTACATGTACAAATTATAATTTACTACAAAAGTGTACATTTAGTTTCGACGTCGAGAAAACAATGTCTAATCAGGTAGTTAATAATGATGGTAATAAACGTTATTTTTGAAAAAGAAAATTATAAAATTTCACTTACCATTATTTTTGAAATTTTTGGGAAATAAATAATTAAATATAATATGTATTACGCAGTGTAATCTTGCCAGGTCGCTGACTACATTCGAATTCCAGCAGAAATTGGACAGCATTGTATATTTTTTTGATCTTACATCTTCTGATTCCCACATATTTCAGTCTCAACAAAAATGAATTAATGAGAACTTCGGTTATCTGAAAGATTTAAACTAGTTCAGCCTCCTGGAAGAACATTTTTGGGAGGATAGAATCATGAAGCTGCCTAAAATATAAGGAAATACTATGAAAATGAATGGCAGGTGTGGCGTTGAATAAATTATTGCGCAATAAACGTCTTTGGAATTCGATTAAAATGCTATAAGATCTCTTTCCATCCAATATCTCCTGTTAGTTACACATTTAAATATTCGAACTTGGACCAATGTACGAACATTGGTTTTTAATCGACAGACGACTTCTTCTGATAAGATGATTGGAGCAACACACTCTTCCTCCTTTCATTTTCGTTTATTGAAACCTTTCCCGTAAAAGGCTAATTTTAGTAAGCATGCTCCGATGAACTTAGATCACTGGTGCCCCTAGATACGAATTTGCAAGAGAAACTAGATTGGCAGCTAGATCCCTCCCTTTTACAGTGAAACCGATAAAATGCAACCGCAATTTCTACTCCAATAGTTTCTTTTCTCGCACTTCCCGGCTGTGGAATTCCCTTCCACACGATTGCTTCCCTGACGGCTACAATCTCCAGGAGTTTAAATGTAAGGTCAATAGACACCTCCTAACACGCTAACCTGCATCTATTCTCTCAAACACTCACCATCTAACCAACCCTCATTCTCGATACACTTTCTATCTCCCTCCTAACATTTCCTATATCTAACCATCCTTTCCCATCACTCCTTCGACCCTATGTAACCCCCTGCGCTACAGTGGCAGTGGAATGCCTTGCTCGGTATGAAACGATTAAAAAAATAAATAAAATACATCTTTTTTAGTGGTTGAGATGAGTGTCATTTGCTTACTACTGGCATTAAGATGTGGAAAAAGCCCGTATGCTAATTTTAGAGTATTAACCGATTTTTTTTTAATCGTATCACCCGAGCAAGGCGGTAACGTCACTGATTTGCAAGGGGCTACATAAGAGTAAAAAGATCAGATAGAAGAGAGTGAAGAGAGTGAAGAGAGAGACGAACCAGTTAGAAAGGAGCAGGAGAGAAAGGAAAGGATATAAAGGATGTTGTAGAAAGAACTAGAGTCAAGTGGTTAAGAGATGAGTATTGGCATTGCATTTAAATCTTTGGAGGTTGTAGCCGTCAGGAAAGCAGGAATATGGAAGCGAGTCCCACAAGCAGGAAGTGTGAGAAAAGAAACTGAAGGAGTAGAATTGTCGTCTGCATTTGGTTGATCTAACTGCGAATGGGTGAGACCAAGTTGCCAGTCTAGTTGCACGAGTAAACACCTGTTGCAGAGGTACCAGTAACTTAAGTTCGTTGGAGCAGAAGCCATGAAAGTATTTATAGAACAGACAAAGGGAAGTCACATCCTGTCGGTGGGGAAGTGGTTGAAGTCGGGCCGCCAAGTCGGTATCTATCACATTACTGATTCTCCTTTGGAGCCTGTCAAGAACACTGAGATGAACAGCAGGAGCGCCTAGCAGTAATCCATGCACGGACGAATGGTTGATTTGTATATATGAAGGATGGATAATCAATATCTCCCCTAGAAAGTCAAACAATTCCACTAAATCGCAACCACGTTTGGGAATAAACGAGAGCAAAAAAGATTTACCTTAGTTTTAGCACATACCCAAAGGTTTTGGGCCCACATAATCTGACCATGAGACCTGGGATCGAATATTACTATGGTCTGTTGTGGTGCAGTGAATATCGGCTCAAAAAGCCGAATCTATTGCATTTACTTACGCACAAATACCCTTGGGAAAGGTATTAATACGTCTCTTCCCTCCAGTTATGCGTTAAATAGCAGGACAGATTGGATTCTATAGCATTGGCTTGCAACCAGTCTACCACAGAAACCAATGGCCACCTAGTGCTGAATAATCTCCTGCCCAGTCAGTCATGTCTCTTTCGAGACATGATCGCCCAAGCGTGTTTCTCGTATGGCACTTAACTATTAATTCAAAAAGTGACGACGCCTTGACGACCCTAACATGCCGGCGTATTAGAAAATGCTTAATTGCAACATCTGCTTGTGTGCTTCTCCTATGTGTCTAGAAATTCTTGACAAAATCTAAAAAAACATCGGCAATATTTTCGGGCCTTACCTGGCATATCGACTTTAGTCTCATTCTCAGCGCTCCAACGTAATATTTCTTTGGTTCTTCTATAAATATTTCCAAGTTAATTGTTCTGATGAGAATTTACGTTTGCAACTACAAATCTCAAAAGTGAAATTATGAGACCTACTGCCAATCTAGTACGGCGCTGAAATTCATGAAGTTGAGCTACTAAAGAAAAAAGCTCATCAGGACAATTAACTTGTCAATATTTGTGACCGCGTGATGCGAAATCTGCTTTGTGGTTTTCGCTATTTTGAAAGGGGTCAGTAACCGTCACTCATCTTCGAACACCCGAAGTGTGTGTTTCATCCCCATATTAACGGGATATAATTGTTGAAGTATTTTTGCGGTGTAGAAAACATACAATCGCCTGGCTGCCGTTATCCCATTAACCAAATCGAATCGCCTAAGAAGAAAGTATGTTATATATGCTATACTCATTTGCAACTGTGTTATGAATATTATCTATTTCTGGCTGCAATTTCAATGAAAGTCAAATGTCTCCTTATATTTGACATTCAGTTAGATTGCAGCCAGTGTTACAGGAGTTACGCTTTTTTCCACTCTGTAGCCGTCAAGCTAGCATTAAAGTGTACTATATGTCATCTTCATCTACAATGGTGATGGTAATATAAGCCGTTTTCTTATGAGGAAACATTTGTCATTCATTGACGGTGAGTAGTATAGAAGTTATACTTTTCTTCACTCCATAAACATCAGGCAAGGATCAAAGTGTAGTATATGTTATCCTCGTCTACATTATGGATAGTAAAATTAACTATTTTCTTATAAGAAAACATTTGTCATTCATTTATCGAGCGGCCATTGCTACTAGAATTACGCTTTTTCTTTTCACTCCGTAGGCATCAGGCTAAGATCAAAGTGTAGTATCTGCCTTTAGGCGGATAAACTATATTTTATCTGTCACTTATATTTTTGTTGCCGGACAGAATGCATCTCAATTGTATCTTTGTCTTCGGGCGGTGACAGTTGGAAAACAGTTGCGAGGTACTCGGTTCCGGGGAACAGCTGCGCGAGACAGTAATTGCCTCATTGGTAGTTATGAAACTGTCCAAGGTGCATGTACTTAGGATCCCTACGTTACAGTGACCTTTTGTCACATCCTGCTATGGTGGGATGCCTACTAAACACTAAGGGGAGTATATGTTCTCATCTCCATTGGTAATGTTCATAAGAACCGTTTTATTACAATGAAAAATTAGGCATCCATTGATGGTTAACTACTTGAATCATGTTTTACTTCAAGTAACAGCTAACAATTTAACGCTATTCACGGCATCTATATGAAACATTCCATGTCATCAAGACATTTAAAAACATACATCGAATTTTCACGTTAAACTTTTGGCTTTGAAGCAACTTGCGGTGTTGTGAGAGACTATCCCTAGCATAGTCCATTCTATGTTGCTTTTTCTCTTCCGTTATACTAAATTTGTTATAGCTGATCTATACATCGATTTTTTTTGAAGAGTTTATTATATACTAATTCTACATCATGATGTTTATGTTGGTTTCAATATAGGAAACATCAGTGCTTTCATTCTAATTCCAGACCATAATTTCTGTTTGGGAAAGGTTTCTATCGAATTCTTTTTCTTATAAAATTTGTTAAGCGATTATTTTGTTGTTGATTGTTATCATCAAAATGCTTAATTATTCAGGTACAGAAATAAAAACGGTAACGCGATCTGCCTTTAGATCAATGCCTGTGCTTAAAAAGAAGTAAGCATTATATATATATATGTTAGTCCGATATTTACAGTTTTGAGATATAAAATCTTGTCGCGACACCCAAGATTTTTGCCTATAAAAGAACTTGTCTGTTATTTTCAATGAAACCTGTATAAAAGAGTGATTGGTGTTCAAATACAGAATATATATATATATATATATATATATATATATATATATCGAATAAAGGAATAGGGTTGTTCCAACGAGAGTAATTAGTATAAAATAAAAAGTGTGAGAAGCCGTGAACGTTTTCTTTAAGATATATGTTTATTGTTTTGGTATTTATACAAGTTATGAAGTATTAATTGTTTATGAACAATTAATACTTCATAACTTGTATAAATACCAAAACAATAAACATATATCTTAAAGAAAACGTTCACGGCTTCTCACACTTTTTATTTTATATATATATATATATATATATATATATATATATATTAATGCAAACTTATCACTATATATAATATATATATAAATGCAAATCTATCACTATATATAATATATATAAATGCAAACTTATCACTATACTCATTTCGAAAAACACTCCGCGAATATACGTGGAAGGAAAAATGGTTGTAAAATAAGAAAGAGCTAAGCACATGAACATCAGCCAAAGCGATTTGGACCGAACCAGTACGTAGCCTAAAGAAAAAACCGAGACGAGTAATCAATAACAAAAAGCGCTCAATACGTAAGCAGAGCAGAATAAGTAAATTAACCTAGTGTGCCAACAAACCTACCAAGGTTTCACCGAAACGGATCTTGGTAGGTTTGATGGCTCACTAGGTTAATTTATTATATATATATATATATATATATATATATATATAGTGGTGGCAAAATCTTTTCAAATGTTTCCTAAAATTGTATGTCTGAAGACTGTATATAACAAAATTGTAAATATCGGACTAGTGGTGTAATACCAGATGACCTCAGCAAGTCTATCTTCATAGCACTGCCTAAGAAGCCAGAAGCAAACGAGTGTGAACTCCACAGAACCATCAATTTAATGAGCCATATAACAAAACTAATCGTCCGAATCCTGATGAATAGAGCGAGAAGCAGAACCAGGCCAGAGATAGGACAAGAACAGTGCGGTTTCGTCAAAGACACTGGAACAAGGAACGCCATATTTATGATTAGGATACTCCCTGAATTGCAGTAAAAATGAAGAAGGACTTGTACCTATGTTTTATTGATTATGCAAAGGCGTTTGACAAAATACGCCACAAAGAATTGATGGAGATGCTTGGTAGCGACGACATATTTGGGAATGACCTAAGAGTAATCAAGAATCTCTAATGGCAGCAAACCGACTGAATAAGGATAGGTAACGAATTCAGCAGTTATACAAAAATTGAAAGAAGCGTAAGACAAAGATATGCCTTTTCACTGGATCTATTCAGCTTGTACAGCGGAACTATTCTGAGAACCCTAAAAATTATGCCAGGATTCGTCATCGGAGGTTACATTAAAAAAATAAGGTACGCAGATGATACAGTGCTGATAGCAGACACAGAAAGGAAACTACAAGACCTCCTTCAGAAGGTAGCTGAAGAGAGTGACAAGAAAGGACTACAAATAAACTGCAAGAAAACCGAATGCATAGTCATCAGCAAAAAGGGCAGCCTAAAATTCCAAATGGAGGTGAGGGACATGCAGGTACAAAAATTTAACACCTGGGAAGTGTTCTAACAGAAGATGGAAAGTGCGTCACTGAGCTGAAGGAGAATTAGCATGGCGAAGGAAGCATTCCAGAAGTTGAATAAAGTATTAAGAAACAGGACAATTTCGCTAGAAACAAAGACGAGAGTACTGGGTTGCTATGTGATGACGGTTCTTCAATATGACAGTGAATGCTGGACAATATCTTCGAAGATGAAGGAAAAACTTGAAGAAGCTCAAATGTGGTTTTACAGAAGGATGCTGCGGTTATCATGGACCTAGCATGTTAGCAATGATGAGGTTTTGAAAAGGATGGAAACGAAAAGGATAGAAACGAAAAGGGAATTAATACTGAGCATCAAGAAGACACAGCTGAAGTTCCTGGGTCATGCAATGAGAAAAGAGGGCTTGGATAATATCAGGCTAGATAGAGGGTAAAAGAGACAGGGGAAAGCAACGGATAACATATTTGAAGGACCTGATCAGGTGGATGACGGAAGGAGGTTTGCATGGTACAACAGGAGAAAACATGCTAAGAGCCACAAGGGATAGGAAGATGTGGAAAACCATGATCGCCTACGTCCTGAAAGGACATGGCACATAAAAGAAAAATATATTAATTATAAACTGACTGAATATATATACGCACGAGATTACATAGCAATCTAGTTTTACTTTATATATATATATATATATATATATATATATAGAGAGAGAGAGAGAGAGAGTGAGTGAGTGAGAGAGAGAGTAAAACTAGATTGCTATGTAATCTCGTATATGGCCGTAAATGCTGTTACAATCTTCATTTAAAATGAAGAGATTTAAAGCGCGAGTATGATGTGGTTCTCTGTACGAGTCTTTTTTTATAATAATATCTACTGCCACTGGTGCGCAGGGGGTTACATAATAGGAAAGTTATGAGAAAGAGTGACAGGTTACAGGGCGTGTCAGGAAGTGGGTAAGAGAAGTGTTAAGACATTGAGAGTGGAGTGAACGGAGAAAGGAGCACGAGAGAGAGGATGCAAGTTAGCAAGATAGGAGATGACTAATGACTTTACACTTAAACCCCTGGAGATAGTAGCGGTCGGGAAAGATTTTTACAATAGATTTGTATAGAGAAAATATATATTCTTTGTAAGAAATATGTTTGTAGATCAGGTTTCATTGAAGTATTTTTGTAAAGTGGGTTTTATTGAGAGTCAAATGTATTGTTGACATATATTTTTTCCTTCAAAAATGTATTGATATATTTTCTTCAAAAACGTTGTGGCACTGTGCAGTTGCAAGTTAAAAAAGAACATTGTTAAAGTGTTAAAACATCGATAGTTACACTAAGCTAGGGCGTGTGTGTGTGTCCATGGTTGCACATAGGTGTGTGTATGTATGCATGTATATATACATATGTGTGCGAGAAGAAAACAGCAAGGTCAAAAAGACTGTAGTTTTATTTAGGCAGCAAATAAATATGATTGTAGTACCAAAGCTCGCCAAGTTTAAGTTACATGTATCAGATTCAAAGATCAATTTGTTAAATTCTTAAAACATCTATCGCTCGTGTGTGTGTGACATGTATCAGATTCAAAGGTTTTATAAATATTGTTCGAACGAGAGTCGACATGAATCAGTTTACGGGTGTGAAACGATAACTAGGCGTATATTAAGGTGGATTTGTAAAATATGTATTGTATTATAATAGTTTAAGAATAGAAAATGGTTAAGAATAGAAAAATAGTTTTAAAACATGTGTTTTGTTTAACAAAAGTGAAAAAGAAAAGGAAAAAAATAAATAAACGCTTTTTCTTTTATAAGGAAATTTAAAATATTTGACTAAGAGATTTGATGTGATAAAAGATAAAGTTTAGGAAATAGATTTTTGAGTAACCAGGTCAAAAAACGCCTGGTTACGGATAAATTGTCAGGGCTATAAAAACATCCGACGGCCTTTACAGGAAGTTTTTATAAGATCAAAAGTTAAAAAAATCCTGGAAAATACCAAGGCTAAGTGCAGACTGGATGTCTGCAGGAAGTTTACACATCAAAGGAAGCAAAATTTAAGTACCTTGAAATTTTGGACTTACAGTCACCAGTGCTTATCTTTTGTTTTAAGCCGATCGTCAAATGGATTCCGATCATTTCAATATAAATACAATTTTTCTGAGCCAATCAGTTTCAGTGGAGTTCAGCCGGGCGTGTGCTCGAAGTAGCTGCATGTGTCGGGCGCGACGAGGAGGGGAAGCTCAGTTCGTCTGTGTCGGTCGGTTCGACATTTGATCTCCATTAATTAGAGTTAGAGCTGAGTGTCACATCGCCTGCCCCAACTGCAAGGCTAACTCTAAACGAAATAAAGCATCGATTTAACTCATCCAAGTTGTGGAAGTTCGTTCCTTATAGTTTATCTTGTACCTTCAGCTTGAGACCCCGACTTTTTCAACCAACCCCCGGCAACATCACAGCGTGGAGAACGGCCGCCGGAGAACTTGTTCGGACTTCCACTGGGGTGTTACAATTGGTGCCGTGACCAGGATTCGGAACCCACGGAAGTGCAACTGGATGCTAAAGTTTGGAATTCAGCGAACCGAACTAGACAGAAAACGAAATAAGACGAACGAAGGAAGGAAATCGAAGAAAGAACCACTCTTAAAACCAAATTCTATTTGCCTGGTATAAGCTTCAAAAGAAAAAAAAAGAAACAGAGAAAGGAAAGGGAACCCGTAATCAACAAGCACCGATTTACTTAAGGTAAGCAGAATTATTTACTCCCTTTTTGTCTGGTCAAAATTCTCGCAGGTAGAGGAACGGTTGCAACTAACGGTCGTACGATCGGAGGTTTAAAAAAGAAAAAGGGACAATGCATTGATTAAGAAAAAAGGTGAGAGTACTTTGAGAGAAAAAAGTGTAAATTTTGAAAAGAAAGAAAAAGAAAAAGAGAGATAGAAACAACTCAAACGGTCTAAATGCTTACTTAAAAACAAAAAAAGAGAAGAATGAAAAAGGACTGTTTGAAAAAAAGGGGTAAAAAATTGTGTGTTATGACTTAAAAAAGCACTATTTGTGAAAAAAATGAGAGAGAGAAAAACTTAGTGGGCGTGTACAACAACGACAAAAATATGTTTTGAAAAAAAGGATGATGGTGATGAAAAAAATATTTTTGAGAAAAACGGAAAGAAACATTTTAGAAACATTTATTTACAATTTTTGTTGTTTTGTTTGAAAAAAAATGATGATGATGATGATGAAAAAATATTTTTGGGAAAAACAGAAAGAAACATTTTAGAAATATTTATTTACTTTTTTGTTGTTTTGTTTATAAAAGAAAAAAAAGAAAGAAAGGAAAATGGAATATGTTTGGAGAACTTTAAACAGTTGAAAAAGAGACTGATAATGAGAAAAAGGTGTGTACTAAAAAAATGGAAAAAAATAAGAGGAAGGGAGAGAGCAAGAAACAACTGTGCGTGTAAAAAATGAATTGATTAAAAGATGTGTGAGTATTTTGAGATAAAAAGTATGAATTTTGAAAAGAAAGTAAAAGAAAAAGAGAGATAGAAACAACGCAAACGGTGTGAGAAAAAAGAGAAGAATGAAAAAGGACTGTCTGAAAAAAAAGGGGAAAAACATAGTGCGTGTTATTTACTTAAAAAAAGCACTATGTGTGAAAAAAAATGAGAGAGAGAAAAACGAAGTGGGTGGGTACAACAACGACAAAAATATGTTTTGAAAAAGAAAAAAAGGATGATGATGATGAAAAAAATATTTTTGAGAAAAACAGAAAGAAACATTTTAGGAGCATTTATTTACTTTTTTTGTTGTTTTGTTTAAAAGAAAAAAGGAAAAAAGGAAAATGGGATATGTTTGGAGAACTATAAAACAGTTGAAAAAGAGACTGATAATGAGGAACAGTTACATCGCTCCTATATTTATGCAGTAGATTTGCTCAGAGTTATGACTATTTAGTCACCTCGTGTTATTTAATTTTAAAATAATTGGGAGGGGGAGAGGATGGAAACACCCCTCTCTTGAATTTATTGTGTAAACTATGCTTCAATCATTTTGTCATTGGGAGGGGACGTCCTCAGCAAACTTCCGTCATGACTATTTAAATTATTTTTCTATTCTTAACCATTTTCTATTCTTAATAATACAGTACATATATTACAAATCCACTTTAATATACGCCTAGTTATCGTTTCACATTACCTCCTCCAACGAATCTTGCCATTTATGTTAATAAATTACAATAAACAAACAAAATTCATTACACGATGCTTCTTCATGTCGGCACGCCATCACCGCAAAAATTATTTTGATTCCACAGGGATATTCTCATCCCCTCCACGACCATCAATTATGAAATTTCTTATTAATCAATTTGGCATTATGTGCCATTTCTTTGAATTTACTCGACTCATTTTTCTTTTTATTTCTACAATTCATCAATTTTGTCTTCGTAGTCGGTGGCATCAATGAATCCACGCAGTTGGTTTATCGCTTCGTATGAAGGTCGATTCTTCGTTAACGAACACCTTTTTCAACTTAGTGTTTTGCTTTCCGATTTACATCTATTCCCTTTAATTCCTGGAAGAGATTCTACTCTTTGTCAGTTCAACTCCTGTTATCATTTTCCAGCCCAAAAATAAGCCATAAATTCCGGGGCCTTCCTGCATCCCTCCTATGAAACCTTGTCACGTCTTTACTGTATATTGACCACACATTAAGAAAATAAAGAAAAGATAATAGAAGTTTCCCTTTCTCCAGTCAATAAAATAAAAGCGCCTGGTTACGGGTAAAGTGTCAGGGCTATAAAAACATCCGACGGCCTTCACATGAAGCTTTATTAAGATTCCTTATAGTTTATCTTGTAGCCTCAGCTTGAGACTCTTTTTCAACCAAACCCCGGCAACATCACAGCGTGGAGAACGGCCGCCGGAGAAATTGTTCGGACCTCCACTGGGGTGTTACACGGATATCTTTAATATTAATATACCTTCATTTTAATTGAGTCCGGACATAACCGTTCAAACGTGCGGTTGAGTAAGATCGGGGTCTCCTCGATAGGGGGTAGCTTCGACGCACCAGACTGACTTTGACGAAGCAGACTAGCCCAGAGAGAGAGCCTTACCTGGTTGTCAAGTGAGATGCGTGTTGTTGTGTTGGAGAATTATACTACAGAATGCCACGTCATCTCTCCAGCTTGACTGAGAGAATAAAAGTCCCAATGTCTTAAATCTATTTTCGGATTTGTTTGTTATTTTTAAAAATTCTTCCCTTTGTTTTTTTTTTGTTGTTGTTGTTAACAACAATAACAACACATACGGCGTTGTGTCCTAACTGACGAACTAATAATGAATTACTATTGTTAATACCGCCTTTCAACGTTTATTTGGTGTTAAAATGTATTGATGGTAATATTTTTTCTAAAAAATGTATTCCTGGAAATTTTACTATAAAAGTCTTATTTATACATTCAAAGTAAAAAATAAACACCAGTTCGAGGTTTAATTATTTGCCCATAGCTGGGACCCTAACAGATGCTACAACTCAGGCTCCGGTTGGACCTGGGAACAACAGCCATTAAGAAGTGGTTTCATACTTCTCACTACCTCACAACCAGAGGCCTTGCTGCCAGGTGTAGTTCATCGTTATACGCAAGACCAAGTAAAATGAAATGAAAAGGACACTTTTATCTTGGATCAGAAGGAGACAATTGATATTTCTGAGGGGCCAAATTAGAAAAGAAAGACTGAAATATTTTATGCTCACAAGACATAATGAAGGCAAGTTAGACAGAGGAAAACAGAAAGTAAGCTTTTCAATGAACTTGTGTCAAAAGGGAATAGGAGGGACAGTAAAAATACAAAAGAGGAGGAAGCCGTAGAGAGCCATGATTGCCCACGTTATAAAGAGACACAGTACACGGAATTACTTCGAAGCTGACGTTAACAATCAGAAAAAAGCTACCATTTCTGGAACCTACACAGAAGAAAGAGAAATTGGAGAATTTAACACTCACAGGGCTAAAAAATACAATAGTATTGATGAAGGTTTATTGAGTAAAATTGATTAACAAGTTGATATGTATGAATGGATGGCAGAAAAAAACAAAGAAAGAGGGTAAAATAAATATATAAAGCAATAAAAGACAGGAAACTGTGGAGTTCATATTCTGAAAGGTTATAACACCTGAAAAAAGAATAGCATTGTTAACATTTTTAATAGCCTACGTGCATTTAGTGTACCCGAAATTCTCGCGGGAAGTTTCATTTTTGGGGGGTAAAATTAACAAAATTATTGTGTAACGTACAAAATACACCCACTATTTTAAAAACAATTCAATGATTAATATAACAAATATTTATTTTATAAGAATACAATATTGTGTTTTGCATATCTTTTTTTGAAGTCTTATATACTAGAATCAAGTTTTCAGTTTGTCCTGCATTTGCAAGGATTTGGCTCCAGAAAGAAATATTTACGCATATCCAGGTGTATGATGCATGCTCGAGAGTAAGAAATCCTATGAATTTTTTTCTTCACTGTTAAAAAGGAAATAAGGCCTTTTTAAAAAATATTGTTTAGTTATGAATTCTTATGAATATAAATTAAAGAAATTATTAAACTGCTGTAGTATGCGATGTTTACTATCGCATAAATACCATCCAAAAAGTTAAATAATATGGTAGATTGGGTGCTTTTGCCTTGAGTGACAACCAATCTAAGAGAAGAAGAATTTGGAATTACAAAAAGTCGAGAAAGTAATAAAAAGTTTTCCTTTATCTTTCGGAAGAAATAATTGCAATTCACAGATATAAAACAAAAAAACAAAAAACAAAAAACAAAAACACTCTGTAGACAGACACGTGGGTCGGCCGGAAAGTTGACAAAAATACTTTCATGAAATGCTACTAAATGAGGTTTATTTTCTTACTAGTCTCCCTTGCGGTCCACACATTTTTTCCATCGGTGTTGCAATGCTTAGGCCACATTAGTGTCGAAGTTTTCATCCTGTTGGAAAAAAGTTTTTTAACAACAAATATGACGAAGTTTTCATCCTGTTGGGAAAAAAAAGGTTTTTAACAGCAGAGTTGACGAATTTTTCATCCTGTTGGAAAAAAAAATTAACAAGTTTTCATCCTGTTGGAATAAAAGGCTTCTAGTGTGACACGATAACTAGGCGTATATTAAGGTGCTTTGTAAAATATGTATTTTATTATAATAGATTAAAATAGAAAATGGTTAAGAATAGAAAATAGTTTAAAAACATATTTAACAAAAGTGAAAAAGAAGAGGAAAAAATAAATAAATAAACGCTTTTTCTTTTATGAGGAAAATTGTGTAAGAGACAAGGGTATCCGATTACTGTTTTAAATCCTACCACTCTTCCGGTAAATATTTCACTCTTGACTCGGTGATTTAATGTGATAAAAGATAAAGTTCAGGGAATAGGTTTTTTTGAATGACCAGGTCAAAGGCTGTCTTTGACTGTATCTTGACCACACATTAAGAAGTTTCCGGCGGAAGCTTTATTAAGATAAAAAAAAAGATAACTGAAATTTCGGATTACAGTCACCAATGTTTATCACCGGTGGTCTAAAGCATTGCCGGATTTACGGATCAATTTTAATAAATTCAGGTAATTTTTCCGAGTCAGTAGAGTAGAGTAGAGTTGAGTTTCAAGTGAGTTCCGCCGGGCGTGTGCTTGAAGTAGGAACCTCCGTTCGTCTTGTTTCGGTCAGTTCGGATTTGTTGATCTCCATTAATTAGAGTTAGAGCTGTGTGTCACATTCGACTGCCCCATCCGAAAACGCTAACTCTAAACGAAATAAAGCATCCTGTCAACTCATCCAAGTTGTGGAAGTTCGTTCCTTATAGTTCAATCTTGTAGCCCCAGCTTGAGGCTCCGACATTTTCAACAAACTCCCGGCAAACATCACAGCGTGGAGAACGGCCGCCGGAGAAATTGTTAGGACCGTCCGTTGGGGTGTTACACTAGATATGGCGAAGTTTTCATCCTGTTAGAAGAAAAAGGTTTTAAACAGCAAATATGACGAAGTTTTCATTCTGTTAGAATAAAAGGTTTCTAGCAGCAGATATGGCGAAGTTTTCATCCTGTTGGAAAAAAAGTTTTTAACAGCAGATATGATGTCATTACTGCAATACTGGCTCCTACCAAGTTTTTTTTTCATGTCGGAAAACAGATGATTGTCAGATAAAGCCGAAACAGGAGTGTAATGAAGTGCTCCCTGTCATGCACAGCAACCGTTGAAATAAAAGACTTGTTTGCTAGAAAAACAACATCCTTTTCATTAGTTTTCATGGGCGTGTGGTCTTAATAGCTCTTCTCTTCGTAACTGCCTCCGAAAGTTGGCATTGATGGTTTGACCTCTTTTGAAGCGTCAGTAAACACAGCGCATCCCTCAAAACAAACCATCACCTTCTCTGCAGATGAAACGAACTTCGCCTACTTTAGAGCAGGTGAGGAAGGGTGTTTTCACTGCTTGGATTGTCTCTTTGTCTCTGGCTTAAAGTGATAAATTTAACAACTCATTCTGGGTTAGGAAACGTTTAAGGAAGCCAGATGGATCTACCTCAAATAATGCCCTATTTTTCTGGGAGGTGATCAACCTAGCACGCTTTTGGTGAGGTATAAGAAGACGTGGTAACTACGGAGCAGAGACTATCTTCATACCAAGCTTATTGTGCATAATATTCTCAATCCTCTCACGGGATATGCTAATATAAAAGAATGTATTAAACCTGTTACCAGCCTCACTTTCGAGACGTAATGTATGAACATATATAATTTCAAAGAACGTGGTGACTAGAGCCATCATTCTTACACTATCTATACGGATTTGCTTGACCCATTAATTTCATATGAGGGGTTCAGTTAAATAATAATCAGAAGGACTCAAGTGAGGACTATACGATGGATACGAAAAAACCGTTAAACCTTATAGTTACAGTTATCCTTTGTCAGACTGACCGTGTATTTTTTTTAATTACTGAAATGTCAACCAATACAAGGCACAAAAACCACTCAAATAGAGATTCACAGGCCGAGGTTTTTACATTCGACTTAAGAGATAGAAATGCAGGCCATGAGGATATATAGAATAGAAAATGGTTGATCCTAGACTTGAAAAGTTTACCGATCAGGAAACCATTGTCAAATATCGGCCTTGGGGAACAAAAGTCGTTTCATCTGCAAATAAGTTGATGGCTTTTTTTTCTCTCGTGATGCAAATGGCACTGTTGTTATTGACAGTTCAAAGAGGTTAGGAGACTAATGAAGAGTTCTATGCCAAAATTCTGGGGTAGTTAGAATGAATTATTATAGTCAAAAGTTAGGGAAAAAGTACGAAATGGATCTTGTTTTATCAGGTCTAATGCTCCAGCAAACAAGTCTTTAGTTTAAATCGCTGGTTTGCATGACCGTGACACTTACTTATTACAAAAGGAATGGATCAGCTAGTTAAATGCCTTGTGTGACTAGACGATCATGTCTCGAAAGAGACATGACTGATTAGACAAAATATTTTCCCGCAGCAAATTGACATTACTTTCTGCGGTAGACTGGTTGCCGACAAAGGCTATAGAACCCAATCTATCCTGCTATTTAACACATAGCGGGAGGGAGAAGAGATGGATTATATTACATTATTATATTAAGTATAATTAGTGGGGGATCAGTTTATTACTTCCTAACAACAGAAAACAGACCCCCACTTTATGCCCAGTAGAAGTTATAATTATAATTCTAACTATTATATTCAGTCAGTCAGTTAAGTGCCATACGTGAGACACGCTTTGGGCGATCATGTCTCGAAAGAGATATGACTGACTGGGCAGAAGATTATCCCGAAGTAGGTTGCCATTGTTTTCTGCGGTAAACTGGTTGCCGACAAAGGTTATAGAACCCAATCTATCCTGCTATTTAACACATAGCGGGAGGGAGACGAGATGGATTATATTACATTATTATATTAAGTATAATTAGTGGGGGATCAGTTTATAAGAACCCAATCTGTCCTGCTATTTAACACATAGCGGGAGGGAGAAGAGATGGATTAATACCTTTTCCAAAAGTATTTGCGCATCAGTGAATGCAATGGATTCAAATGGAATTCGAACTCGGCTCTCCGATTTCTGGTGTGAGCCGATATCCACTGCACTACAACGCACATCCTCATAACCAACGCACCTGTAATACGTAGCTGTAAAAGGTTGAAGTACTGGCATGTAGCTCCTCAGTACAGTTGCCGTAGAAATGACGATAGATTACAGGTGGGCTTGTGATGTTATGCCAGGAGAAATCGGTTGTAGTATTGAAAATAATTCATCAAGCATAAACCCTTTTGAAATTAAAACTGGAAGGTAGAGATTAGGCAGCCCCAGCACAAATATTGCTTATATAATCCATTTTTGGTCCCGTTTCTGACTTTTGTAATGATAGATCAAAGCTGTAGGAGACAGGTAATTTCTAGAGTGACGCAACATCTTTAAGCATAACTTACCTCAGTTTGAACGATATCTGTTTTCATTAACATTCGCATCATGCGGTAGGAAATTCAGAAAATTTCAGAAGGCAGTTACTGTCAATTTCTCCGCTTCATGGACGCTTACAGTTGATGGAGTCAGCCTTTGAATTTCTAGCGCCGTGATGCAACCAGGTTTAATCAAACATGATCCAGAGTTCTAGAATGTCCATACATGTTCCATTATCCTGTTCGAAACGCTGAAAAGAAACGCGCATGCACTCGAACTGGAGCTCTTCAGCCAATTTCTTTGGGATGCAAAATTAGATTTATAACATTGAAATGCAATAATCTTATTACACATAGCACTCTTATGTTTTTTTGGTGTCAGCGATTATTGTCCTATACGCATGCGCTCTTTGTTGCGTCAGTTCTGGCTGTTCTAACAAGTATTGCACACCCTCTGTTGCTTTAACAATGTTTTCATTCTGATCGATTGATGCTCCCTTTTATCTGCACTTACGTATTCTCTCTTCGCCGTCTTTTTCTTTTTTATGTGCTGCGCAATCTTCATTGACGATGAAGAGATTTGAAGCGAGTATGATATGGTTCTCCGTACGAGTCTTTTTTTTTATAATAATATCTACTGCCACTGGTGCGCAGGGGGGTACATAGAAGGAAAGATATGAGAATGAGTGACGGGAAGTGGGTAAGAGAAAGGTTAAGTTACTGAGAGTGGAGTGGACGGAGAAAAGAGCATGAGAGAGAGAGAGAGAGAGAGAGAGAGAGAGAGAGGATGCAGGTTAACAAGATAGGAGATGACCATTGACTTTACACTTAAACTCTTGGAGATTATAGCTGTCGGGAAAGCAAGTAAACGCAAGGGGATTCCACTAGTCGGAAAGTGCGAGAAAAAAGTTGATGGAGTAGAATTTGTGTTTAAACTTTATTGGTTTCACAGTAAAAAGGTGGGACCTAGTTGCTAATCTTGCGACTCGAGCAAATTCATGCATAGTTCGAACCAGAGAACTAAGATAAGTCTTGATAATACCATGTACTGAACATTTGAGAAGTAAGGAAGTTTTAAGGAAAATAGGAACCAATGAAACTTATACTTACGGTAAGAATGAGAAATGTATGTATTTGTTGAATTTAGAGAATAACATGGACCAGACATGTGTGCAGCAAGGAAGTTTTAAAGAAAATAGGAACTTCAAGGAGACTTATACTTACGATCAGAATGAGAAACGTATGTATTTGTTGAATTTAGAGAATAACATGGACCAGACATGTGTGCAGGAAGGAAGTTTTAAGGAAAATAGGAACTTCAAGGAGACTTATAGTTATGATCAGAATGAGAAACGTATGTATTTGTTGAATTTAGAGAATAACATGGACCAGACATGTGTGCAGCAAGGAAGTTTTAAGGAAAATAGGAACTTCAAGGAGACTTATACTTACGGTCAGAATGAGAAACGTATGTATTGGTTGAATTTAGAGAATAACATGGACCAGACATTTGTGCAGTAAGGAAGTTTTAAGGAAAATAGGAACTTCAAGGAGACTTATACTTACGGTCAGAATGAGAAACGTATGTATTGGTTGAATTTAGAGAATAACATCGACCAGGCATGTGTGCAGCAAAGAAGTGTTAAGGAAAATATGAACTACAAGAAAACCTATAATTACAAATAGAAAAAGACATATTACTAATGGAATGTTATGTAATATATACTCTTCCAAATGTCTGTGAATGCTGGGCAGTGAACGCATAGATAATTATGAAGCCTGAAGTGACAAACTAGTGATGAATGTTTTCTACATGAAAACATATACTTACGATCAGAATGAGACAGTAATGTATTTCTACTCTTGAATTTTGAGAATAACATGGACCAGACATGTGTGCAGCAAGGAAGTTTTAATGAAACAACTTCCAAAACTTTGAAACTCTTAGACAGACTGTTTTTTTTTTTATTATTCCCTTCACATTGCTCTGCTATCCATTTACAAAAGCTCTTTAGATAAGCTATTTGCTGTTTTCCTCTTCTACTGTTTTCAGTATTTCTCTGAGCCTTGTTTCTTAAATAACTGTTCATCCTTTATTGATATATAGAGGATTAGGTACTACATAGCAATTCAGCAGACTTTTAATTCCTAAAGATTTTTTCTATCTTTTAATACCATTTTTCAGTTTCTGGAAAAGTCATTTTGCTATTACTATTGTCTTGGGGACGTATGGTCGAACAAATGCAAGGAGAGATGTTAAAGGCTCGAAATTTAGATCATCACAAGAAAGAAACTTGTTGAGAGCCATGAACGTCCACGTCCTTAAAAGATATAAAGTGTATTTTTTTTTTCAATAAAATTGCCATTGGCTTGAACCACTGCCTTCAGACGACGTCAGAATCGCCTGCAAAGCTCTCCTAAATTGTTTAAATTGAAAAATGCTGATATAATCTTTACCTTCAAATCATTTTTAGCTGTATAAATAGTTTTGTTAGTCTCCGGCTCAACTGCTTCTCACATGTTGTAATCACGGGGTTTGCTGTCTGGGGAGTTAGATGCCCATTTATAAGGGGTGATGTGATCGCAGAAAATTCCTGATAGCAATGACTGCGTTTTCCAGCTTTTGAGGCATGGTGCAGAAACATGTTGTGAGACATAGGTTCTTCTAGCAGTCATCTTCTTGATCCAGGGCAGCACTATCTCTTGCTGCCACTTGATGTAGGCCTTCGTGTAGAGTCTTAGGCCAGTGAAAAGATGAATGGAAGCATAACGTTGCCACCACCAGCAATCAGTTCAAACATCTTCATAAGGATCTTTAGACTCATCCAGTTCTTTCCGAATCCTCTGAACTGTTCTCAGATTGACATCCAAACACTCTTGAATATTCCTCTTGGAGGTTCTGGTGCGAATGCTTAGCAGTAAAGCAGGCCATTTAAAAATTTCTGGCAGAGTGAATTGCGCTGCTCTTTTTTTTCTCACATACGGTGCCCAACTGACCCTACTATATTGGGAAGTCGACAAAATCAAAAACAGACAAGGCACATGCACAAAATAAAAAAAATAAAACGGTGACAGTTTACGCATCACATCCTGTATGTGTATATAAAAACCCTGAGAAATACTATTGTTTGTAAGGGGTTAGGGAAGAAAGATTTAAGTTTGGAATATGGCCGAATGGTTCCGAACGTATGCATTTGGTTAATGAGAAATGTATGCATTTTGGTCAATGAGAAATACGTTCGAATCTAACCTTGGTTATATTTCCCGCGCACTTAAAAAAAAAATTGGCGTTCATTAAATAAGTCGCCAGTATTGATTTCGGTTGATATTAACAAAATCGTTCTTATTCAATGACTGTTATCACTCTTTACACTTTTGATCGAGGTTTGTAATGTGGAATGTCAACATCTTGATTATTTCATGATTTTCTCTTCAAGTTACATAATATTAATTTTTTGAAAATTTTATGTAAAAGATAAAAGGTTAATGAAGAGGGAAGAAAAAAAAGAGAAGAAAGTAAAAGAAAATAAGAAATCAAGAAAATAAAAAGAAAGACGAAAGAAAAGAAAGTCGAAAAGAGAAAGGAAAGCATAAGAAATTAACCCTACTATAAATATAGATAAAAAAACGTCGAAAAGAGAAAGGAAAGCATAAGAAATTAACCCTACTATAAATATAGATAAAAAAACGTCGAAAAGAGAAAGGAAAGCATAAGAAATTAACCCTACTATAAATATAGATAAAAAAACGTCGAAAAGAGAAAGGAAAGCATAAGAAATTAACCCTACTATAAATATAGATAAAAAAACGTCGAAAAGAGAAAGGAATGCATAAGAAATTAACACTACTATAAATATAGATAAAAAAACGTCGAAAAGAGAAAGGAATGCATAAGAAATTAACCCTACTATAAATATAGATAAAAAAACGTCGAAAAGAGAAAGGAAAGCATAAGAAATTAACCCTACTATAAATATAGATAAAAAAAACGTCGAAAAGAGAAAGGAAAGCATAAGAAATTAACCCTCTATGAATATAGATAAAAAAAACGTCGAAAAGAGAAAGGAAAGCATAAGAAATTAACCCTACTATAAATATAGATGAAAAAACGTCGAAAAGAGAAAGGAAAGCATGAGAAATTAACCCTACTATAAATATAGATAAAAAAACGTCTAAAAGAGAAAGGAAAGCATAAGAAATTAACCCTACTATAAATATAGATAAAAAAACGTCGAAAAGAGGAAGGAAAGCATAAGAAATTAACCCTACTATAAATATAGATAAAAAAACGTCGAAAAGAGAAAGGAAAGCATAAGAAATTAACTCTACTATAAATATAGATAAAAAAACGTCGAAAAGAGAAAGGAAAGCATAAGAAATTAACCCTACTATAAATATAGATAAAAAAACGTCGAAAAGAGAAAGGAAAGCATAAGAAATTAACCCTACTATAAATATAGATAAAAAAACGTCGAAAAGAGAAAGGAAAGCATAAGAAATTAACCCTACTATAAATATAGATAAAAAAACGTCGAAAAGAGAAAGGAAAGCATAAGAAATTAACCCTACTATAAATATAGATAAAAAAAACGTCGAAAAGAGAAAGGAAAGCATAAGAAATTAACCCTACTATAAATATAGATGAAAACACGTCGAAAAGAGAAAGTAAAGCATAAAAAATTAACCCTACTATAAATATAGATAAAAAAAACGTTGAAAAGAGAAAGGAAAGCATAAGAAATTAACCCTACTATAAATATAGATAAAAAAAACGTCGAAAAGAGAAAGGAAAGCATAAGAAATTAACCCTACTATAAATATAGATAAAAAAACGTCGAAAAGAGAAAGGAAAGCATAAGAAATTAACCCTACTATAAATATAGATAAAAAAACGTCGAAAAGAGAAAGGAAAGCATAAGAAATTAACCCTAATATAAATATAGATAAAAAAACGTCGAAAAGAGAAAGGAAAGCATAAGAAATTAACCCTACTATAAATATAGATAAAAAAACGTTGAAAAGAGAAAGGAAAGCATAAGAAATTAACCCTACTATAAATATAGATAAAAAAACGTTGAAAAGAGAAAGGAAAGCATAAGAAATTAACCCTACTATAAATATAGATAAAAAAACGTCGAAAAGAGAAAGGAATGCATAAATTAACCCTACTATAAATATAGATAAAAAAAACGTTGAAAAGAGAAAGGAAAGCATAGAAATTAACCCTACTATAAATATAGATAAAAAAACGTCGAAAAGAGAAGAGCATAAGAGGTATTTCTATAAATATAGATAAAAAAACGTCCTAAAAGAGAATGGAAAGCACGCAAAAATTAACCCTACTATAAATATAGATAAAAAACGTCGAAGAAAGGAAAGCATAAGAAATTAACCCTACTATAAATGGAGATAAAAAAACGTCGAAAGGAAAAGAAGCATAAGAATTAACCCTACTATAAATATGAATAAAAAAACGTCGAAAAGAGAAAAGGAAAGCATAAGAAATTAACCCTACTATATAAATATAGATAAAAAAACGTCAGAAAAAGAGAAAGGAAAGCATAAAAATTAACCCTACTATAAATATAGATAAAAAAAAACGTCGAAAAAGAGAAAGAAAGAGAAAGCATAAGAAATTAAACATATATGTAAAATGAATTAAAAAAAAAACGTCGAAAAGAAGAAGCATAAGAAATTAACCCCTACTATAAATATAGATAACAAAACTTCGAAAAAGGAAAGCATAAGAAATTAACCCTACCTCAATATAGATAAAAAAATGTCGAAAGAGAAAAGGAAAGCATAAAGAAATTAACCCTACTATAAATATAGATAAAAAAACGTCGAAAGAAAAAGAGAAAGCATAAGAAATTAACTACTATAAATATATGAGTAACAAAACTTCGAAGAAAGGAAAGCACAAGAAATTAACCCTACTATTAAATATAGATAAAAAAATGTCGAAAAGAGAAAGGAAAGCATAAAGGCTAACCTATATAAATATAGATAAAAAAATGTCGAAAGAAGGAAAGCATAAGAAATTAACTACTATAAATATAGATAAAAAAACGTCGAAAAAGGAAAGCATAGAAATTAACCCTACTATAAATATAGATAAAAAAACGTCGAAAAGAGAAAGGAAAGCATAAGAAATTAACCCTACTATAAATATAGATAAAAAAACGTCGAAAAGAGAAAGGAAAGCAGAAATTAACCCTACTATAAATATAGATAAAAAAACGTCGAAAGAAGGAAAGCATAAAAATTAACCCTACTATAAATATAGATAAAAAAAACGTCGAAAGAAAGAAGCATAAGAAATTAACCCCTACTATAAATATAGATAAAAAAACATCGAAAAAGAAGAAGCATGAAATTAACCCTACTATAAATATAGATAAAAAAACTTCCAGAAGAAGCATAAAAATTAACCCTATAAATATAGATAAAAAAACGTGCAAAAGAAAAGGAAAGCATATAAGAAATTAACTACTATAAATATAGATAAAAAAACGTCAAAAGAAGAAAGGAAAGCATAAAAATTAACCCTACTATAAATATGAATAAAAAAACTTCGAAAGAGAAAGGAAAGCATAAGAATTAACCCTACTATAAATATAGATAAAAAAATGTCGAAGAAAGAAGCATAAAGAAATTAACCCTACTATAAATATAGATAAAAAAACGTCGAAGAAGAAGCATAAGAAATTAACCCCTACTATAAATATAGATAAAAACGTCGAAAGAGAAAGGAAAGCATAAGAAATTAACCCTACTATATAAATAGATAAAAAAACGTCGAAAAAGAAGAGCTTATAGAAATTAACCCTACTATAAATATAGATAAAAAAACTTCGAAAAAGGAAAGCATAAGAAATTAACCCTACTATAAACTAGATAAAAAAACGTCGAAAAAGAAAGGAAGCATAGAAATTAACCCTACTATAAATATAGATAAAGAATCGAAAGAAGAAAGCATAAAATTAACTACTATAAATATAGATAAAACTTGAAAAAAAAGACATAGAAATTAACCCTACTATAAATATAGATAAAGAAATGTCAAAAGAAGAAATATAGAGAATTAACCTAAAACATAGATAAAAAACGTCGAAAAGAAGAAGAAACATAAAGAAATTAACCTACTATAAATATAGATAAAAAACGTCGAAAGAAGAGCGCAAGAAATTAACCCTACTATAAATATAGATAAAAAAACATCGAAAGAGAAAGGAAAGCATAAGAAATTAACCCTACTATAAATATAGATAAAAAAACGTCGAAAAAGAAAAGAGAGAAGCATAGAGAGAAATGAACCCTACTATAAATATAGATAAAAAAACGTCGAAAAGAGAAAGGAAAGCATAAGAAATTAACCCTACTATAAATATAGATAAAAAAACGTCGAAAAGAGAAAGGAAAGCATAAGAAATTAACCCTACTATAAATATAGATAAAAAACGTCGAAAAGAGAAAGGAAAGCATAAGAAATTAACCCTACTATAAATATAGATAAAAAAAACTTCGAAAAGAGAAAGGAAAGCATAAGAAATTAACCCTACTATAAATATAGATAAAAAAACGTCGAAAAGAGAAAGGAAAGCATAAGAAATTAACCCTACTATAAATATAGATAAAAAAACGTCGAAAAGAGAAAGGAAAGCATAAGAAATTAACCCTACTATAAATATAGATAAAAAAAACTTCGAAAAGAGAAAGGAAAGCATAAGAAATTAACCCTACTATAAATATAGATAAAAAAATGTCGAAAAGAGAAAGGAAAGCATAAGAAATTAACCCTACTATAAATATAGATAAAAAAACGTCGAAAAGAGAAAGGAAAGCATAAGAAATTAACCCTACTATAAATATAGATAAAAAAACGTCGAAAAGAGAAAGGAAAGCATAAGAAATTAACCCTACTATAAATATAGATAAAAAAACGTCGAAAAGAGAAAGGAAAGCATAAGAAATTAACCCTACTATAAATATAGATAAAAAAACGTCGAAAAGAGAAAGGAAAGCATAAGAAATGAACCCTACTATAAATATAGATAAAAAAACGTCGAAAAGAGAAAGGAAAGCATAAGAAATTAACCCTACTATAAATATAGATAAAAAAACGTCGAAAAGAGAAAGGAATGCATAAGAAATTAACACTACTATAAATATAGATAAAAAAACGTCGAAAAGAGAAAGGAATGCATAAGAAATTAACCCTACTATAAATATAGATAAAAAAACGTCGAAAAGAGAAAGGAAAGCATAAGAAATTAACCCTACTATAAATATAGATAAAAAAAACGTCGAAAAGAGAAAGGAAAGCATAAGAAATTAACCCTCTATGAATATAGATAAAAAAAACGTCGAAAAGAGAAAGGAAAGCATAAGAAATTAACCCTACTATAAATATAGATGAAAAAACGTCGAAAAGAGAAAGGAAAGCATGAGAAATTAACCCTACTATAAATATAGATAAAAAAACGTCTAAAAGAGAAAGGAAAGCATAAGAAATTAACCCTACTATAAATATAGATAAAAAAACGTCGAAAAGAGGAAGGAAAGCATAAGAAATTAACCCTACTATAAATATAGATAAAAAAACGTCGAAAAGAAAGAAAGGAAAGCATAAGAAATTAACTCTACTATAAATATAGATAAAAAAACGTCGAAAAGAAAGAAAGGAAAGCATAAAAATTAACCCTACTATAAATATAGATAAAAAAACGTCGAAAAGAGAAAGGAAAGCATAAGAAATTAACCCTACTATAAATATAGATAAAAAAACGTCGAAAAGAGAAAGGAAAGCATAAGAAATTAACCCTACTATAAATATAGATAAAAAAACGTCGAAAAAGAGAAAGGAAAGCATAAGAAATTAACCCTACTATAAATATAGATAAAAAAAACGTCGAAAAGAGAAAGGAAAGCATAAGAAATTAACCCTACTATAAATATAGATGAAAACACGTCGAAAAGAGAAAGTAAAGCATAAAAAATTAACCCTACTATAAATATAGATAAAAAAAACGTTGAAAAGAGAAAGGAAAGCATAAGAAATTAACCCTACTATAAATATAGATAAAAAAAACGTCGAAAAGAGAAAGGAAAGCATAAGAAATTAACCCTACTATAAATATAGATAAAAAAACGTCGAAAAGAGAAAGGAAAGCATAAGAAATTAACCCTACTATAAATATAGATAAAAAAACGTCGAAAAGAGAAAGGAAAGCATAAGAAATTAACCCTACTATAAATATAGATAAAAAAACGTCGAAAAGAGAAAGGAAAGCATAAGAAATTAACCCTACTATAAATATAGATAAAAAAACGTTGAAAAGAGAAAGGAAAGCATAAGAAATTAACCCTACTATAAATATAGATAAAAAAACGTTGAAAAGAGAAAGGAAAGCATAAGAAATTAACCCTACTATAAATATAGATAAAAAAACGTCGAAAAGAGAAAGGAATGCATAAGAAATTAACCCTACTATAAATATAGATAAAAAAAACGTTGAAAAGAGAAAAGGAAAGCATAAGAAATTAACCCTATAAATATAGATAAAAAAACGTCGAAAAGAGAAAGGAAAGCATAAAAATTAACCCTACTATAAATATAGATAAAAAAAACGTCTAAAAGAAGATAAACATAAGAATTAACCCTACTATAAATATAGATAAAAAAAACGTCAAAAAGAAGGAAAGCACAGAAATTAACCCTACTATAAATATAGATAAAAAAACGTCTGAAAAAGAAAGGAAAGCACTAGAAATTAACCCTACTATAAATATAGATAAAAAAACGTCGAAAAAGAGAAAGAGGAAAGCATAAAAATTAAACCTACTATAAATATAGATAAAAAAACGTCGAAAAAGAGAAAGGAAAGCATAAAAATTAACTACTAAATATAGATAAAAAAACGTCAAAGAAGAAAGCATAAGAAATTAAACCTACTATAAATATAGATAAAAAAACGTCGAAAAGAGAAAGGAAAGCATAAAAGTCAACCTACTATAAATGATAACAAAACTTCGAAAAGAAGAGAAAGCATAAGAAATTAACCCTACTATAAATATAGATAAAAAAATGTCGAAAGAGAAAGGAAAACAAAATTAACCCTACTATAAATATAGATAGCATCGAAAAGAGAAGAGGAAAGCATAAAAAAATTCTTCTCTATAATATGATCTTAAACTTCGAAAGAGAAAGAAGAAGCATAAAAAATTAACCCTACTATAAATATAGATAAAAAAATGTCAAAAGAAAGGAAAGCATAAGAAATTAATATAATAGAAATAAAAAAATGTCGAAAAAACTATAAAGAATTAACCCTACTATAAATAGATAAAAAAACGTCGAAGAAGAAGGAAAACTATAAGAAATTAACCCTACTATAAATATAGATAAAAAAACGTCGAAAGAGAAAAACATAAATTAAACCCTACTATAAATATAGATAAAAAAACGTCAAAGAAAGGAAAGCATAAAAAGAAATTAACCCTACTATAAATATAGATAAAAAAACGTCGAAGAAGAAGAGAAGCATAGAAATTAACCCTACTATAAATAAATTAAAAAAAACGTCGAAAAGAAAAGGAAAGCATAAGAAATTAACCTACTATATATAGATAAAAAAAACGTCAAAAAAAGCATAAGAAATTAACCCTACTATAAATACTGATAAAAAAACTTCAAGAAAAGAAAGAAGCATAAGTACCCTACTATAAATATATAGATAAAAAAAACGTTGAAAAGAAGAAAGCATAAAAATTAACCTACTATAAATATAGATAAAAAAACGTCAGAAAAGAAAGGAAAGCATAAGAAAATTATACCCCTACTATAAATATAGATAAAAAAACCCAAAAGAAAGGAAAAACATAAAATCCTTCCCTACTATAAATATAGATAAAAATGTCTAAAAGAAAAGGAAAGCTTATAAGAAATTAACCCTACTAAATATAGATAAAAAAAACGTCGAAAAGAGAAAGGAAAGCATAAGAAATTAACCCTACTATAAATATAGATAAAAAACGTCGAAAAAGAGAAAGGAAAGCATAAGAAATTAACCCTACTATAAATATAGATAAAAAAACGTCCGAAAAAGAAGAGAAATATAGAGAATTAACCCTACTATAAATATAGATAAAAAAAACTTCGAAAAGAGAAAGGAAAGCGCATAAATTAACCCTACTATAAATATAGATAAAATCAAAGAAAGGAAAGCATAAGAAATTAACCTACTATAAATATAGATAAAACGTCGAAAAGAGAAAAGAGCTTTAGAAATTAACCCTACTATAAATATAGATAAAAAAACTACAAGAAGAAGAAAGCACATTCATACCTATATAAATATAGATAAAAATGTCGAAAAAGAGAAAAGGAAAACATAAGAAATTAACCCTACTATAAATATAGATAAAAAAACTGATCTGAAAAAGAAACATAAAAATTAACCCTACTATGACCAAGATAAAAAAAGCAATCGAAAAAGAGAAAACTATAAAAATAGAACCTACTATAAATATAGATAAAAAACGTCGAAGAAAAGAGGAAAGCATAAAGAATTAACCCTACTATAAATATAGATAAAAACGTCCGAAAAAGAGAAAAGGAAAGCATAAGAAATGAACCCTACTATAAATATAGATAAAAAACGTCGAAAAGAGAAAGGAAAGCATAAGAAATTAACCCTACTATAAATATAGATAGAAAAAAACGTCGAAAAGAGAAAGGAAAGCATAAGAAATTAACCCTACTATAAATATAGATAAAAAAACGTCGAAAAGAAAGGAAAGCATAGAGAAATTAACCCTACTATAAATATAGATAAAAAAAACTTCGAAAAAGAAAGGAAAGCTTAAGAAATTAACCCTACTATAAATATAGATAAAAAAACGTCGAAAAGAGAAAGGAAAGCATAAGAAATTAACCCTACTATAAATATAGATAAAAAAACGTCGAAAAGAGAAAGGAAAGCATAAGAAATTAACCCTACTATAAATATAGATAAAAAAACTTCGAAAAGAGAAAGGAAAGCATAAGAAATTAACCCTACTATAAATATAGATAAAAAAATGTCGAAAAGAGAAAGGAAAGCATAAGAAATTAACCCTACTATAAATATAGATAAAAAAACGTCGAAAAGAGAAAGGAAAGCATAAGAAATTAACCCTACTATAAATATAGATAAAAAAACGTCGAAAAGAAAAAGAAAGGAAAGCATAAGAAATTAACCCTACTATAAATATAGATAAAAAAACGTCGAAAAGAGAAAGGAAAGCATAAGAAATTAACCCTACTATAAATATAGATAAAAAAACGTCGAAAAGAAAGAAAGGAAAGCATAAGAAATGAACCCTACTATAAATATAGATAAAAAAACGTCGAAAAGAAAGAAAGGAAAGCATAAGAAATTAACCCTACTATAAATATAGATAAAAAAAACTTCGAAAAGAGAAAAGGAAAGCATAAGAAATTAACCCTACTATAAATATAGATAAAAAAACGTCGAAAAGAGAAAGGAAAGCATAAGAAATTAACCCTCTATGAATATAGATAAAAAAAACGTCGAAAAGAGAAAGGAAAGCATAAGAAATTAACCCTACTATAAATATAGATAAAAAAAAACGTCGAAAATAGAAAGGAAAGCATAAGAAATTAACCCTACTATAAATTTAAAAGTTTAAGCCGACGAAAAATGATGCTAAAGAGTAGAATTCAAATTTGAACAGAAAAGAAGTGTAATAGATTTTACAGTAAGTCACAATATCAAAATTCAGATTTGATGACATTTTTAAATGAAATCACAAACTCAAACAAAAAAATAAATAATAGGACGTAAAATAAAGGATGTTTAAAAGCAATATAAATACGTAAATTAACCCGACTTTATATTAAAAATCAGAATAAATCACCGTGGAAGAGATCTTTTACATATTTGTGACATCCGGTCTCCCGGATGTATAAAAGACAATGTGCTTTTAGCACGGGGTGTTGTAATTATCACGGACTTCGGGAAGTAACACCTACTACTGCGAGAGACTGTAAATATTGTATATACCTCTTGGTTGTACCACTCTGGTAATAAAGTAGTTTATCTACATTTCACTGTGTATCACTTCATTCCACCATACAATATTCTTCCCATCGTTGGTGTATTTCCTCTTTCTCTAATATGATCGATCTATCCTTGGATTTTATACATCCTGTTGAGGAAAACTTTTTTTTTTCATTTTAGTTCCCTTATTTTTTATGCATATTTCTTTTATTAATCTTTCTCAGTCTCTCTTTTTTGCACATTTGTTGTTGATCCATTCCTCTTTAGTCTGTCTACATCTGCTCCTTATTTCCTTGTGTAGTTTCTTGTATTTCGTTACATGTCTTAGCATAGTTTTCTGTCTCCTTTGCATCATGTCAAGAATCTCTTCAGCCATCCACTCGTTTTTTCTTCTGTGTCTGATTTCCTTTGCGACAATGATGTTTGCTGATGTCACTAGCCAGATTCCTTTAGTGTGTCCCATTAGTGTGTCCCATTAGTGTGTCCCATTTCGTGTTGACGTTTCAAATTTGTTCTTCATATGTATTTTTCACACTGCCAGAGTATTTTTTCAAAAGGTTGAATTCATTCATGAGTGTGTTGTATTGCAGTCTGGGTGCTGCACTAGGCTTTTTCAGTCTCCGATGTTTGTCCCTCAAATAAGTGTGAGGTGATCGATTCCACAGTCGACACTTTGGTTTAGCATTGAACCACTGCGTTCCTGAATCGCTTGTTTATGGTTATGTAATCGATTTGGTTTTTCGTGTCGCCTCCTTGAATTCTCCACGTCCATAGGCGTCTTCGTGTCTTCGCGTCTTCGCTGTTCTTGAAACCAGGTATCGGTTATTACCTGGTTATTTGTGGAATACAATTGAGCTCATTTTCCACCTCGTCTTTGCGGATTCCTAATCCAAATTTTTCAGTTGTCTTCCCTTCTTTCTCCTTAGCTACTTTGGCATTCTAGTCTCTCATGATGACTTTAATTTCTTGTGTCTTACAATGAACTTTGGCATTGTCCAGTATGGAGAAGAAAGATTCTATTTCTTCATCAGTGATTTGCGCTGCTGGTTCATAGACTACTATAATAGCTACGTTGAAGGGCTTCCCTTTCAGATAAGTGGAAATGTCCCAGATTCGAACGACCAGAACATTTTAAAAAATCCAAAGTAAAATTGAACACCCGCAAAAGTGAATTCAAAAGAATATTCACAAGTCAGTGAGAAAAGTAAAATCCTGAATCCTGATTGGATTAAAAGCAGCAAATTCATATATGACGTATTTTCAAACCTAGATGTAAAAAGGCTTGCTGGAGCCGGCATCAGGAGAAGCTTCACTGTTTAAACCACAACGCTAACCTGTCAAAACCAGTCAGTCAGATGATAACATCTTGCCACAATGTAAAGAAGAAACTTTAAGCTGACTCACCTTTGCAGCCAATTTTCTCTTCTTCTTTTTCACTCCATGCTAACCCGAATGTAGGGCACCTCTTCTTCCAATTTTCAAAGAGAACTTCAACAATGACAACATGAACGCGTTAAATACAACCTCTCTCGCCCTCTCTCGCTCTCAACCTGTCGCCGACCTAACAAAACGAGGAAAAACAAAGATTTACATTCTGCTCTTACACAACCATGAACTCTAAACTTCTGCGGACATTTTAAATACCTACATTTCTCTACGAACAATTTTAACTACAAAGCTGCATGCATTTTCTCAATGAACATTTTTCTTCTCACAAAGATATTATAGTGTTCAGTTAACGAAATTTCACTTATATTTTTCTTCTTACAATTTTGTCATTCTGTAAATAAACCTTTAATTTAATGTACAGACGAAATATTTTATCCTTTCACAAACATCTAAAGTTGAATGGAAAAATCTCAATCTAGCTAGAATCTCTAGATCAGTGGACGAGCCATGCTTCCTCTGTCAGCAAGAGAAACTGTAAAATAAGTTTTTAAATGGTGACTTACTGTTAAGCCAAAGATATGAAACTACAGTAAATTGTAAGCATATCAAAGTTTTAATTTTTTAATCCAGCAAGATTTCTTTAACTTATAATTTATCTTCCTATGTTATATTACCTTTTTATTTTCATTATTTTTTTCATAATAATATCGCCCCAAGCAAGGCATTTTACTGCCATTGTTTTGCAGGGTGTTACATAGGAGTAAAGTTATGAGGAAGAGTGACAGGTTATAGGGGGTGTCGGGAAGTGGGTAAGAGAAGGATGAAAGTGGCCATAAGGTGAGGGACCAATTTATATATTGATTGTGATGTAGAATTGATCCCCCACTTTGTATCCACATTATAATAATATAGAATGTTTTATAATCATATCGCCCCAAGCAAGGCATTTTACTGCCATTGTTTTGCAGGGTGTTACATAGGAGTAAAGTTATGAGGAAGAGTGACAGGTTATAGGGGGTGTCGGGAAGTGGGTAAGAGAAGGATGAAAGTGGCCATAAGGTGAGGGACCAATTTATATATTGATTGTGATGTAGAATTGATCCCCCACTTTGTATCCACATTATAATAATATAGAATGTTTTATAATCATATCGCCCCAAGCAAGGCATTTTACTGCCATTGTTTTGCAGGGTGTTACATAGGAGTAAAGTTATGAGGAAGAGTGACAGGTTATAGGGGGTGTCGGGAAGTGGGTAAGAGAAGGATGAAAGTGGCCATAAGGTGAGGGACCAATTTATATATTGATTGTGATGTAGAATTGATCCCCCACTTTGTATCCACATTATAATAATATAGAATGTTTTATAATCATATCGCCCCAAGCAAGGCATTTTACTGCCATTGTTTTGCAGGGTGTTACATAGGAGTAAAGTTATGAGGAAGAGTGACAGGTTATAGGGGGTGTCAGGAAGTAGGTAAGAGAAGGATGAACGTGGCCATAAGGTGAGGGATCAATTTATATATTGATTGCGATGTAGAATTGATCCCCCACTTTGTATCCACATTATAATAATATAGAATGTTTTATAATCATATCGCCCCAAGCAAGGCATTTTACTGCCATTGTTTTGCAGGGTGTTACATAGGAGTAAAGTTATGAGGAAGAGTGACAGGTTATAGGGGGTGTCAGGAAGTGGGTAAGAGAAGGATGAGAATACTGATGAGAGTGGAGTAGACGGAGAAAGGAGCATGAGAGAGGGAATGCAGGTTAATGAGATAAAAGATGATTATTGACTCTACATTTAAACTCTTTGAGATTGTAGCTGTCGGGCTATCTATCTATCTATTCACAAATAGGCATTTTTCTCTTCTTCTTTGTTGAACTTCTATTTTTTTCTTTGTTTTTATAATCATATCACTCCAAGCAAGGCATTTTACTGCCACCGTTTTGCAGAGGGTTACATAGGAGGAAAGTTATAAGAAAGGGTGACAGGTTATAGAGGGTGTCAGGAACTGGCTAAGAGAAGGATGAGAATACTGATAACAGTGGAGTGGAGTGGACGGAGAAAGGATCATGAGAGAGAGAGAGAGAGGATGCAGGCTAGTGAGACAGGAGACGACTATTGACTTTACATTTAAATTCTTGGAGATTATAGCTGCAGAGAAAACAAGGGGGGATGCGAGAAAAGAAACTGATGGAGTAGAATTTGCGTTTATAATTTATTGGTTTCACAGTAAAAGTGTGGAACCTAGTTGCTAATCTTGTGACTCGAGTAAATTTATATATAGGGGGCATTAGTGAGGTAAGTTCACCGGAGCAGAATCTGTGAAAGTAATTGTAGAAGAGACACAGGGAAGCCACATTGCGCCGGTGAGAAAGTGACTATATCCGAGTTGCCAAGTCGTCATCTATCACATTACAGGTTCTCCGTTTGATCTTGTTATATTATCAGTTGTGACCTATACAAAGTTTGGTATTATTAGTGATAGTATGTTTAGCCATGTATTAGTATTTTATATTTATTATTTACTCTCTTTAGGTACTGACAATAGTTTCTAATTTAAAATATATATAACGGAAATTAACAAAGATTAACGAAATGGTCTTTAAACAACCGACAATTTGAAATGATTTGTTTGAACATTATTTTTGATCGATACTCGTATTTAAGTAAATATTTTGTTTATAATCAAACACTATTATATGTTTATATCTACCGGCCTCGTTTATTTACGATAAATGTTTTGTGACAAATATGTGTGTCATTCGGCAGGATTCGAACTTGCGACCCTTAGCTACATAGGGGAAGCACCAATTGACCTGGCGCGCGCGGCTTAGAACTCTCGATCAAGCTTATATAACACAATTTTCTATTCATCGTAATAACTATATCTACTCTGAAATATATCGTAATGTCAACAAATTTAAACATGTTACAGATATTATATATATACGTGAAGTATAATGGAAACAGCCAAGCCTTACAACGGTGGCAAAATATGTAGACTGTGCCAGAAAGAAAAATTAGCGATTATGCTATTCTTTAAAAAAATGAACTATTGAATGAAAGAACAGAAATCATGCAGACGACAATTCTACTCTATCAGCTTCTTTTCCCGCGCTTACTGCCTGTGGAACTCCCTTATCATATACTTGCTTTCCTGACGGCTATAACCGCCATGAATTTAAATGCAAAGTCAATTTCTATCTCTTATCCACTTAACTTTAGTCCTTTCTACATCACCCTGTGTATCTTGTTCTTTTCCTTTCTCTCTACCTTCGCAACTGTCCTCACTCCTGTGTTCACATCCTTCTCTTGGCCTTTCTCTTTCATCCCCTGTAGCTGGATAGTCTTTGTTTCCACTCTCCTCCTGCCTAAAACTTAAAATCTCTTACGAAGCATCCAGCACATCAGTGCGGTACCGCCTTGCTTAGGGTGAAATGGTTAAAGAAAAATTACAAAAAATATCTAAGCACTTGAACAATGACGAGGTGTTGAAGAGAATGCAAACCAGAAGAAAACTCATAGTTAACATCAATAAGAGACAAATGAGGTTCCTGAGACACGTAATGAGGAAGGAGGGTTTGGAGAATCAGATAATCACAGGACGGATAGAAAGAAAAAGAGAAAGCAGAAAGCAGCGTGAGACACATTTGGTGTGATTGATCAAATGGATGGTGCAGAGGGGTTTGGGAGAGATACCAAGAGCGAAAAAGGACTGGGGCAGTGGAACGATAAATCGGTGATCCGAGTTCGAATTCCAGTTGAATTCCTTGCATTCACTTGCGCACAAATACCCTTGGTATTAATCCTTCTATTCCCACCAGTTATGGGTTAAATAATAGGACAGATTGAGTTCTATCGCATTGGTCGTTAATTGCAGAAAGCAATTGCAACCTACTGCGGGATAATCTTCTGCCCAGTTAGACATGTCTCGAAAGAGACATGATCGCCCAAAGCGTGTATCACGTATGACACTTAACTGACTGACTAGATTGTCATCAAGGTCACATCTTTTACCATCAAAATACTTAAATGTACCAGCCTCTTCTACTATGCAGTTTCTTCTCTCTTACATGCTGTTTGTGGAACTCACTTACATTTGCTTGCTTCCCCAATAACTACACTTTCCAGAAATTTAAATGCAACGTCAATTGCCATCTTTTATCCACTTGATTATCATGCATCTCTTATCTTTTCTTCGACATCCCCTGTACCTTTTTTCTCTCATTGTAACCCACTCCATACTAGTGACACTTCTGCTAGCTTGGGGTGAAATGATCCATCTTGCACATATACAAATCAGCCATCCGTCCGTTCATGGACTACTGTTGTCATATCAGGTCAAGTGCTCCTACTGTTCGTCTCAGTGTTCTCGACAGGCTCCAAAGGAGAATCAATAATGTGATTGGTCCCGACCTGGCAGCTCGACTTCAGTTACTTTCTCATCGACGGGATGTGGCTTCCCTCTGTCTCTTCTGTAAATATTTTCATGGCTTCTGCTCTGACGAACTTAGGTCACTGGTACACCCCCCACACAAGAATTTACTTGGGCAACCAGACTGGCAACAAGGTCCCGCCCTTTTACAGTTAGATTAACCAAATGCCGACAATAATTCTACTCTATCAGCTTCTTTTCCCGCGCTTACTGTCTGTGGAACTCCCTTACATCTACTTGCTTTCCTGACGGCTATAACCGCCATGAATTTAAATGCAAAGTCAATTTCTATCTCTTATTCACTTAACTTTAGTCCTTTCTACATCACCCTGTGTATCTTGTTCTTTTCCTTTCTCTCGACCTTCGCAACTGTCCTCACTCCTGTGTTCACATCCTTCTCTTGGCCTTTCTCTTTCATCCCCTGTAGCTGGATAGTCTTTGTTTCCACTCTCCTCCTGCCTAAAACTTAAAATCTCTTACGTAGCATCCAGCACATCAGTGCTGTACCGCCTTGCTTAGGGTGAAATGATTAAAGAAAAATTACAAAATATATCTAAGCACTTGAGCAATGACGAGGTGTTGAAGAGAATGCAAACCAGAAGAAAACTCATAGTTAACATCAGAAAGAAAAAGAGAAAGGAGAAAGCAGCGCGATATACATTTGGTGTGATTGATCAAATGGATGGTGCAGAGGGGTTTGGGAGAGATACCAAGAGCGAAAAAGGACTGGGGCAGTGGAACGATAAATCGGTGATCCGAGTTCGAATTCTAGTTGAATTCCTTGCATTCACTTGCACACAAATACCCTTGTTTAAGGTATTAATCAGTTTATTCCCTCCAGTTATGGGTTAAATAATAGGATAGATTGGGTTCGATAGCCTTGGTCGTCAACCAGTCTACCCCAGAAAGCAATGGCAACCTACTGCGGGATAATCTTCTGCCCAGTTAGTCATGTCTCTTTCGAGACAAGATTGCCCACAGCATGTATGACGTATGGCACTTAACTAACTGACTAAATTGTCATCAAGGGCACATCTTTTACCATCGAAATACTTAAATGTACCAGTCTCTTCTACTATAACAGTTTCTTCTCTCTCACTGGTTGTTTCTGTAACTCACATTTGCTTGCATCCCTAACAGCTACACTTTCCAGAAATTTAAATGCAACGTCAATTGCCATCTTTTATCCACTTGATTATCATCCATTTCTTATCTTTTCTTCGACATCCCTTGTACCTTTTTTTATTTTCTCACTGCAACCTCCTGCACACCAGTGTTATTTCCGCCTTGCTTGGGGTGAAATGATTATAAAAAATACCTAAGCACTTGGTCAATGACGAAGTTTTGAAGAGAATGCAAACCAGAAGAAAACTTGTAGTTAACATCAACAAGAGACAAATGAGGTTCCTGAGACACGTAATGAGGAAGGAGGGTTTGGAGAATCTGATAATCACAGGACGGATAGAAAGAAAAAAGACAAGAGAAAGCAGCGTGAGACACATTTGCTGTGATTGATGAAATGGATAGTGCAGAGAGGTTTGGGAGAGATACCAAAAGCGACAAGGGACTGAGGCAGTGTAAGCCCCTGATCGCGTCCGTCCTGAAGGGACACGGCACATGAAGAAGAAGAAGAAGACATTTTCTTTTCCTTCGATACTTTTTCTCAAACGACGGCATTCCTAATTCTAGGCTATTTTAAACTAAAATAACATTACAGCAGGTATTGGGCGGTTAGTTTGTTACGGAACTGTGAGACATTTGAAAATATCTGTGTAGATATGGAAAGAGAGGTACGTACATTTGGCTTCTGTGATTTCACGTCTTATTTCCGATAGCGGATGAATACAAAATATGGGTAAACGTCTTCTGTACTCAAAGCACCGAGTGTTTTAATGCAGTAATTACAGTGAAATTCACTTATTTCCTTCTAAATTCAGCTTAAGTGTTTGTGCGCAAGTTTTGTGTTAAGAAACCGCCTTAATTGCAAAGCAACTCACAAATATTTCTCTACGGTAGTTGCATTCAAAGGAATAAAGTGTCGAAAGGAATATTTTAGTTATTTGCTCTATGAGTTTGAAAGAGGAAATTCGAATATGTCGGCAATAAAATATTGAATTATCTTGTCCTGTAGTTGCTTTCGACGTTAAACTATCACATATGTACACAGTAAAAGGAACCACTAAAACTCGGACATCCACAACAAATAAACGCATTTGCACATACATGGACACTCAGTAGAAAGCACACAACCCACTTTGTTTTAACTTTTATTTTCTAAATATCTCAAGCAAGGCGATAAAGCCACTAAGCCCTAATGTGTTACAGAGAGTATGTGAGAAAAACAAGATATAATTAAGCTGACAGAGCAATAAAGAAAAATAAAGAATTTCGAAGACAACATAATGATTGACATTGCATTTAAATTTTGGAAGATCAAACTTGACTGGAAAGCAAGAAGGCGGAAGGGATTTCTACAAGCAAGAAGGCGAAAGGGATTTCTACAAGCAAGAAGTGCGAGGGAAAAAACTGTTGTCACAGGTAAGGGATAGGTAAGTTTTGTTTACAGGTTTACACGTTTTTTGTTATTGTGTCTGTCATAAGAAGATTATTCGACTTTTAAGAAGTAAAATACAAATCAATTGTCGTACTCAGTCGTCTGAGTAATAGTGACCGCTAGGAAAGTGGCATAATGTGGCTCGCCAGCAATGCATACAGGAGCACCTATCCATATGCAAAACAGGAACTTTGACGTGGTGTACATTGTTGAATTTTTTAACATATCACCTGAAGAAGAACAGTATTGTTCTGAAACATGAACATTTTTGTGTAGTGATATAATGCTTTTATAAACCATTGTAATAACAAAATTACAATATTAAGCTCTACTCTTTATCGATGACTTTTTATAAAAGTAAATGCTTTAAAAGTGGGTTTTTAATGTACGTGTTCTTTCAATTTCTTGTAATGTGCATATATATATATATATATATATATATATATAAAAATCTTAAAAATTTCATTGCAATCGATATCTTCTTTATATATATATATATATATATCTTAAAAATTTCATTGCAATCGATATCTTCTTTATATATATATATATATATATATATATATATATATATATATGGGTGTAAGTAATATATTATAACAAAGCAATTAAACAAAACAATACTTTGGCCTTTATAAAAGGGGTTATACTTGAGGCCAACATTTTTGAAACGCAGTTGTCAGTCAATATCCGGACGTATCTGTTAAGGTATTTCTCACCTTCTTTTTAATGATTGTAGGAATATATATATATATATATATATATATATACTTTAGCTAAGTCGCTCACTAGGTGTCAGTAAACAAAATATAGTGCCAAGCATTCCAGCTGCGAATCGATGAGATTTGTTATTGACTCTGTCAACACTTGAAAAGCCAGTCATTGAAAAGAACAACAAAACTACTTCGAGCTGCTTACCCAAATTTGTCGCAGCATTCACAACCTTCACCCGGGAAGCTTCGCAGAGGCTATCTAATTGTCTGTGCTTCACAATATCCCCATGTGTCCAGTGAAATTCAGTGACATTTTGTCGAGGGCTGAATTGTAGGCCAACGAACTGATGAATTATTATCGGTAAGATTCATAATATTTTCCGGTGTGAAAGATTTCATATAAAGCTCGAATTTTTCGACAATATTTCAGAAGATAATAGTCAAATATAGATTAGAAGGCTGCATAGAGAAGCTGAGTAGAGTATTGAGATAAAGGAAAATTTACCTGGAACAAAGAAGACAGTACTGAATTGTTATGTGATTTTTGTTCTTAATATATCAGCAAATGATGAACAATCTCACCAAGATGAAGGGAAGTTTTGAAGCATTCAAAATATGGTTTTGCAGAAGGATGCTGAGGATGCCATTAATCGAACATGTGAGCGACGATGAGGTTTTGGAGAGAATGGGAACGGAAAGGAAACTAATACATAACATTAGAAAAATACAGATGAAGTTATTGGAGAATCTGATACTCACAGGTCAGACAGAGGGAAAGAGAGGTAGGAGAAAAGAATGCGTAACGCACTTGATGGGCTTGAGCAAATTGATGACAGCGTGGGGCTTGGGAGTGATAACAGGAGAAAATGTGTTAAGAGCTAATAGAGATAAAAGGGTGTGGCAGGCCATGATCACCTACGTCCTGAAGGGACACGGTGAATAAAAGAAGAAGATATAATATTTCGATATTTTTCGTATGTTAAGAAAAGAGCAGCCAGAGTTTCTCGATTTACACTTTTCGGGGGACCTGAAGAAGACTCGCACCACGTTTAATTTCGTTGCTTTTCACTTTTTAAAAACATTTTTTTCAGCGCTGTTTCATCGATTAGACCTTAGCTTTAAGACTGACAAAAAAAAAAAAAAAAAAAAAATTTCAGGATTTAAACATTTTCTGGGGGGATCAGTTTCTCATACAACGTTAAAGTAAATCGATCCTCCATTTTGAAACCAGTCGCCGGTACGACATTACCGCCACCTGTAAATTTGTTCATTATCAAATTTTTTGAACTTTTTTTAGTGCAATATTATCTTTTACACCTTAAACCTTACGAATGACAAAAAAAATTAATTTGCCAAAATTTCAATATTTAAACATTTTTTTTTGGGAGGACCAGTTTCTCATACAACCTTATAGTGGTTTGAAAATGGAGGATTGATTTACTTTAACGCTGTATGAGAAACTGACCCCCCAACAAATTTGTTTAAATATTTGAATTTTTCAAAATTCTTTTTGATTATCGGAAACTTTAAGTAGCAATCCATAGGACTGAGTTGAAAAAAGTAAAAAAACAAAAAAAAACAAAAAAAAAACAACGAAATTAACATAAACAAAGCGGTCCCAATGCGAGTGGATTGAAAATGGAGGATCGATTTACTTTAATGTTGTATAAGAAATTGACCCCCCATTAAATTTGTTTAAATATTTTAATTTAAACATTTTTTTGATAATCGGAAAGTTTAAGTAACAATCAATAGGACTGCACTGAAAGAAGTAAAAAAAAAAAAACAACGAAATTATACGTGCTGGTAGTCTGCTTCAGGTCCACCCACTTTTCTTCTTACTCTGATCATCGAACTGAAATCATAATCTAGTGCTTGTTCTTCTCATCTCTAATGTTAATGGTTGCTAATGAAAAGTGTATGGTTAGTAGCTTCCTTCTGAATAAATACCAGTCATTTAATGACCGACTACTTATTGCTGGCCAAAGAAAGATGGCTCACACTAAAAACCTACAAGCTTCACTCACTCGAAGCCATCTACCTGAGAAAAAAGGGAGCTGATTATCTAATGGCCGCTTAGATGTAGAACTCAGATATAATAGTTTCTAGCGAGACAAGCTTAGTAAGCGTTACACCACGTCGAGGTGCGCCAGTAGTCTGAGATTGAATACTTTTTGATAGTGTGACAAGGTATCGTAGAGACAGAGACACTCCCAACTCCTCTTCGACCTATCGGACTTGAAAGTGAAAATCGCAAGCACATATTTTCGTGAAGCGATCCTTAAAAGAAGGTAAAAGATCGGTGATAGTTATTGTTGTGGATTCTTGTTTAGAAAACCACACAATATAATAATAACAAAAACAGATATGAGAGGAAAAATGTAAGTATATTGAATAAAAGATATACAACCTGTACACGGTTAGTAGATTCAGGAATACTTGTTAGTAGGAGTCAAATATATATAAGAAGTAAGTAATAGTCTATATTCTTGCTGACCAACGAGCGTCGGTTCAACTGCTCTGACAAACACCAACTCTGACAACAACAGACACTATTTATTTGCATAAAAATACACTGCTGTAGCTAAGCACAACTCTCTCACAACTCTCTGGTTCAAATCTCTTGAACTAACTAACGTCTATATCCACTGGGTCATGTGTTGCTGTGGAATAAACGAAGAGAATCCAAGGCGACAGACGATTGATATTGCACTTGAATGTTTTAAAAATCGTAGTTGACAGGAAGCCAGAAGAAAGTTCTACATCTGAGAAAGGCAAGAGAAAAAAATAGCATCGAGCTTATGGTTACAACATGCAATTTTAAAAGTGAAATTATGAGACCTAACCATTAATCTAGTACTGCGCTTAATTTCATGAAGTCGAGATTACCAGAACAGTTACTGTGAAAATATCTTTTGAAGAGAAAAAGTGAAACTACTCTTCGGTAATAAGAAAGTGACTTAACCGAGATGCCCGGTCAGGACCGATAACATTGCCGGTTCTTCTTTGAATTATCTCAAAAATCTCGAGAAATAAAACAGATGAACCAGACTTAGTGTAGCCGCAATGCACGGACGATTGGAAGACTTATAAATTTGTAAAATAGATTCTGATGTGAGAAATTGCCTAATTTGACACACTGAACCGGTTTTCTTAGTAGCAGATTTAGCATTTGATTCAATATAGAATTTCTGGACCTGAAGAAAGCCGAAGCGTACAACGTCCGAAACATCGTAAACATGACAATAATGTCCTAACAGTGTAAATAATATGAATACTTTTTCATCTCAGAAGTACAGTTTTGTGTTTCTTTCCCTCTCCGTAACTCTTTCAATCCCAGTGGTTTTTATGATTCCATGTTCGTAGAAAACGTTATACAATGAAGGCACAATGAGTTGCTCCCATGGAGGTTAGCTTCAACCATGCTTATGGAAGTTAAAATGGTTCTTTCAGGTGATTAATATAGAACAGTTTCATTTTAAAGGCGTTAAAATTGACAAGCCCCTTCTTGGCCATGTTAACAACAGATTGTACATTATTTTCAAGATCAAGTGTCAAATAGATCATTGACCCAAACATATCACACTATTTCTTACAATAAAAGAAAACACTCTTACGTACCATTCTTACTACAACCACTATAATACCTCAGGGTCTCTATGGAGTCCTAGACAGTTCTCATATGTGCAATTTGCACCATACAACAACGTTAACCAGATTAATTACCATGAAAATATTTATAGAAAAGACACAGTGAACCAATATTATATCGGTAAGAAAATGACTGAAGCCAGTATGCCATGTCTGACCCATTGACGTTGCAGATTCTTTTTTTGATTATGCCAAGAATCTCTAAAATTATAGGACACGTGACCAGATGTGTGAGCAATACCGGAAGCATGGACGAATGGTAGACTTATAAAATATGTAACATAGATTCTGGTGAGAAAAATTGTCTAGCACGTCACAGTGAAACTACCTTTTCTTAGCAGCAAACCTAGCAATTGATTCGATATAATCTTTCCACTACATATCAGCAGAGAAAGTTAACCCGAGAAGGCGCAATCTGTCACACATCTGTAGGCTAGCCTCAGCCATGCGGATAAGCGACAAAAAAGCGGACTTTCAAATGAAAAAATTATCATTTTTCTCATGATACTGATGCATCGGTGAGACATGTCAAAGTAAAGTTTTCTAAATTGAGTTATATAATTACTATGCCGTCGGATTATCATCGATACGTTAGTCAAGGTGTCGCCATAGAAAACACGATAATAATTCTACATTTAATCAGAAGCTATACGAAACTTCTTATCTCGGGTTATCCATATATAAGCAAGAGATACATTTTACTAAATTTATCACTGAAAAAGTAATACCGAAAAACATAATACAGTCGGAGCGTGATACTATACATTCTCAAAATACGTCTCGCATAAGTTTATTTCCCCAATCAAAATGAAATAACTACTTCAGTGTTGTGAAGTAAATAAGTCACCGCCGTTAAAACAAATGAACAAAGTAGGACGCCTTGAATAAAGAAGTCAGAGATTTGAGTGAGAGTTACCCGCCAACTATACCCTTGCCGAGCTCTGTTTCTGAGCGGGTGGGAACTCAGAGGAGGCTATGCCGAAGGGCAGAGTTTCGTCTGAGGTAAATAGACAAAAGCCCATCCTCGCGTACGCGAGGGTTACAGAAAATCTTTGCTCAATCGAACGCGCACGGAATGCCCCATACTAAAATTAGCCTTGTGCCATATCCTGGCTTTGTAGGAACGATCGGGTAAATACCCAATTCTGTGCAAATTCTATGCTGTTAGACAAACTCTTAGCCCTCGGGTAGAAAGTAACTGAGTTGGGGCTCGGTCTACGGACTGAGACTCGTCTGAGAAGAAAGGTCAGGTCTATTACTTGCTTATGACGGTTCTGGGTAAATTTTGACCCTTCGCTCGAGAGCAACCGCTTGGGTTTCCCACGTTAAACACAAGATCGGGTTTAACTTGGGAAATCCAACCGGTTGCACTGGAGCAAAGGGTCAAAATTTACCCAGAACCCTAATAGTGCTGTACGTGAAACACATTTGGGCGATTATATCTCGAAAGAGACATAATTGACTGGGTAGAAGTTTTCTTTTCTCCCGACAGTTGGTTGTCATTACTTTATGCGGTAGACTGGTTAAAAACCCAAGGTTATAGAACCCTATCTGTCCTGCTATTTAATTCATAGCTGGGGGGAGAAGCGACAGATTCATACCTTTCTCAAGGGTGTGTGAATGCAACGAATTCTACTGTAATTAGAACTCGGTTCTCTGATTTCTCGTTCCGAGCAGATGTCTACCGCACTACAACACACATAGACGTAATACAAAGTTAAAAAAGGGAATTTTTTTCAAATACGTGTATCTAGTAATCATAACGTTTGAAGTAAAGAAAATGTCGGATTAAAAATGCTGTGGAGTAGTTTTTGCACTGAAGATTATAATCGTGCTATGTCGGTTGGTAATTGACTTAACTCATCCAAATTGTTAGGAACTTGGTAATCTTCCAACGTAAGCTGACTCCTTAGTATTCGACTAACTGCCGACTAATATCAACTGCCTAGTAGTTCTACTGAACTCTAATAAAACTCTAAAGAACTCTCTAGAAATTCTAAGAACTATTAAGAACTTCTCAAGAACTTCTAAGAACTATTAAGAACTTCTCAAGAACTTCTAAGAACTAGTAAGAACTTCTCAAGAACTTCTAAGAACTATTAAGAACTTCTCAAGAAGTTCTCGAGTTGACTTTCTGTTAACTCTTATTAATATAGAAGGGTGAGTTCATTATCTGAGGAATATGTATGCTTCATCATAACAAAAAACAAAATCATTAAATCTTTATATATAAATTTATGGTCTGAAAATTCTGTAAATTTAGCAGTGGACGGCTGGTGAGCTACATATCAGTGCAAATGATTTAAGAGAATACAAGTGAACACTTGTATACAAAAATCAACATAAGTACCCAATAAGTTAATTTGAGTGGGCGAAAATTTATGTAATCAGTATTTCTTAAGGCCCGGTAGAAGATATACTGGAAAATTAATTAATTTACGTTAGGCAACTCATAGAAAAAATCAAATCACAGGAAGTTAAAAGTTAGATTTATTAAACTCAGAAGCTGGTTCATAAATATATTTTAAAATTCTTAATATCGATTGTTAATAATTTTCTGGATGTGAGTCTTTATTTTATTAATATACACCAAGAAATTGTCATCTGGTTTTTAAAAGCTTGAATTGCGTTTGATACAACCTTGCTGATTGGTTAATAAATGCCAATGCGATATTTTTTATTGGACATTGACGTCATCCTACTTCTGCACAGAATTGACGTCTTAATTCTATCACTTAAATCTATTGTTTTCTACGTTTTTTAAAATGTGCTCTCTCTAAATATATCCTTTGTAATTGGTAGGGATAATTCCACGGAGAATATTTATTCGATGAGAACTCTATGTAGAAACTGACAGAGAATTATAATGAAAATAAATTAGACAAATTTTACAAATTCATCGGTAATAATTTATTTCGTGAATACATAAATATTCAACTTATCAGACAGAAGATTTTACAACACTGAATGAAATTAATGTATCCAGAAAAAAGAAATAGTGGGGGTGAGAGAGGAAGAAAGAAAACATTTTATTGTTAAAAAAGTTACAATGTGAATTGTTAAAAAAGGAAGTAAAGTTACAATGTGAGGTTTAAGAAAAAGCAAGACGAACTGCTCTGCTTGTAACTGTAAAAACCAAAACCAATTGCCCATTTGAAGGCAAATGCAATTCTGCAAAAAAAAGCAATGTATGATGCTAGCATTTTTCTGAAATAAAATTCAAACAGGCAAAAATAAGTTTGAAACAAAGATTTTACATTCCTTCTCTAATGCTTCCTTGAAACATTAAACTGCCCTATTAAAACATTACTGGAAACTCAAAAATTGAGGATTCACTCCACAAATTAAATGGAAGATTATCAGGCATGCACAAACTTTAATTTCAAGAAAAGATGCAATCTATGCTTAACGGAAAAAATTGCAATAATTAAGTAAAATAATCCTAGTTAATTATTAAACCAAAGAAATGAATTTCTCTTTAAGTGCAGACATAAAATAAATTTAAAATTCCTAATAAATTAGAATTTAACTTAAAATGTTAATCCAGTTGAGAACTGACACGGGATTTTACTTACATTCAGAATTTTTGTACGATCCCAATTATTAATTTTAATTAATTTATAGTTATAGAAACATAATGATTATTATGGTTATTAATATTATAAGTTTTAACCTTATCTCGAAATGCATATATATATATATATATATATGTGTGTGTGTGTGTGTGTTTGCCTGCGTAAATGTGTGTATGTGTGCATATGTATGTATGTATGCTTATATATATATATATATATATATATACGTGTATGTGTGTAGAACTATGTGTTTACGTGGTTACAAGCAGATAGGTATGTGCATGGAAGGGATTAAATATGCAAATAGGTATATAATTTAACGTCGTTAAGATGACACGGCAACGTTTTCTTAAAATACTCATTTATTTTCGGCGTTATAGGTTTTATATATTCTAAATTTTAGTAATTTCAAAAACCTTTATTTTTCAAAGTTTTTTCTTTTTTTAAAAAACTCTTTAGCATTTGTCTATATTTCTGAAATAAGGTTGTAGTTACAGTATTTACAGTATTTACAGTATTTGCACTATTGTCCTCATCTTTGTTGCCATTTGTACAACGTTTCGGCCGTTGTACGCTCCGGACTTCTTCAGGTGCAAACGAACCCTTTATTACAATCACTGGGGTATATCAAGTCTCGATTGGAAGTCATGAGTTATCTCCCTCTAACACTGCAATTTAGTTATTCACCACTGCTGTAGCCTGGTATTGAACTCACAACAATTTGGGTCAAGTTACAAGAACTAACCAACCTCTATATCCACTGGGCCACTTGTCCAGGCTACAACAAACCAGTCTATCGCAGAAAGTAATGGCGACCTACTTCGAGAAAATCTTCAGCCCAGTCCGACATGTCTCTTTCGAGACATGATCGCCCAAGCGTGTATCACGTATGGCACTTAACTGACTGATTGATTAATATTTATATATTTATATATACTATTCCTATAAAAGATAGAGAGGTAAAAATAAACAAGCTATCAAATATAATACATATATTTATTTTAGCGATGAACATTTCGTATATCTTCTAGGAATGACACGAATTGACCACTGGAACTTTTCTCATCATCTTCCAGCAAATATGATCAAGACGTCTTGCAACAACTCGCATTTTCTTGAGAATCATGGATCAATTGTCTGAGTCTGTGCTTCTGTCACTGGATCCACATAATGTCCACGTGAGCGGAGGGGTACACTAGACCGTCTCGCTGTGCCTGGGTAGACGATATATTGAGGTAGACCTCACGCTATAGTAGCACGCACATTTTTCTTTAGTAGAAGTTTTTAATCTATAAGCTGATTGATATTTATTTTCCTGTTTAATATATCAAGTATATCGCGTTCGGGAAAATCATATTGTTATATTGTAACCCTGTTGACCGCCTGGTCAATTATGATGACGACCTGATGACTACCTCGTCACAGTAGCTGGTCTTCAAGACGTCTATTACAACGGTGAACTTTCCTGCCCATGCTGTATTCTTTGATCTCAGGAAAGACACGTTGAAACCAGGTAGCCGTTTCTCTACCACCTCAAATCAGACCGGACACACGTGTACATGTGTGTTAAAAAAAAAAAATAAACACAGCACCAAAAAAAAAAAAATGATCAAGTTCGAAGATGCCTGGATGAGTTACGGAAGAAGTCTTTATATATGAAAAACATAATTAATAATAAATGCAGAATGTACAATCGCCGAATTTCAAAGTTTACAACGAAGAGAAAGATTCGTTTAAGTAGTCAGAGCTTTCGATTTTCCCAATAAAAAGGACTTTTTATAACAGCGAAGCTTTCATTAAGAATAATCAGAGCTTTCAATTTTCCCAATAAAAAAGTCTTTTCACAGCTCTTTACCGAAACTTTACGGAATAAACATATATGCAATCAGTCATAAATAAAGAAACATGCTCAAAGACTCGCTAATAAAATCGACCTTAAATCATGAATGTTCATTATAAGAATGTCGACTACATATGTCTGTTGGAAGAACAAAATAGACATTGTAATTTAACACGAGATATTCATTTGCAATCGACACATTTAGCCTCTCATTCTATTCAAGAACTCGTTTCAGTTCACACTGCTTGATTATACTGAATTATCGTCTGTTTTCGTTTATTCTGGCGACAAAGAAAGCACTACATGTGTTATAAATATAATGTTGCGCTCGATGGTCCGACATGAAAACAAAGCATTCAAGCTCCTCCGTCCGTTTATATAGATCGAGAAGTTTAATATATTTAAACGTCAGCAGGGGATCACTCTACAGAGTTCGAACAAAGAACGTGAAGTCAACAATGGCCGGTGATTAGCTAACGAATATGGAGGATTGAAAGCAAAACAAAAATGTTAGAAAATTAACAGGAATAAGAGAAAAAAGAATTGAATTAAAAATAAAATCATTGGTCATTATGTGATGTGGGCGTTGAAAAGTTTTTGCTCTGACCTACTTCCTAAGAGCTGATCGAATGAACAAATATCAAAAAATGTTTTGGCAACCACCTACTGAATAAAAGCATGTTTGAAGATTTAATATTTCTTGAGAAATTAGAAATATAGACTTAAATAAGAATAATGATGACGGTATTAATAAAACGAAAATAAAAAAAGGCAAATTGAGAAAATAGCTGTGTACCACCAGAGTACTTTTTTAGCATAAATTACTGATTATAAATAATACAGAAAGAAATATAGAGAGTATGAGTGGGACTGGAACAGATATAGAGAGTATGAGTGGGACTGGAACAGATATAGAGAGTATGAGTGGGACTGGAACAAAAATAGAGAGTATGAGTGACACCTAAACTATTACAAAGCAGGAGTGAGAGAAAAACAGATACAGAGAATATGAGTTAGACAGAAAATTATATCGAGAGTATGAGTGGGGCTGGAACAGAAATATAGAATATGAGTAGGACTGGAACATATATCGAGTAGTATGAGAGGGACTGAAGCAGATATATAGAGTATGAGTGACATCTGAACTATTACAAAACATGTGTGAGAGAAAAACAGATACAGAGAATATCAGTTAGACAGAAAATTATATCGAAAGTATGAGTGGACTGGAACAGAAATAGAGAGTATGAGTGGGACTGGAACAGATAACTAGTAGTATGAGTGGGACTGGAACAGATATAAGTAAGTATGATTGACATCTAAACTATTACAAAGCATGTGTGACAGAAAAACATACAGAGAATATCAGTTACACGGAAAATTATATCGTGACTATGAGTGGGACTGGAACAGATATAGTGAGTATGAGTGACACCTAAACTATTACAAAGCAGGAGTGAGAGAATAACAGATACAGAGAATATTAGTTAGACAGAAAATTATATCGTGAGTATGAGTGGAACTGAAACAGAAATAGAGATTATGAGTGGGACTGGAACAGATATAGGGAGTATGAGTGACATCTAAACTATTACAAAGCATTTGTGAGAGAAAAACAGATACAGCGAATATCAGTTAGACAGAAAATTATATCGAAAGCATGAGTGGGACTGGAACAGAAATAGAGAGTATGAGTAGGACTGGAACTGATATCGAGTAGTATGAGTGGGACTGGAACAGATATAGTGAGTATGAGTGACACCTAAACTATTACAAAGCAGGAGTGAGAGAAAAACAGATTCAGAGAATATCAGTTAGACAGAAAATTATATCGAGAGTATGAGTGGGACTGGAACAGATATAGTGTGTAGGAGTGACACCTAAACTATTACAAAGCAGGAGTGAGAGAAAAACAGATACAGAGAATATTAGTTAGACAGAAAGTTATATAGAATGTATGAGTGGAACCGGAACAGATATAAAGAGTATGTGCGATGCGGAAGGAGTTATAGGGAGCATAATTTAGCGAGAAACAGATATTGAGAGTATGGGCGAGACAGTAAAACTTATCAGCCTGAGCGAAGTTGAAACAGCTAAAAAGAGTACGAGTAAAAGAGAAATAAATATCGAGAATGAATGAGAGAATAAAATAAGATAGAAAGAGAAAGAGAGAGAGAGAGAGAGAGATAAAGGAAGAGAGAGAAAGAGAGTATGAGTGAGGCAGAAAGATATGGAGTATGAATGAGAGAGAAACAGATATAGTGTGATTTATGAGACAGAAACAACTATGGGCGCAAGTGTGACTGAAGCAAATATTTCATTTATTAAAGAGCGTGGATTACTGGTAAAGCGGAAGTTATTCGTGATTAGACTATTAATTATCAAGACTAATGGAACTGTGGGAATAAATATGAGCAACGTTCTAGCTGATAGATGCCGCACAGATCGATACCCGATTAGAATCGGCTGGGTCAATGCGGAGAACTGGTATGATGTTGAAAGACCCGACAACCTAATGAACCTCGAGAAAAAACATTTGCAATGATGTGCGCCAAAGACTCAAATTTCACAAAATGTCCGAAAGATGTTGACCTCAAAAACACAACTTTTATTAACACAATATACCATATACTTAAATAAACGATTATTTTTATTGCTTACAGATTAATATGAGTTCGTTGGTGTACATCATTGATTTTTTTAAAAAATTATTGTCGCAAATTGAACATTAGAAGCAAGCTGTAACGTTTATTACGTCGCAGAGATTTTTGCTTCAAGATTCTTATTTACACTGTTTACATTGCTAGGACTGTTGTCTTCATCTATGATGCCATATTCACAACGTTTCGGCAGTTGTACGCCTCGACATTCTTCAGGTGTTTCGAATTTCGTTCACTCGGGTAGATTCATAGTACGAGAACAGTCTAACCCAGTGAACAAAATAAAGGATTCAGTTGGAAACTCTAATCCCCTGAAGAATGTCGGAGGATACAACGGCCGGAACGTCGTGATTATGGCAACAAAAACAAGGACAACAGTTCGAACAGTGTAAACAATGTAAATAATTACAATCTCTCATCTCAGAAATATACACAAAAATTCAATATTTTCTTTCTCATATACTTATCATTTAATGATAAAAAGCAAATTTTATATTGAACAAAAGATCTACAGAAACTGGGAAGCGTTTTCGTAATATATTGTCTTCGAAATCCGTTTGGGCAAGGTGGGCACAATGTAAAGGAGCACTGATTTCTGTGCTGACCCATAAGTAATTTCCAGTTCTGGAAATAATGGAATTACAATTTTATTTTATTTTATTTTATTTTATTTTTTAATCATATCACCCCAAGCAAGGCGGTAACGCCACTGATGTGCAGGGGGCTACATAAGAGTGAGAAGATTAGAAAAGAGAAAAACAGGAAACCGCATCCTAAACAGGAAACAAGGGATGAGCCTCTTCACCTGTTCAATAGACGTGGGTGGAGTGTGAACCGGGCGATAGTTTAGTCTATCTACTCCAATTGAAAAAACAGTGAGAAGATTAGAAAAGAAAAAACCGGAAACCGCATCCTAAACAGGAAACAAGGGATAAGCCTCTTCACCTGTTCAATAGACGTGAGTGGAGTGTGAACCGGGCGATAGTTTAGTCTATCTACTCCAATTGAAAAAACAGTGAGAAGATTAGAAAAGAAAAACCGGAAACCGCATCCTAAACAGGAAACAAGGGATAAGCCTCTTCACCTGTTCAATAGACGTGGGTGGGTGTGAACCGGGCGATAGTTTAGTCTATCTACTCCAATTGAAAAAAAAACAAAAAAAAACAGTGAGAAGATTAGAAAAGAAAAACCGGAAACCGCATCCTAAACAGGAAACAAGGGATAAGCCTCTTCACCTGTTCAATAGACGTGGGTGGAGTGTGAACCGGGCGATAGTTTAGTCTATCTACTCCAATTGAAAAAAAAAAACAAAAAAAAAAAAACAGTAAGATTAGAAAGGAGAAAAACCGGAAACCGCATCCCAAACAGGAAACAAGGGATGAGCCTCTTCACCCGTCCAACAGGTGTGGGTGGAGTGTGAACCGGGCGATAGTTAAGTATCTACTCCAATTGAGAACAAAAAAAAAAAAGTTAAAGATTTCAAAAAAAGAAAAAAAAAAAAGTGACTTATTAAATTTTAACTTAGTTAAAGTCCAGTCAAAAATTTCTTCTAAAAATAAAATCAAAACGAATTGCACCCTCCCCATACCCGTAACCTATCACCAACCGATCGTTATTTTCTTCGATCTCTACAAAACTCTTTTATGGAACGTAAATTTCTTTCATGAAACTGAGAATCAAGTGTTCGTCACAAAGGTTTTCACATAAACACCTATAGAATTTTACTCAAAATGATGTTGAAGGCTGCCTGATAAGAGGAAACAAGTCGTTTCAAGTAATTAGTCAGTTAAGTGCCATACCGGATACACTTTTTGGGCGATCATATCTTGAAAGAGACACGACTGACTGGACAGAAGATTATACCGCAGTAGGTTGCTATTGCTTTCTGCGGTAGACTCGTTGCCAGCCAAGGCTATAAAACCCAATCTGTCCTATTATTTAACCCATAACTGCAGGAAAGAGACTGATTAATACCTTTCCCAAGGGTATTTGTGCGTAAGATATACTAACAGATATACAGGGTGGACCATAAGTCTCGCACCAAAGCATTTAAAACAATTCTGATAATAATCAACGTTATTTCATTAAAACCAAGCTTAACTAATGAATTGAGAAACACGTTGTACACGCTGGTACAATCACAAATGATCAAAATGCTCACCATTTGCGTTGATACACAGTTCCAGTCTGTGTTCCAAATGTCCATAAACTGTATCAAGTAAGTCGCTGTTTCCATCTATGTGATTGTACCTACGAATTATCTGCTGGCGAAGATGGTCGACATTTGCAATTCTTGTAGAGTAGACTATTTGTTTAAAAAAATAAAAATAAAAATCCATTAGGGTCAAGTCAGGGGACCATGGTGCCCATTCTACGGTGCCTCTTCGCCCAATCCAATTTTCAAAATTGCCAATTTCGCACAATTGTCGCATAATGAAGCGGGGCGCCATCTTGCATAAGCCTTCACCGATGCGCCCCAGCTGTGGCATGAGATCATTTTGTAGCATTTTCAAGTACACCTCGCCGGTTACTGTCTCGTTGAAAAAGAATGGGCCCAAAACATGACTCTTCCAAAGTCCGCACTACACTACCACTTTTGCACATGAATGCTCTTTAGTAGGGTCCATTCAATGCGGATTTTCGCGCGAATAATAACGACAGTTTTGTTTATTAACTTAGCCGTTCACAAAGAAGTTCGCTTCGTCGCTGAACAAAACATCATGGTTCACAAAATTTGGATTCTGAATCAGCTGATCTTTAAACCAAGTAACCATCTGAAGTCGTCGGTTTGGGTCATCTTCGTATAGCTTTTTTAACTGTTGCAGTTTGTAGGGATGAAAACTTTCGGCTTTGATGATACGTCGCATGGTGGTTCTTGGGACACCGAGCTCACTTGATGATCGTCGCAATGATTTCATTGGACTGTTCTCAATTTTTTTGAGGACACGTTTTCGAGTTTCGTCAGACACACTTAGAGGGCCACTTCGTGGTTTGTCTAGGACACTACCGGTTTCACGAAATTTCAATATCAAACGTCTTCCTGTCTTGTGAGAGATGGACTTACGATCAGGATAAATTCGATTAAATTTCTCAGCAACAGATCGATTAGTGGCGCCATCAGCACCAGACATGAACACTAGTTTAACTCGTTCGTCAATTGTTAAGGGCATATCTGAAAATTAAAATAAAGAATTTTTAAAGGCAAATCATAATTGAAAAAACTTTGATAAAAGAACTTTTATTTTATACGCAAGAAAAGGAAAAGATATTTTACCCCGATGATTTTACATTGTTTCACATCACTTCACGTAATTCTTTGGTGCGCGACTGATGGCCCACCCTGTATTTTCTAAAATGACACAAAAATATCTTGAAAACCTAAATAATATATTTATTCAATAAAATCGCTTTTGGCTTCCACCATGGTCTCCATTTGACTTCGGACTCCTCTGCATCTCTTCTGGACTGTCTCTTTGTTTAAGTTTGTGAATGCTTCCATAAACCTTGTCTTCATTTGATCTTTGGTGTTTCAAGGAATTTTGTAAATCTCTCGCTAATCTGCGCTGCACACAAAATAATCAAAAGAGTTGCAGTTTGGGGAGTTATTTGACCAGACCTAAGGGATGATGTGGTCGCATAAATTGTCTGACAGCCAAGACTGGGTTCTCCTGCTTGTGTGTTATGGGGCAGCATCCACTTTGTTGGTCCAAGGCAGCCTAACTTCTCAAGGTACTTGATATAAGCCAGTGTGTTGAGTTTCGGGCTCTTGGGGAAATGAATAGAAGCATAATACCACTCACTAATGATCATTTCAAACACCTTCATAATCACCATTAGACTTTTTCCGAATCCTCTGCACTGTTCTCAGATTCACACCCAAACACATTGAAATGTTCGTAATGTATCTTCCATTGCGAATGCCAAGCAGTACAGCGTGCTGTTTTCAAACTTCTGGCAGAGTGAATTGCGATATGATGCTTTTTTTTCTCACAGATAGTGCGCAATTGACACTTCTGTACTGTGCAGTAGACATATTTTCATTTTAATAATATTTCTTTGATATTCAGGCCGGTAGACGAATAAACATATATACAGATATAGATATAGATAGAATATTTGAAAAGTATTTACAATTCAGTTTTAATAAATGTTTGCCAACATTAAGATAGATAAATAAACATATATGTATATACATATATGTATATACATATAAACATATATGTATATACATAAGTATGATATATGGGAAAATATTGCATACGTATACATGCATAATATGTAATATCTAAAATTTTCACACGCACATCTAAATTTTTAAAGATTGATGTTGATTGGAAAGCAAAAAGCGTGTGAGAATTGTACAAGCGAGAAGTGCTAGAGAAGAACCTCTCAGCATAGAACTTACGGTTATATCTAGCCATTTCAATTTAAAATGATGAGACCCTACTAACAATCTGTTATCAAAATGGAAATGTCATGAGAACGATTACCATGAAAATATGTATAGAACAGACACAGGTAATCTCCAATACGATTGTGAGAAAATGGCTGAGAGCGAGATGCTAGATCATAACTGATAACATTGCAGATTCTTCTATGGATGTGACCAATAATCTCTAAATATATAGCAGAAAATGTGACAACAATATTTATTGGATGAACGAATAAGCAACACCCATAAATATTGCTTTATGTATGTAAGTGCATCAAAATTTTAGTTTGTCTATGTGTTATTTAGATGATTACGTGTGCGCGTCTGCGCGTGCGTGTGCTCCCGCGCGTGTGTGTATTTGTGTGTGTTTGTGTGTGTTTGTGTGTTTGTTTGTGTGTGTGTTTGTGTGTCTGTTTGTTTGTGTGTTTGTGTTTGCCTGTGTGTGTGAGTGCCTGTATCTTTGTGTCTGTGTGTTTTTGGGTTTCTGCATGTTAATTTAATTGGATAACGCTTCGAAACAAAAAATCGGACTGTTGAATTCGTTGCACTTACTTACGCACAAATGCCCTTGAGAAAAGTATTAATCCATCTCTTCTCATTCTATCTATGGGTTAAATAACAGTAGAAATATGCAACCAGTCTACTGCAGAAGTAATGGAAACCTGCTGCGGGAAAAAAAACCTTCTACCCAGTCAGTCATGTTTCGTTCGAGACATGATCGCCGAAGCGTGTATCACGCATGGCACTTAACTGACTGACCGTTTGACCGTTATTTTTTTTGTAATCGTTTTGATGACGTTTCTATTTTGGTAACAGCACCACATTGGCAGCAATGTTTCATCATTTTACAGTTAAACTGGCTTGATAAAACCGTAAGGTCTATGTTGGAAGTTTCTTCTTTTGCACTTCTCGCTTGTACAACTTTTTTGCTATCAATCTAATTTGATCATTAAAAATGTAAATACAATGTCGATCATTATTGTTTTCTCTCCCTAATAAGGTTTTCTTTTTCTCATAGTGCTTTCATCCTAAATAACCCCTTTGTGTCTTAGTGTCTTTATAGACTTACTTGGAGTAGAATAAATGAAATTACTTTAATAATAACTAAAAAGATAAACTCGGAATAAACTCGGAAAAGATAAGCTCGGAACGACAAATCGAGGAGCCGAGTTCGAATTCTAGTTTAAGTCCTTGCATTCACTTACGCACAAATACCGTTGGGAAAGGTATTAATCCGTCCCTTCCCTCCAATTATGGGTTAAATAATAGGACAGATTGGATTCTATAGCCTTGACTGGCAGCCAGTTTACCGCAGAAAGTAATGGCAACCTACTGCGGGATAATCTTCTGCCCAGTCAGTCATGTCTCTTTCGAGACATGATTGCCCAAGCGGGGATCAAGTATTGCACTTAACTGGCTGACTGAATATAATAGTTAGAAACATAATTAAAACTTCTAGTGGACATAAATTGGGGGATCGGTTTTCTGTTGTTATGAAGTAATAAACTGATCCCCCACTAATTATACTTAATATAATTATGTAATATAATCTATCTCTTCTCCCTCCAGCTATGAGTTAAATGGCAGGACAGATTGGGTTCTATAGCTATGACTGGCAGCCAGTCTACCTCAGAAGGCAATGGCAACCTACTGCGGGATATTCTTCTGCCCAGTCAGTCATGTTTTTTAAGACATGATCGCCCAAAGTATCACGTATGGCACTTAACTGACTGAATATAATAGTTGGAAGCATAATAAAAAAGTTTCTACTGGGCATAAAGTGGGGGATCCGTTTTCTGTTGTCATGAAGTAGTAAACTGAGCCACCACTAATTATTACTTTTTAATATAATAATAATCCACCTCTTCTCACCCCAGTTATGGGTTGAATGGCAGGGCAGAGTGGGTTTTATAGCTTTGGCTGGCAATTAGTCTACTGCGGAAGGTAATGGCAACCTACTGAGGGATAATCTTCTGCCCAGTCAGACATGATCGCCTAAAGCGTGTATCACGTATGACACTTAACTGACTGACTGAAAAAGATAAACAATGATTAGATTCTTTACGAATGGATTCAGGAAAGGTTGGTGATGTCATATAATGTTTCATTTTTATAAATGTTATCATCTTCAGAATATTTTTACCAACAGTACTTTGTTTATCGCAGCTGTGCTCATAAATATATAAGAGATTGTATGTGCCATTCTCTGATGATTTAAAGTAATACAGTATTAACGAGGAGAGGAGCTAATGTAAGAATGATTAAGACAGCATGTTGGTAACAATAAAAACGTGTGTGTTGCTTTTGTTTTTATTGTGTGAACCCCATTCCCCTGAATGTTACCGTATGCTTCTCCGACATTAAGCGTGTTTTCTCACCCCTAGGAGAGAACCGAGGAAATTAGTTTTTAGCAGCTGCTACGGATACTGATGTCACAACTAAAAACAGTGGCAACCATATTTTCTAAATGCAGACAACGGGTTGTCATTATTTATGGCGGTAAGACGAGAAAATGGATACATTGAAACAAGAGATTACTGTCATGTATTTTTATATAATTAAATAATTAACAAAAGACGGTGATTTTTATGTGCCGTGTCCCTTCAGAACATAGGCGATCATGCACTCTACTTACCTATTATCTCTTGTCGCTCTCAACACTTTCCTCTTGATATCTCTCCCAAACTTCAGTCCACCATCTCCTTGATCAATCCCATCGAGTATATCACGAGCTGCTTTCCCCTGTCTCTCCTTCCCTCTATCCGTCTTGTGAGTGTTAGATTCTCCAAACTCTCTTTCTTTATTACTTGTCCCAGACACTTCAGCTGTCTATTCCTGATGTTAAGTTTCTTTTTTGTTTCCATTCTCTCCAAAACCTCTTCCTTGCCCGCATGTTTGGTCCGTGGTATCCTCAGCATCTTTCTGTAGAACCAGATTTCTGTTAATTCGAGTCTTTCGTTCTTCTTTGATGACATCGTCTTGTATTCGCTGCCTTATAGGAGGGCAGGTATCGCATAAGAGTCCAGTACTCTTTTCTTTGTTTCTAACGAAATGCGTTCTTGACAATGGAATGGCCAGGGACGCATTTCAAAAGGTGTACACTCTGAAAAGGAATTGAAAAAAGAGAACAACTTAGTTATTAGGAATTGTGCGGTTCTGTGTATATGTGACTGTCGAATGGCAGTGAAACCATGTTAACCAATTAGCACAAAAATAAATATATCAGGATTTTTTTTCTTCTCCATAATTCATTCTCTTTCTAAACTTTAATGAAAGTGAAAAGTGTTAGATTGATAAGCCAGTTAATTAACAAAAGTGATATATGCTTGGGCGATCATGTCTCGAAAGAAGGTTTTCCCGCAGTAGGTTACTATTACATTTTGCGGTAGACTAAAAACCAAGCCTGAAACCAATCTGTCTTGCTATTTAACCCATAAATGAAGGGAAAAGCAACAGATTAGTACCTTTTCCAAAGGGTATTTGCGCGTAATTGAATGCAACCAATTAAACTTGAATTCGCCTCTCAGATTTTTCGTTCTGAGCCGATATCCACTGCACCAGAACGCATTTTCGTTACCATATCATTGATTGTGATATATATTCAATGTTTGAAGTAACTTATCTCCAAGCGTCGATCCCATTTTAATGTGTCACTCAAAGACACATGGATAAAAACGTCGGTTAGATCCAGTGACTTGACCTAAAGATTTGTGAGTTCAATAACTCACTAGAGCAGTGATGAACAAAAAAACTCAGAGATCTGAGTTAAATGGAAATAACAAAAACATCCGGAAGTAGCATTACTCATGGAACGAGAACAATCTATCGCAGTGAACGAAATAAATGATTCAGTTAAATATTCCAATATTCTGAAGAATTTCGGAGCGTACAACAGCTGAAACGTCGTTAATATAGCAACAAAAACGAAAACAACAGTTCGAACAATGTAAATAAATTTTCTCTGATCTTTTTTTCTTTTCTGTGTGTTTGTGACAACAAGACACGATTCAATAATTTGAAATATAAATATAAATTCAGTAAAAACAAGGACAACTGCAAATTAGCTTCTGTCAGGAAGATTAACCAAATATTCATAAGTATATGAAACCTGCTCTTAAAATGTAGCAGACATCATTTTTATTTTACCAGCACCAGAACATTTTCACGAATAAAAAAATTTATCTACTATGGTAAAAGTTTTATTGAGAACATAGCTAAGCAAGTAAATATTCAGTAAAATTTTCAGAAATCCTGAAAGAGCCTAACATTTTTTCAGTAAATAAATGAACTTATATATATATGAATTTACTCGAGCCACAAGATTAGCAACTAGGTCCCACCCTTTTACTGTGAAATCGATAAAATGTAAACACAAATTCTACTCCATCAGCTTCTTTTCTCGCACTTCCCGCTTGTGGAATTCCCTTCTGTTTAATTGTTTCTCCGACAACTACAATCTCCAAGAATTTAAATGCAAAGTCAATAGTCATCTCCTATCTCACTGACTTGCATCCTCTCTCTCATGCTCCTTTCTCCGTCCACTCCACTCTCATCATTATTCTCATCCTTCTCTTATCCACTTCCTGACACCCTCTATAACCTGTCACTCTTTCTTGTAACATTCCTCCTATGTAACCTCCTGCAAAACAGTGGCAGTAAAATGCCTTGCTTGGGGTGATATGATTATAAGAAAAAGAAAAAAAAGAAAAAAGAAAAGAAAAATCTATACTATTATAATGTGGATACAAAGTGGGGGATCAATTCTACATCACAATCAATATATAAATTTGTCCCTCACTTTATGGCCACATTCATCCTTTTCTTATCCACTTCCTGATACCACAATATAACCTGTCACTCTTTCCCATAACTTTTTTTCCTATGTAACCCCTTCTACACCAGTGGCAGTAAACTGCCATGCTTGGGGCGATATGATTAAAAACAAAAACAAAAAAAACCCAAAAAAAACCAATAGAATTAATTGCAAAATGTGTTGCTTTTTTGCCGTGATCTTAGAAAATTTTCCTTTGAAAGTTTTTGATTACACTAAACTTTTTCTCAATTTACCCTTTTCATCTTTGTTCCTCGTTTCTCCGGAATTGAATTAACCATATAATTGCCATACGTTGTACACGCTTGGGCGATCATGTCTCTTTTGGTAGAAGATTTTTCCGCAGTAGACTACGATTACTTTCTGCGACAGACTAGTTGCTAACCAAAGTTATGGAACCAAATCTGTTTTGCCATTTAACCCATAGCTGAAGGGAGAAGGGTAGGCGAGCTTGATGTCACGTCCACTCGTGAACCGCGCCTTTCAACGAATTGTTGAAAAGCATTGTCCACGAGCGGCCGTGACATTCTGAAGATGAGATTTTGATCTTAAAATATTTATGAATATTAAATAGGTAATACCCAAAACCTTTTGTGATAGCCTTCAAAACCTACCCATACACCTAATATACACAATGCTTTAAGTAAATTACAATCTCTCATATATATATATATATATATATATATATATATATATATATATATATATATACGTCTGTGTATAGATCGATATATATAATAATGTCAAATATATATACGTCGATATATACAATATATGTAAAATCCCGTCGGATTTGACATGAGGTTCTTACAGCCTTGTTGCTTTAGTTATGAAACCAAGTTAAACCGCCAGATGACCCACACAAGAGGTTTGATTAAATTGGTGTAAGCCTGTGCAGAACCATCCACACTATTCGGAACCATTCATACACGCAGTCGGTGCATATAAATGTCACAGATGAAGCATACAATAGACCTCAAGATTTTAATTACTCCACAACAGGTTGTCACTACCTGCTGCGGTAGACTGGTTGCTAGCCATGGCTATAGTACCCAATCTGTCATGTTATTTAACATATAACTGGAGGGAAGGGACGGATTAATACCTTTCTCTGGGGTATAAGCGCGTAAGTGAATGCAGGGCATTCATCTGGAATTCAATCTTGGCTCCCCGATTTCTTGTTCCGAGCCGATATGCACTGCACCACAACTCACATTCAAACTATGTACGCATCGCTCATTCAGTGAAATGAATTAGAGCGCTCTAGCTAGTGGGCACGTGTAATTGATATGCGCTAAAAAGTCTGCCTACTTCCACCGAACGCCCATAGCCCTGGGGTAGAGTCGCCGATTGACGCCATTTCATGCGGGTTTCAATCCTGGGTAAAAAAGCAATCGGAGTCTAAAAGGTACTGATTAGCTGTGATACGGCGAAACAGATCTGTCTGCGGATGACAATATTTACGCTCTCACACCCTGATTGAGCACTCTGGAAAAATAGTAGATTTTGATAAACAGTAGCTATTCAGGTGTGAAGAGGGCTGCATGAGAGTGAAGTGGAAAGGAAGAAGAACATGATACAAGGGTTGTCAGGGAAATGATGTGTGGTCAAGAAGATAAGAGATAGCAGTTGACTTTGCATTTAAGTTCTTGGAGATTGTAGCTGTCAGGGAAGCAAATATACGAAGAATCGAGAGCCACGTTATATCAGTGAGAAAGTGACTGGAGTTGAACTACCAGGTCAGGATCAAGTACATTGCAAATTCTTTGTTGGATTTTATCAGAAAATCCGAGATGAATAGCAGATGTTACAGCAGTATTCAATGAACGAGCAGATGGTAGATTTATATATATATATGCAAGATGGATTTTGACGAGAATAACTTCTTGGTCCTACGCAGAGAACCAACCTTCCTAGCAGCGGATTTAGCTAGAGATTTAATGTAGTCATTCCACTTGACGTCGGCTGATAGAGTTAGGCAGAGGAGGCACAGTATTCTGCTTTCGGGTAGACTATCCTGATTCATTCTGACGGTGGGCGGATAGGAGTGGTTAATAGATAGAAGCTATGTTTTGAAAGCGTTAAAATTTATGAGCCATTTCTTACCCCAGTCCACCACAGATTCAGATTGGCAGTCCTTTTCAAGATCAGTAGCGAAGTTTGCTTTGTCAGCAGATTTCTTATGAAGACGGGTGTAAATGGTTGTGTCGTCAGCATAAATGCCTACTTGGGACCTGATTACATCAGGGAGATCGTTGATAGAAAAAGCGTATGACCTAGAATAGAGTCTTGTGGGACACCCGCGTTCGTATAATAGTTGTCTGGAAGCATGCCCATTCAATACTACCTTCATTATGCGATTCGAAAGGAAAAAAAGGATTTGGTCAAACAATCGTCCAGTTATATCATAGCCATGTAGCTTGCGTAGAAGGCCAGCATGCCAGATTTTGTCAAACGCTTTGGAGATATTTATTTCAACTGCTCGAGCTTTGCCGTTTATATCGTGAGCCTGCTATATATATATACTCTGTGATGGTCGTTAACATATCAGCAGTAGATCTGTTGACGCGGGAACCAAGCTGCTTATCAGAGAAAAGGCCTTAAGATGTGAGATATTGAACCACTTCAGCACGAATAATAGCCTCGAGGACATTGCCAAAGGCTGATAGGGCAATAATTAGGGAGTCTGAGGGTTCTCCAGCTTTCTTAAATGCAGGGACCACAGAGAAGGACTTTCAGCAGGCAAAGAAGCAAGAAACATCGAGATAGTAGTTGTAGAGTTTGGAGAGGACAGAGGAGAGTTCAGGGGAAATTTTCTTCAGTACAATGATTGGTATTCCGTCACCTCCGCTCGCTTTATGAGGGTCAAGCTTTGAAACTATGGGAGTAATGTAAGCGAGGGGGTAATGTGAACATCACTCAGTTGAGCCTCAGTTCTAGATGGGAAGTCGGGTGCCGATACCCCAGATAAATTAAATGTTGATTTGGTGGAGAATCTGCGAGCAAAGCATTCATCCTTGTCCGCTGAAGATGTGAGGATCTCAAATTTATTGATTAAACGTGGGATTGAGAGCTTGCTGTTATTTAACACATTTTTACATATCCATCAGTAATCATTAGAGCCGAACTTGCGATATGATATACGCTGCTTCGTTCTTTTAGCAAACAACAGCTTAGCAACACTTAGGATCCTCTTGCACTGATTACGAGCAGAGGCAAAAATGTGGTTATTATTATCAAACCCGTGTCTCCCATAAAGCCGGAATAAATGATTCCTGTGAGCAGTAGCAGTCGAGCAAGCAAGGGAGAACCAAGGGGACGAATGGGGTTAAAGTCATAACTTCCTGACTGAGAAGAATGCATCAATGCCAGGTTTAAACAATGAAAGACATCGGACGTACTGTCTTAATAAGAAAACTAAAAATTTTGTTCCAAATGACGTCACGCAAGAAGTCTCGGAACGACTCCAAATCTGCTTTTTGGTAGTAGTAAGATATTCTGCTGGTCTGGGGTTCTTAGGAGAAGGGAATGTGAAAGAAGATATTATCGGAAACAGCAGCATAATCAGAGTTTCCAAGAGAGCAAAGCTGCATACCATGAAAAGAGTCAGGGATAGAAGTGAAACAGGTCTAGTCAGTTCCATTAGTGTTATTATAGAAATCAACTACTTGCGTAAGGGATTGAGTAATTGAAAAAGTTCGTGGTATAGATAGCGGCAAGATTTGTGATAAAGTTTTCCAGCCACTTGTGCTGAGCATTGACGTCTCCAAACACAAATATATGGGCAAATAGATGAGAGAAAATTGCATTATCTAGATTTTTAGAGATGCTGTCCCGTTTGGAACAGTCAGGTCATGAAGGGGAACGGTAGAAGAAAGGATAGTTAACCGAGCTCAGTAAAGAGAGACGGAGACACATGAAGGAATCATCAAGAAATTCAAGAGAAATCACCCTAGTTAGAGCGAGATGTTCGCTAATATAAATACCAAATCCACGAATAAGAACATTGAAGACCTTCCTAAAGAGGGGAAGGTAACCAGGGATATAAAAATCAGAGGAAGGAGTAGATGGGTCAGGGTTAGTTTCACAAAGAGCTAAGATGTCAGGTAAGTTTACTTTGATGAAGGATTCAACGCTGCAAAAGTTGGTACGGATACCACGGACGTTCGAGAAACAGATGTTAACAGGTTTAGGTTTTAGTCGGTTTAGTTGTAATTCTAACTATGTGTGATGTCATAATTAGTGATTTTTATTCGTTAAAGAGAGGCCTAGAGTAGTAGTATTAATCGGTCGTCAAATACATCATGTGTAGGAAAGAAAATTGGTACAGACTGCAGCATAATGTGGCCTTAGGGCTGCTTACCTGAGGCTGTTGCAGCGGCACCTATCCATGCGCACTACAAGATAGTCAGATATTATTCAACTAGTGATCAGAGCTGCCTCCCAAGAGTCTAAGCAAGAGTTCGGGCTCCTAAATACAAATCGAAAGCAGCAACGAAGAAACTACCAACCCGGTAATATTACCTTGGTTATACAGCAAGGTTGTTGCAAAGCTGACTTGTCATATCGAATTAATAATATTGACACAAATATCACACAAATATATATATATATATATAAATATATATATATATATATATATATTCATAAATTATAACATGGATATGGTACAATATCACTACAAAAGTAGCCATTTTGTTTCAACATTTTTGTGTCTTGTCAAGTGATGTGATGGTTCTTCACGTTTTAAGAACCATCACATCACTTGAAAAGACACAAAAGTGTCGAAACAAAATGGCTACTTTTGTAGTGATATTGTAACATATCCATGTTATAATTTATGAATAAATAATATTATTAGCTCTACTTTTGTATTGAGCACTTTTTTAAAAATAGTGTTTCTTTGGACAAGGAATATTATTCCAACTATACTTATATATATATATAAATAAATAAATATATATATATATATATATATATATATATGTGTGTGTGTGTGTGTGTGTGTGTGTGTGTGTGTGTGTGTGTATACTTTATATACATACTTACTTACATTGCAGTTTCATCAATGAAAGAATGAAGAAAACTTAGGCTGATTCGGATGAGTTCGCCTTTGACTCTTTGCCTTGTCAAATTTTGCAAAGTAATAATAGCAAATGAACAATTCTATTTTCATTTGACAATAAATACTAAAAATAGTATTAAATACATCATTTCTTTAAAAAAATTGGGATGGCCTAATAATTATGGCCGGTAGTGTATATATAGGTATATGTATATATTATATACTTATGTATATATGTCTTATATAAATGTTATATATATATGTAAAATAAAATAAATTTCGTAGTTCGAAACCGTTGAATGATCATTTCAACAGGAAATCCCCAAGAGAGATTTCACATTTCATCGGCAACTATCAAATTTCAAAATTTCATTTTGAAATTTGGATAGTTGCGAAATTTGGATAGATTGCCGATGAGATGTGAAATCTCTCTTAGGGATTTCATGTTGAAATGATCATTCAACGGTTTTGAACTTCGAAATTTATTTTATTTTATAATTAGCTCTGTAATTTTAATTACATTGAGCCCTCCACTTGTATCATTTTTTAATATTTTAATATTAATGTTAATTAGGATCGGGTCTTTGGGATTTACCTTCCTGCTTTTCCTTTTGGATTAAAGTTTATATATATATATATATATATATATATATATATATATATATATATATATATTATGTATATTTATATATGTTTTATATATATATGTATATATAGTTTATATATATACGTACATGTATATATATATATATATATATATATATATATATATATAGTGTTGTAGGTTTTCCCCTTTGTAAATGATAATGGACTCGACTGAGTATAATATACTCCTGCCATAGAAAGAACAGCAGTTGCTGCCATAGAGTTGAGAGGAGAGAGTAATCGTAGAGATCCTTTAGAGTTATCGTAGGGTACCGGAACTGATACGTAAGTTACCGAGAGATACCGAAGTTACCAAGAGACTACCGCATCAGAAGTCAGACTAGCTCTGAGCTCCACTCAGCTAAAATAATATACATTGATATACTATTTCCAACGACTTCACGTCAAGACTTGTATATATTTATTTCTTACTGATAGTATTCTTGGATTTACTAACCTGCGTTCAAGTTTGTATATTACGTTCAATATAACCTACTTTTCTATCTCGATATCTGTTTTGTTGTTCATTATTTTGTGCGGTTCCTCAACCCGAATCGACAACAGACAGATAGATAGATAGATAGATAGACAGATAGATAGATAGATAGATAGATAGATAGATAGATAGATAGATAGATAGATAGATATCCTGACTATACGCCAAGTATGTTCCTAATTTTCCTTGTCAGATCGCATCTTTCTATCTTTCTCTCTGTATATATATATATATATATATATATATATATATATTTATTTTATTTTTTTATAAGCGTTTCACCCCGAGCAAGGCATGTCACTGCCACTACTGTGCAGGGGGCTACGTAGAGTGGAGAAAGGCTGGTTAAATATAGGAACTAACAGAGGGTGGGTGATAGGCGGGTGAGGATACCGAGAATGAGGGTTGGGTAGATGAGAGTGTTGTGAGAATAGTTGGGAGTTAGTGTGATAGGAGGTGTCTATTGACCCTACATTTAAACACCTGGAGATTGTAACTGTCGGGAAAGCAGACTTGTGGAAGGGAGTTCCACAGGCGAGAAGCGCGAGAAAAGAAGCTGTTGGAGTAGAATTTACGGTTACATCTTATTTGTTTAACTGTAAAAGGGTGGAACCTAGTTGCCAATCTAGTATCTCGTGTAAATTCGTGCTTGGGCGGCACCAGTGATCTAAGCTCATCGGAGCAGAAGCCATGAAAGTACTTGTAGAAGAGGCACAGGGAAGCTACATCACGCCGGTGTGAGAGCGGCTGCAGCCGGTCTGCCAAGTCAGTATCAACCACGTTACAGATCCTCCTTTGTATTTTGTCAAGAAGCCCAAGGAGAGCAGCAGGGGCACCCGACCAGATATGGCAGCAATATTCAATACACGGGCGGATGGTAGATTTGTATATGTGCAGAATAGTTTCAGGTGGGAAAAATTTCCGGGCCCTGCACAGAGAGCCGACTTTCATAGCAGCAGATTTGGCAATGGATTCAATATAGTCATTCCATTTGAGGTCCGCCGAGATTGTAAGGCCAAGGAGGCGTAGTATTTTACTCTCTGGGAGGCTAGCCTGTCCCATGCTAATGGGAGGTAGATGCGATTGTCTATGGTGGTTAGTTGATAACAGCTTTGTTTTGGAGGCATTGAAATTTACCAACCATTTCCTACCCCAGGTCACTACGGATTGGAGGTCCCTTTCCAGTGCGGCAGCGAGGTTCACTTTGTCGTCCAGACCTGGTTTCTGATCGATGCGGGAGTAGATTGTTGTGTCGTCGGCATACATGCCAACTTGGGATCTAATGGTGTCGGGGAGATCATTAATGTAGATCAGAAATAGCGTGGGACCTAGGATAGAACCTTGAGGGACGCCCGCGTTCGTCTGGTAGTTTTGGGAGGCATGCCCATTTAATACCACCTTTAATGTGCGGTTAGAGAGGAAGGACTGGATGAGGTCAAACAGATGTCTAGTTATCCCATAGCTCCGCAGTTTGCACAAGAGGCCAGCATGCCAGACCCTGTCGAATGCTTTGGAGATATCCAAGGCAACGGTTCGGGCTTCACCATTCTTGTCGAGTGCCTGGTATATGTACTCGGTAATGGTCGTTAGCATATCAGCAGTAGACCTGGTGAAGCGAAACCCATACTGTTTGTTAGAGAGAAGCCCGTTGGTCATAAGGTGCTGAATCACCTCGGCGTTGATAATGGCTTCGAAAACTTTGCCAAAGATTGGAAGGAGACTAATAGGACGGTAATTGGCGGGGTCTGAGGGTTCGCCAGAATTCTTAAATATAGGTACTACGCAGGAGGACTTCCAACAGGCAAGAAAGCAGGAAACAGATAGGCAGAGGTTATAGAGTTTAGAGAGGACAGAGGAGAGTTCTGGGGCACATTTCTTCAGTACTATGACTGGGATTCCGTCACCGCCGCTCGCTTTGTGTGGGTCAAGTTGCGCAATTATCTTGGCGACCAGCGAGGGTGAGATGAGGACGTTATTTAGTTGAGCCTTAGTTCTGGGTGGGAAGTCTGGTGTAGGTATTCCTTACGAGTCCAGTGTCGAATTGGTTGAGAATTTACGGGCAAAGCATTCAGCCTTGTCGGCTGGGGAGGTGAGAACTTCAAATTCATTGATTAGTGGGGGTATTGAAGTCTTGTTCCTGCTGAGCACGCTTTTGCAGAGACGCCAGTAATCTTTGGAGCCAAACTTAGAGGATGCTATGCGTTGCCTAATTCTGGTAGCAAACGCCCTCTTGGCTTCGTTCAGTACTTTTTTACACTTGTTCCGTGCTGAGGTGAAAAGGCGCCTGTTTTGGTTCGACGAGCAGCTTCGATAGAGCCGGAATACATATATATATATATATATATAAGAATAATATAAGTGGTTTATACTAATGGAAGTACATTTCACAGTTTGATATTTACTTTTATAAAGTCTATATTATCTATATACTAGCAGTATAGCCCGGCGTTGCTCGGGTGTAATGAAAGCTTTAAAATTAATTCATGGCCCTGGAGCTCAGACTCAGCCTAAAGAATATTTGTGTGAAGTTTGGTGAGAATCGGATAAAAATTGTGGATTTGTATAAAGGACATACAAACAGATAAACAGACACAAATACAAACATCTTGCCTTATATATATATTATCGATTTTCTGCATTATTGTAAGAACTGCAACCTTGAAACTTCTGAATATGGTTTCTTATATCTTTGTCTATGAGTGTATGAAATTTGATTAAAATCGGACCACTCCTTCTATAACCCGATTTTTTCGATTATCGATTTTCGATATTTATCGGGGGTACTTCGACACAAAACCTAGCTAAAAACACTCGCAGACGCTTATAGCACAACTGTATAAATTTTCAAGAAAATCGGTTCAGACGTTTTGGAGTCTATAGGTAAAGGATACACACACACACACACACACACACACACACACACACACACACACACACACAAAGTTCCATTTATGAATAAGTTTAGATTAGATATGTATATGCATATATATTTTATATATGAATATAAATGTATATAAATATATGCGTGTGGGTATTTTATATATATATATATATAGATAATGAACAGATTTAGATAGATAGATAGATAGATAGATAGATAGATAGATAGATAGATAGATAGAACATACTGAGATAGATAGATATGAACAGACTGAGATAGATAGATAGATAGATAGATAGATAGTGAACAATCTGATAGATAGATAGATAGATAGATAGATAGATAGATAGATAGATAGATAGATAGATAGATATGAACATACTGAGATAGATAGATATGAACAGACTGAGATAGATAGATAGATAGATAGATAGATAGATAGTGAACAATCTGTGATAGATAGATAGATAGATAGATAGATAGATAGATAGATAGATAGATAGATAGATAGATATGAACATACTGAGATAGATAGATATGAACAGACTGAGATAGATAGATAGATAGATAGATAGATAGATAGATAGATAGATAGATAGATAGATAGTGAACAATCTGTGATAGATAGATAGATAGATAGATAGATAGATAGATAGATAGATAGATAGATAGATAGATTATACAGTGAGGATATTCCTAAGTTGATTTGTCAGATCGAGGCTTTGATATTGATGCCGTGCTTTGCATTTCCCTCCAAAATGTTTTATCTAAACTGTCAACTGTTTTCTGAGATCAATGGTTACCAATGTCTTCGAGCGAAAAGATCTCCGACCACTTGACGTGAGTCATTCTTCTTAAAATCTTCTAGAAACCTTCTAGAATGGCACTACAGAATCCCAAACCAATAATTGTTTTAAATAACAGAAACACCATCTCTTGAAGAATTCTCAATAGGTTTTTAGGTGCATTAATAACCTCCAAGTTTAAAAAATTCCTCGCTCCCCAAAAATGTATCGAGGGTGTGAAGCATGTTGTTTTCATGGGGGACCATCCTCTTTCAAAGCACGTGACCTGCCGCTGAAGAACTTTTTCAGCATAACAGAAACCTCATCTCTTAAGGAATTTCAACAGCAGCAACCATTAAAAAGAATAGCAGAAAAATGAAGAGAAAAATGACAACATAATCAAAATTACGACCTTCCACTCTACTGCAAACAAAAGTTTGGGAAGGAAACAGCTCATCAATTCTTGAAAGAACAATAACATTTAATAGTCTTAAGAAACGAATTATCCTGAAAAAACTGTTTTGCGAGAAAGATTTTATAAATTTCAAGCGACAGTAACAATGGCTGCCCGGTCAATAAATACCGTATGTTTCCTAATAAGACAGTTTCCATTAACATTACAATTTACTGCCTGACTTCAGATCTAACCATGTCTCCTGTATCTTTTTCTCTGTAACCTCCTGCGTACTAGTGACAGTCTTGGTTTTCTTTCTGGTAAAACGAGGATAAAAATAAATAAATAAATAAATAAATAGTATCCACAAAAAATCTAATCAATAAATAGTGTTATTATTTTTGTTGTGTATTCTCAAGAAGTTAACTCTTCAGTTTAGATTTTATTACAAGTCTAGTCTTCTTCTATGTGCCTTGTTCTTTCAGGATGTAGGCGATCATGGCCCTCTACGTCTTCCTATCCATAGTGGCTCTTAGCACGCTTTCTCCTTTTACATCTTGCAAGCACCGATCTATCTACCTGAACGTTACAGCAGAAGAACAAGACACTATAATTTCTAAGGTTCGGTTAAAGAAAACTGACAAAAAAATTAAAAAATAATTAAAAAAAGCAGATAGAGTCAATGTAAAAATAAAAAAAAAATAACTTAAATTTTTTTGCCGTCTTTGAAAAAAAATTAAATGAATGTGGAATCTGAGTTATACTTTACGCATTACTGAAAATTGAAATCAATAACAGTGTCGGTTCAGTATTATTTTTTCTTCTATGTGCCTTGTCCGTTCAGGACGTAGGCGATTATGGCCTTCCACGTCTCCCTATCCCTAGTTGCTCTTAGCACACTTTCTCCTGTAACATCTCGCAACCCCCTTTCTGTCACCCACCTGCTCAGGCCCTTCAAATATGTTATCAGCTGCTTTTCTCTGTTTCTTTTTCCCTCTATCTGACCTGTTAGTATCAGGTTCTCCAAGCCCTCCTTCCTCATTGCATGTCCCAGGAACTTCAGTTGTCTCTTCCTGATACTTTCCAAATTAATTCTTTTTCAAATTAATAATAATTAATTAATTATTTCTGGTCACACTGCCTATTGTACAACCGCACTTTCTTCTTCTTCTTCTTCTTCTTCTTCTTCTTCTTCTTCTTCTTCTTCTATCTGCCTTGTCTCTTCAGGACGTAGGAGATCATGGTCTTCCACGTCTCCCTATCCATGGGAGCTCTTAGCACATTTTCTCCTGTAACATCTAGCAACCCTCCTTCTGTCATCCTCTTGCTCAGGCCCTTCAAATATGTTATCCACTGCTTTCCTCTGTCTCTTTTTCCCTGTATCTGGCCTGTTAGTATCAGGTTCTCCAAGCCCTCCTTCCTCATTGTCTGTCTCAGGAATTTCATCTGTCTCTTCCTGATGCTCAATATTAATTTCTTTTTCGTTTTCATTCTTTCGCAAACCTTACCATTGGATCTCTGTGTCGCACTTTCTGTCTTCTGTAAAAAAAACTTTCCTGGTATTTAAATTTTTGTACTTGATTGATTTTATTATCCCCAACATGTATTTGGCATTTTGGGTTACTCCTTTTGCTGATGACCATGCATTCGGTTTTCTTGCAGTTTATTTGTAGTTCTCCGCTTTTTAAAAAGATAGAAATTGCTAAAAGTAAAAGTAGTGAAAATAATAAGGGCGTCAAAGGAAAAGCCGTTCTTTTCATGTTCCATTTTCTTGCAGGGACGAAGGTTTGCTAATTTATCCTTTCTGTTATGTACATTATTCGGACTATTGTCCTCATCTTTGTTTACATTTGTACGACGTTTCGGCCGTTGTGCGCTCCGGCCTTCTTCGGGTGCAAGGAATTTCAAACCGAACCCATTATTACAATCACTGGGGTATATTATTCTCATTCCTTGCGTAGAACTTTTTTTGGTAGCCTCCCTCTAACCATCTAAGTTACTTGTTCACCACTGCTGTAGCCTGGTATTGAACTCACAACTCTCTGGATCAAGTCACAGGAACTAACCAACTGGGCCATATGCCCTAAGGGTAAGAACAATTGAATTTATTGAACTTATAAACCTAATGTTCAGGAACAATATTTTACCAAAGTTCATATAGCAATTGTTAGTGCTAATGGTTTTCTCTAGTATTTTTTTTATGTAAACGGCTTTTTCCACTATTTTTACCATAGCTCATATTGCAATTTCACATTAATGATTTTCTCTGGCACTCCGTATTACTGGTTCCCATATTCTATTCATCGCTATGCTTGGTCGGCAGAAGAGATTTTTGTAGCCTAGCAAATGTGCTGATTCCTTAAGTTTATCATTTCTACCTTACATTTCTAGTGTAAATGTTATCCCTGTTCAATGTGAATATTTACAAAGTTCATAACAAACACATTGTCATTCCTTAACAATTGATTTATTCGTTTTTACAGCTTATCAATCCATTACAGATTAAGTAAAAGCAGAAAAATTTTTTTAAGAATGTAAGAATTTTATTTGAGGGAAAGGTGAGATAATAATGGTTTAGTGATACAAGTTTTACTAATTAACCCATAGCTGGGAGATTCATACCTTTCCCAAAATTATTCGCGCGTAAGTGAACATAACGAACCCAGTTAGAATTAGGAACTCGGTTTTACTATTATCAATTCCGCTCGCATATACAAGTCACCCATCTTGGTACTGACCAGACTTAAAGTGGCTTAACTATTCTCAACCTTCCAAGATTGATTCTGGTAAGATCTTATAGAACAACCAGCCAGTAATCAACCAGAATAGAAGTTGGATCTAACTGACTAAAAAACCACCAGGGCAAATTAGTAGGTGGTTTAAATAATAACCTGGGAGATTCCATTCTGTTACAGGCAAGTCTATTCTGTAAACAGTGATTGGCTGATAATTTCAGTGTGTACATTGAACTCCATAAATATTCAGCACAATATCCACCATTTGTCTTTGGGTCACATAGGAACATGTATTCAGTTACAACCCTGTTTATTTTTGTCTGCCAACTGGAGGCTAGTTGGAAACATCAGGAAGGTGAGTCTCACACTCTTGAATGTTCAGCTTCCTACAGGGAGACAAAAGAAGACCACCATGATGAAAGGTAAATTATTTGACTTCTGCAGATTCAAAAAGAGCACTTAAAATTTGTTGAGATAATAATGATTTTTGTAGTGATAAAAATATTACCAATTAACCCATAGATGGGAGAGAATATGCAAATTCATACATCTCCCAATAGTATTTGCATTTAAGTGAATATAACCAAACCAACTGGAACTCGGCACTTCGATTAACAATTTCGAGCCAGTATCCATTACACCACCCGCACATACAAGCCTATAGCACCTGGTATTATCAAGCGAACCCATCAAGATACTGAACAACTTCAACGTTGCTTAACTGCGGAGACCATACAGAAACAGGTGTTCTAACGTGTTATGATCATAATCAGTTTAGCCGTTTCGGAGTCTATAGGTAACGGACACACACACACACACACACATACACATACACACTCACAGACAAAGTTCAATTTATAAATAAGTTTAGATTAGATATTCTGTAGTGTAACAATAAAACGAAGCATGAAGTTCGGAGGAAAAATTTGTAATTTTGTTTTTACTGATTTGGGCTCCTGTAGAACAGATATAACTCACGTAATAAACATCAGTCTGATTATTACAAAACAAACGTTATTTATCGCAACATATCGTCATATCCGATAAAAGAGAACCCACTGTCGGTTTGTCAATAGACATGTCTTTATTCAGCATGCTGAACGCTGAATAAACAAAAAAGAGAGATCATGTATAGACAAGTTTTATTTATATCAAATAAGAAGTGAACAAGTAAATATTTCTTTTATTTGTGTTTATTTGGGGCGTTTAAATGAACAGATTATATCAAGAGCACTTGTAGAAAGCTCTGTTTTTCTAAAAAAAAATGAGATCACAAGGAGTCAATAAAAAATTATATACATTACATGCATAGACGAGAAGTTGCCATTACATAGGCCCTGGGCATGACGATGAACTGCATCCGGCAGCAAGGCCTCTGATTGGGAGGTTGTGAGAAGCATGAAACCACCTCTTAATTGCTGTTGTTCCCAGGTCCACCCTGGCCCAGAATGGTAGCACCTGTTAGGGTCCAATCTATGGGAAAATAGTTAAACCCCAAACTGGAGTCAAAAAACTATGAAAGTATAAAAATAGACTTTTACAGAAATATATACATAAAAATAGAGTTTTGTCGAAAAAAAATATTTTTGAAGATAAAATATTACCAACAATACATTTTTGAAGAAAAATTATTGCCATAACACATTTTTGAAGAAAAAAATTTATTCACAGCAAAACATTTTTGAATACTAAACTGGAAGACATTTAAGGACGTTATCCTTACATTGTGTTTACAAATTATATGTATTTCATATAAACCTAATTTGGCATTAAATAACCCATAGTTGTTGATATTCCATAAAACCCAAACAACCAACCATCTATTATATAAGGTGCGCAAGGTATTTGTGAACAATATTTTTTAATCAATTTACCTTAAGCAATGCGGGACTGGAACTAGTGTGCATGCAGGGGGTTACATTGAGAAAAAAACTGGGTACAGGGGTTATTGAAGAAAGGATAAGTGATGGTCGGGATTCAAATAGATAAAGGATTGCGACTGACGCTGAATTGAAAATTTAGAAGATTTTAGTTCTCAGATAAGCAAATAAACAGATGGTTCCACAGACGGTAGGTAAGTGCATGAAAATAAACTGTTGGCGCAAAAGTGGCAGTTGCATTTCTATTTTAAGTATAAAAGGGTGGGACCTAGATGCCAATCTAGTAGCACGCTTAATTTCACGAGATCATGACATCAAGGGGAAAAAAAAGTTCGTTATAACAGTTGCCATCAAAGTATTTGTTGCAAAGACAGACGGAAGCCACATGACGTTGGGTTGAATGTGATTGAAGTCAAACTACCAAATTAAAACCAATCCCATTGCAAGATGCTTCTTTGAATTTTGTCGAGCAATTCTAAAGAAAGTAGATCGAATGTAATGTAGCATTCTTATTTCTCTTTCAGACGTAGAGAGAACAATAACACTGCAACAGATTGGCCTGTGGTACTATATTTTTACGATACCGGGTTGGCCGATGGTTTCGTGATTGCCACATGTTCCAGACATGTTGTTCTTTGATTCCTTTCACGCCCACGTTGCTTCTTAAGGAGGGGGATGGATACAATTCAGTCGATGGATTGTTGAATTTGGCGTCGGAGTAGAAGAATAGTTGTCACACCTTCAGAGAAATGACGAAAAGCGTTTGTTATAAACAGTAACAAACGTTTATTTACACAGGTATACAATAATTTTTATAAAACAAACACCGAAGTGAGGGGTGAATGTAGTTGACTGGCGGAAAAAGTTTCCCTAGCTTGAAGGAATCTTAACTGAAAATAAGCAGTGTCAATGATGGAGTATGCAGTGGCAACGGATTCCGTTCTGGGCAGCGAAAAATGAACCGACTCTATGTTTTGCTCGGGATGTTCTCTATTTATGGGCCCGAATCCCGAACAATTAGCTCCTGATTGGTCAGCCAATGGGGATCACCGGCCAATGGCTATCGTCGTAACAACCCCCCTGGGTTGCATCTGATTGGTTTAGATAATCAGCCAATTAGTCGCAGTCATCGGGGTGGGCTAACAAGAAGCAGGCCCTGTGGTTGGTTGATCAAAGATTTATATCTTGTGCCATACTTGCACTCAATCCCAGGTGAAGCGACCCCATGTTTTTCACGCTCAATATATGTTTATATTTTGAAATTGAAGTAATTTTTGACAGGTCGTCACACCTGCAGAGTGTTTTATTTTAGTGACAGTTTATAGGTCAGCCATTCGCTCGGGTCTAGATATATCTTTATACTTAATGACTTCGGTTTACTACACCTGGTTCTTAAAAATGTTGGATACCCAGAATGAACTTATTTTTATAATGGTTTATTAAAATAATTATTATTATGATTTAATTAATTATGATTTAATTAATTTTCATTTAATTAATTTCGCTAGTCAACTTTTTGACACTTAAATGAAAGTGTCATAGACCTATTGGTGGTAGCAGAGCTTAAATCGCGGTTCTCACAAGAAAAAGTGGAAATGATGTTGACTTTCTCAAAATGGTTTCTCGAATCCGTGGATTAGCTGAGATAGAAATAATCAAGTTGACGACGGTCGGGACATCCTGGAATTTTCAGCTCTAAAGAGAATAACAGTCTGCGGGATTCGAACCTGCGAAGTATTGACTCGATTCTGCCACTGATGAAGACAATCATGTCTTTGTCTGTGATTACTAAGACTGTTCTGTGAAAGAATTCGATGAGTCTGTAAATTGGCTGGACAATGTCACTTGACAGACAGATGAGAGGGATTCCGACCTGCGCACACTTCGCACTCTTCCGTAGTATATATTTCGATAAAAGTCTATTTTTATACTTTCATAATCTTCTGACCCCAGTTTGGGTTTCTTCTTAAATCTTATAATTCTTTTTCACTATTGCCTTCCTTGGGATAAAAGAAAATATAAAAAAGCCTTAAATCTGACGTAAGTAGTTTAAAATGTCTGCTGTGTTCATAACCCGTGCTGCCAAATCCATCGACTCGCAAAGAGCTACTGTCTTCAAACTGGATTTGAGACCAGAAAGTGCTGCAGTTAATTCCACGCGGATTTACTCACGTTGACGCATAACCCACTCAGGTCATTTGTAACGATCTCTAGTTCGGAGCAGTAACGAGTACTTTGCCTCCAAAAATGTTGCCACCTACATCTAGGATTTGGAGATGAGTTTATGATGGATAAGTTGAACCATGCAAAACCGTAAGCCTTCCAAACTAGATTGAGGTCGGTCTCGTGGCCGAGAGATGTTTTTAATTAGTTTATGTTTCTACATGTTTAATGTGTTTAATTTTATTTAAGTATATAACTGACTCTTAAAGGAATAAAAGCAGACATATTCTGAAAAATTATTTCAACCAGAATCAACTCGTGTCCGAGCTGGAGGTCCTCAGATGTCATTTCAATTTTCACCATTTTCTAATATTCAAAAAAATTTCAGTATGATACCTTAAAACAGATTTTACACCATTCTGAAGATTATGAAGATACTGAAAACATTGAAACATTTTGTTTTTTAGAGACATCCCATTGAATGAATCTTCCACTGGTTGCTTTTGAACTCTTTTTCTTAAGTCGTTTGTCTCTAAATAACAATTCAACCTGTTGTTGACTATTCTCTCTATAGTTTTTCATAAGCAGTTGGTTAATGCTGTCGGTCTCTTGTTTCAGGGTCCGTGTCATACTTTCCAGGTTTTGGAAAAGGGATGATGAATGACTGTCCCCTACATTTCTGGGAAGTAGCTACTTGTCCATATGTTGTCATACAAGTTTAGTACAGTTGTCATAAATTGTTGGGTGACTGCTTTATGAACTCATGGTGTATATAATATATATATATATATATATATATATATATATATATATTTCCATAGCTGTATTGTGGGCTTTATTCAAAGGTTTATTAATCCCTCTAGAGTGAATGGTAGGTTATAACTTTTAGATTAGTTTTATTTTTTCGGGTTTTGTTTCAAATTTAGAAATTGTTGGCTACCATTCTTGATAGATAAATTTTCAGAGATTGTTTTAACTAGTTGGTCAAGCATATCTTTTTTGTTGGTTATTTTACGGTTAATAATCAGAACGAAAAATCAGAGAACCGAATTCGAATTCCAATTGATTTCGTTGCATTCACTCACGCGCAGATACCCTTGTAAGAATCCATCGTTTTTCTCTCCAGATATGGGTTAAATAGAAGGGTAGATTGGGTTCTATAGCTTTGGTTGGCAACCAGTCTACCAAAGAAAGTATTGGCAACTGATGGGGGAATTTTCTTTCCAGTCAGACATGTCTCTTTCGAGACATGATCGCCCAAGCGTTTATCACGTATGACAACTGACTGATCGAGATGTCTTTTATAGCGTCTGTATGTTATTTGCCTCTTTTCCTTATCTTATTCCATACAGATTTTTATTTTGTAATAGAATTTGTAATAGAATTAAAGTGGCTGACGTAGTTCTTTCAATTTTCATTAAATTCTTTTTTAGTTCTTTTGCTCGTAGTTGCATAACTAATTAAAAGTTGTAGGCAGTTTGTTAAATTCTCTTAAAGCTAATCTTAGTGAACACAGTTCTTTTGCATTTTTTAGAGCTGAACTTTTCGGAATGCGTTCTTTTGTTATAGAGAGAAAGATTTCTGAAAAATTTGTCTATAATTCTGAGATCAGTTAGTATTTACACAATTTAAATTAGTCGGACTATTGTCTTCATCTTTGTTGTCATTTGTACGACGTTTAGGTCGTCGTACGTTCTGGCTTTCTTCAGGTACTAGGAAGTTTTAATTATTGTGATCATTGGGGTATATCATTCCCATTCCTTGCGTAAAGCCACTTTTGGTTGTTAAAAGTTATCTGCCTTTAACCCTCTAAGGAACTTGTTCACTACTGCTGTAGCCTGGTATTGAATTCACAACTCACCAACGCCACTGGAACTAACCATGTGTTCTTAAAGACAAGAACTACTGCATTTATGAGACTTATAAACCTAATGTTCAGTAACCTTTTTTACCATAGTTCATATTGCAATTTTTTATGTTAATGGTTTTCTCTAGTATTTTTGATGTTAATACTTTTTCTCTAGTACTTTTTACCAAACCTTATATTGCAATTTTGACATTAATGATTCTCTAGTATTTTTTACCAGAGCTCATATTGCAATTTTTGACACTAATGATTTTCTGTAACACTCCGTATTACTGGTTCCATATTGTAGTCGGCTTAGGAGATATTTGTAGCCTAGCATATATGCTGATTACTTAAGTTTACGTAGTTTTCAGTGGCGTTCTCTATTTATTATTTAAAACTCATCCCATAGGGGGCGATGATCACTTTTCTCCTACCATATGTGGTTAGGGTGTCACCGTCAGCCTCTTTTTCAGCCTTGAAGAGATCGTCCAATATTTGCTGCCATACAGAAGGATAGATATCACATAAACTAGATCTTAATTTCGTCCCAATTCGATCCCCTTAATTTCCAACGAAGAGGATTTTAATAGTTATGTTTTGTAGGGCGATTGGTGATATTGTCCAGCATTCACTGCCATATTGAAGAACTGACATAACATAGCAATCTAGCACTCTCTTCCGTGTTTCTAGCGAAATTGTCCTGTTTCTTAATACCTTACTCAACTTCTGGAATGCTTCCTTCGCCATGCCAATTCGCCTTCGGATCTCTGTGTCGCACCTTCCGTCTTCTGTTATAACGCTTCCCATGTATTTGAATTTTTGTACCTGCTTGATCCTAGTATCCCCGATCTGTATTTGGCATTTTGGCATTTTGGGCGGCCCGTTATACGTAGTTGTATTTCTGTTATTCTCTTAAATTCAGTTTATCATTTATAAGGTATGTTTACTGAAGGCAAACAACTGCCAGTGACATATCTGTTATTAACAAAAGCAGTTAATTTATGTTTTCCATTATTTCATGGCATTTCCATTTGATTATCTTAGACTAGCAGTATAACCCGGCGTTGCTGGGGTGTAATGAAAGCTTTAAATCTAATCCATGGTCCTGGAGCTCAGACTCTTTGGACGTTGGCAAGAAAGACTAAAAAGCAATAGTTTTTTCTATTATCGATTTTCGATATTTATCGGGGGTACCTCGACACAAAACCTAGCTAAGAACACTCGCAGACGCTTATAGTACAACTGTATAAATTTTCAAGAAAATCGGTTCAGCCGTTTCGGAGTCTATGGGTAATGGACACACACACACACACACACACACACACACACACACACACACACACACACACACACACGTACAAAGTTCCATTTATAAATAAGTTTAGATTTAGATAGAACTTTCAGACTTTATCTTACTATGTGATTGTGTTTTAATTTTCTGATGTTTTGAGTTTGAAGATTTCTTCCAGGAATTTAGTTTCTCTTGATTCTGGGGTTTTGTTTAACCGGTTCTGTTCTGGGACTTAAGGTTTTTTTTATTTTGTTTTTGTTGATTTTGATGAATGAATAGAAGATAACTGAGACCTTTACTTTGGAAAAGTTTTTGTGTTTTTTAGAGGAGTGGTTTGCGTTTGGTAGGATGTGGGTTGTAGTGCAGTGGATATCGACTCGAAACGAGAAATAGGGGACTGAGTTCGAATTACAGTAGAATTCCATGCATTCACTTTTTAGACATGATTGCCAAGACTGTATCATGTATTGCCCTTAACTGACTGACTGGTTTGTGTTTGAGCGAAATTTTTTGTATTTTTTCTTTATTTATGTTTTTCAATTTATTTTTTTGGCCTTCTTTTGCAGTTCCGGTTGAGTATTAGTCTTTTTGGTACTTTTGAAATTTGGCTCAGGTATTTGGTCATAAGTTTAAGTGCTACTCAATGAGGCTCCTATATTTGTCAGTTTGACTGGCATTCATTGTGGCCATTTATTCCGTTATTTGTGCATAGAAAGAGCCTTTCATGTAACTTCTTACTGCTTGCCTTGCTTCTATAAATGAGATATTTATTTTATATTTCGCTTCAAAAATCTCCTTTACTTTTTCCAGAAATCGTAAGATCGTAAGCATGCTGAATGGTTTTCCTTGCAGTTAGCACATTTTACTTCATAATAGCATTTTTTTCAGTGGTGTCTGAATCTCTTTCAAACATTTTCAATATATTGGGAGACTCCGGTAGCTATCCCTTTGATGCCAAAATTTTTGGCATTTGAAGTACCTTAGTATAGTAGGAATATACTGTTCTACTGACACAATTTTATCATCATCATCCCACCCTTTTACACCCAATGGTGTGTAGGGCAGTAACTTTTTGTCACTGTTTCCGTAACAAACTGTTTTTTATGGAGCAGGGTTGTTAGCCCTGCACCCAACCCCCAAACCTGGAGGACCGGTGGATCATTCTTGGTCCTTACGTTTACAGCACCTGGTATTCCCAAACGGTCACCCATCTAAGTACTGACCAGGCTCGATGATGCTTAACTTCGGTGGTCGGACTCAATTTTATAGACACTCAATTTTATACCCTACTTTAATTTTCTAGGGATTAAGGTGTAATAAAAAGAATATAAGTATCTGTTTCAATGGTTTGCCCTTTTGTGATTAGACTTTTGAAACTGTGATTATATGGTAATCACTAGCCATCTGGCTTCCTAAGGTAGATTTGATTTTTTTTAATCCTATCACCCCGTGCAAGGCGCTAACGCCACTGATGTGCAGGGGGCTACATAAGAGTAAAAAAGATTAAGTAGAAGAGAGTGAAGAGAAAGACGAACCAGTTAGAAAGGAGCAAGAGAAGGATGGGAATACAGGTGTGATGACAGTTGCAAAGCTGGAGAGAAAGGAAAGGATATACAGGGTGATGAAGAAAGAACTAGAGTCAAGTGGTTAAGAGATGAGTATTGACATTGCATTTAAATTCCTGGAGGTTGTAGCCGTCAGGAAAGCGAAAATGAGGAAGTGAATTCCAAAGGCGGGAAGTGCGAGAGAAGAAGCTGGTGGAGTAGAATTGTCGTTTGCATTTGGTTGATCTAACTGTGAATGGGTGGGGCCCAGTTGCCAAACTGGTTGCACGAGTAAACACTTGTTGCAGAGGCACCAGTGACTTAAGTTCGTTGGAGGAAAAGCCATGAAAGTATTTATAGAACAGACAAAGAGAGGCCACATCTCGTCGGTGGGGAAGTGGCTGTAGTCGAGCCGCCAAGTCAGTACCTATCACATTACTGATTCTTCTTTGGAGCCTGTCAAGAACACTGAGATGAACATTTCAACACTTTGCTTCTAATGACTCGCTTAGATATATTCAGTCTTTCATAGGGGAAGATTTTTCGTTTTTAATGTTACGAAAGTTCTTCATCATTACTATATTTTCGGTGTGTTTTCTATTTTCATTGATACTTTGACCGCATGAAAATTTCTGTTATGCAATATCAGTCCTACATGGCAGGAAGGCCGGACAATTACATCTTATAGTAAAATAGACTTCAGGTAACAAAATTGAGTTTCTACAGAAGGATACTGAGAATATCAAGAGAAAGTTAGTAACAAATAATGTGTGAATAACCTACATAAGGGGCTTGTGTAGATGTATGTCATTATAGGGACACGGAGGAATACTGAAAAATTACAAAGATATTCAAAGAATAAGAAGTTTTATAAAATGACATGGTACAAAAAATTGATTAATTGTTTGTATTTTTTACGGTTTATCAACACGTTGCAGATTAATTAGATCCATAAAATATTTTTAGATTGTAAGAATGTTTTGGAGATAATAATGATTTATTGATACAAGTCTTACTGAATAACCATTAGCTAGGAAAGGGACAGATTGATTCATGCATTTTTCATTGATATTTGCGTGTAAATGAATATAACGAACCCGACTGGAATTAGAACTCAATTTTCCGATTTTATTATACAACTCGAATATTAAGAGCTTAGAAAACAGTAATTCGGAAATAATCGTCAGACATCTCTGTGCTAACCAGGCTCGATGTTGCTTAACTTCAGCGATCGGACGGGAATCGGTGTTTCAACGTTATATGGCCGTAAGTCACGGCACATAGAAGAAAAATAAATATTTATGCAATATTAAGATGTGCGTTGTGGTGCAATAGATATTGAGTCTGAATAGAAAATCATAGATCCGAGTTCGAATTCAGTTCATTTAATTACCCACAAATACACTTTAGGAAGGTATTAATATTCTCTGCTCGCCAGCTATGGATTGAATAGCAGGAGAGGCTGGGTTCTTGATATATCCCGAAAAGGAATACAGTATAAAAAGATCAGTTGAAGAATGGAACTCCACATTAGGAATAAGAAATACAGATTTATTGTACTAAGGTACAATTAACAATAATACACATAAAGGCAAGCCACGGGTTGGAACAGAATCGACTATCGAATAGTAAATGCCTTCGCCTAAGACTTTTCCCTCGTCGTACCGCTCGTTACCTTCGTTTATAAAGTAGACCATTCTATTCACGGGGATGGCAGGATGTTTCACTATAAAAGTTCCATCGCCTTGATTGGCAACCAACCTACCGCAGAAAGAAATAAAAACCTACAACGGGAAAATCTTCAGCCTTGTCTGTCATGGATCCAAAGAGACATGACTACCCAAATATTTATCACGTATGGCAATTAACTCACTGAAGATAATGGCAAATTTGCTATTCATAACGAAAATATAGGTGACAAGCTCCTTCATGTGCCGTATATTTTCAGGACGTAGGCGATCATGGACTTCTACTTGGCCCTGTCTCTTGTCTCTCTCAATATATTTCCTCTTGGTATCTCTCTCAAACCCCGCTCCACCATCCATTTGCTCAAGATTATCAAATATTGCTCAGGATGCTTTCTCTTCTATCTTTCCTTCTATCTTTCCTGAGAGTATTAGATTCTCTAGTCCCTCCTTCCTCATTACGAGTCCCAGGAATCTCAGTTAATGATGTTAAGTATGGGTTTTCTTCTCGTTTGCTTTCTCTCCAACACTTCATCATTGCTCAATTGATCAGTCCATGGTATCCTCAGCATCCTTCTGTAAAACCACCTTTCTGTTGTTTCAATCCTCTCCTTCATCTTTGAAAAGATCGTCCAACATTCACAGATAGACAGATAGCACATAGTTCAATACTGTTTTTCTTTGTTTCCAATGAGATTTTTCCTGTCTCTTAATACTCTGCTTAGGTTTTGAAAAAACGTCCTTGCCTATGCCAATGCGTCTTCGAATCTCAATGTCGCACTTTCCATCCTCTATTTTTTAAATTTCTTTACTGGTTTTATTTTAGTTCATCCAACCAACATGTCGGAGAAACTAGAATAAAACAAGTAAAGAAATTCTCATTTTGGGATTTTTTTTTTTTTTTTGCTGATGAACATGTGGTGAACAAAGTAAGCTATACATTTTAAAAAGACTCATTGATTTTGTTTGAATTAATCTAGTTTTTTCGAATTTGCGAAAACTTGCTTGACACACACAAATCTCGCAAAGTTTCAGACCTTGATGCGAAATGTTTTTCGTCAAATAGAAAACTAGGAAACATCTAAAAACAAAATGGAAAGGCCAGAATCACATCCAGGAGTGAATTCCCGAATGACCTGTTCGGATCCCCCACAAACTAAATAAAAGACGGACCAAACTCGACCGTCGCCAGAGAGAAATAAGACGAGTGTTATTAACACGTCCCTTGACAAACGTCAAACGATCGTTATTATTATTACCTCTCTCATTCTCTCTCACCTCCTTCTTCTTCACCTCTCACCACTTTCGTTTCCACCATTCACACTGAGGGATAACTTCAAAAACTATTCTACCAGCAATAAACGCTCATACATACATACATACATACATACATACATACATACATACATACATACATACATACATTCCTGCCTACGTACACACAAACTCAGTCTTGCCACGACTGCTATGAACATTTAATTTTCTGATGATAGCGAATAATCCTAAGTTGTAGGGAGTTCGGTTATGTATGACACAACTCCGAATTAATAAACATTAATCATCTTCTTTCGGTTTCAAACACACATTCAGATTTCGTGAAGTTTATGCTTAGTCCCTTCTTCTCTCTTTCTCTTGCTACCTTTTGTAGGAGGTCCTGCATTTTCTTTTCCATGTCTGCTATCAGCAATGTGTCATCAGCGCATCTTAATTGTTGAGATTGTGGCTACCAAGGATAAATCCTGGCTAGGATTTTATTTCTTTCAGAACTGTTTCGCTGTATAAGTTGAATATACTCGGTGTGTAAGCACATTATAGCTATTTTATTAAGAACACAATGAAACCATTTGCAGTCTTTTATACGACTCTTCAAAGTGGCCTCCATCTCAGACATAGCAATGTAAACACAGGGAGAAAAAACATAGGCAATGAGAATGAGACATGAGCCATAAAAACAAATACTCAGAGATATTTAACTCTAGTTGTGATTGCCAGGCTGGCTTCAGAGTTAATCTAGAACAATTACAAATTCACTATGGCTCCTCTATTGGTTGTTTGACCTATCAGTAGAATGTCATTGTGTTATTCATATTAGTCAAGGGTTACATCGTGCATATATATTGATATGAATATATTTATATGGAAATGTAGACGTCGGTGGATATGGCTATACCAACGACAGAATTGACCAACGCTGAAATGTTCAAGGATTCATCCATCCGGTGGTATTTTGTCGTAGGAAAAGAAGAACATAAGGTTTAATCATAGGCATTGAATAGACGCATTTTATCTATCTATCTCAGTATTTTCATCTCTGTCTGTCTGACTATCTGTCTGTCTGTCTGTCTGTCTGTCTGTCTGTCTCTCTATATATATATTTCCAAGTATGTGCTAATCTATCTATCTATCTATCTATCTATCTATCTATCTATCTATCTATCTTCATCTCTGACTGTCTGTCTGTGTATATGTCTGTCTGTCGCTCTCTCTCTCTTTCTCTCTCTCTCTCTCTCTATATATATATATATATATATATATTTCCAAGTATCTATCTATCTATCCATCTATCTATCTATCTATCTATCTCTTACTGTTGACATCTATGTATCTATCTCAGTCTTTTTTATATCTATGTTAGTCTGTTCATATCTATCTATCTATCAATCTATCTTCATCTCTGACTGTCTGTCTGTGTATATGTCTATCTGTCGCTCTCTTTCTTTCTCTCTCTCTCTCTCTCTCTCTCTCTATATATATATATATATATATATATATATATATATATATATTTCCAAGAATCTATCTATCTATCTATCTATCTATCTATCTCTTTCTGTTGACATCTATGTATCTATCTCAGTCTTTTTTATATCTATGTTAGTCTGTTCATATCTATCTATCACAGATTCTCCATTATCTATCTATCTATCTATCTATCTATCTATCTATCTATCTATCTATCTATCTATCTATTCGTTAAAGGAAAACTTTTACCCCGCACTGTCCCTAATTCTCTCTCTCTTTCTCTATCTATATATATGTCTGTTAATTTTCAATATCTATCTATCTATCTATCTATCTATCTATCTATCTATCTCTTTCTGTTGACATCTATGTATCTATCTCAGTCTTTTTTATATCTATGTTAGTCTGTTCATATCTATCTATCTATCTATCTATCTATCTATCTATCTATCTATCTATCTATCTTCATCTCTGACTGTCTGTGTATATGTCTGTCCGTCTCTCTCTCTCTCTCTCTCTCTCTCTCTCTATATATATATATATATATATATATATATATATATATTTCCAAGTATCTATCTATCTATCTATCTTTTTCTCGTTTTGGCCACCCCAACGTAGTTTAAAGCTTGCCTTGTCAGAATCATTACGGTTGAGTACTGAGTTCGATCCTCACTGGGTGCTACATACTTTTGGCCTTGTACTGCACCTAGAAAATCGATTTATAACCTAGTCTTTTTATTATCTATCTATCTATCTACACCAGTCTGTTCATTTTCTTTCTTTCTTTCTTTCTTTCTTTCTTTCTTTCTTTCTTTCTTTCTAAGATTGTTCATTATCAATCTATTTATCTATCTCCTGTGTCCATTCGATGAGTTACCAAAAAGTTTTTGGTCAAAACCAAATGAAACAGGCTAACTAAACTAAATGAGAATAATCAGTTTTTGGTTGGTCTGAGAACATTTCAGCATCTATTTGTACGCATAAAATTTCATTGTGTTTCTATTTATCTATTAATCTATCCTGGTGCGTAATTGCGTGGGAATACAGAAAGACTTTCGATATAATCCACAAATCTAAACAACTGACCAAAAACATCAGCACATATTACAATATCTGCCTCGTGTCTTCTTTTATCAATTCTCCATCTTTCTCTTTCTCCATATTGTTGTTGATACTTCCGTGTGTTTTTCCTCTGTTTCTTCGTTATTAATGTCTCTCATATACAGTTAATTATATGCATCCCTATGATTTCATAAATTTATACTCTCACCGCAAAAGCTAAATAAAATGCGAAATAATCATTGGGGGGATTTGTAGGGGCTATAGGTTATTACAGACGGTCCGTTTAGGCATTTTCTAGATTCTAGCACTAACTAAGAATAAGCCAGATTTGAATATACGGAAAACTGCTAGAATGCGTTTGATTGCCTGAAGGAAAAACTGACCGCTGTTCCGTTGCTGACATATCCAGATCACAGCAAGTCGATATACTTTCTGTCACAAAGTCTCTCTGAGACGCAGAGAGAGAGAGAGAGAGAGAGAGAGAGAGAGAGAGAGAGAGAGAGAGAGAGAGAGAGATGTATGCCGTACAAAGTTGGATTATTACTTGAATGGAGATGTGTTTACTACTCAAACTAACCGTAAGCCACCCCAGTACGTACTGCAATAAAATCCAAAAGTGGGCCTTGAAATTGAGCAGGTACAATTGTAAAATAGAGTACCTGGCCAGAAAAGAAAATATCTGTGCAGATTTGCTCTCCAGAATACTGAAACAGTTGGATGCAGAGTTTGTGAAGGTACAGCCGGGAACAGCTGATAGGGCTTGCCAAATAAAATTAACTAACTCAAATATGTTGAAAAACCGTTCTGGGTGAAAGATGGTTACAGAAGTGGCTACATATGAAATGACAAACCCTCATTGGATTGAAGAGATAAAGAATTGTTAAGAGGACAGCGAGATAAGAGCTGCACTTAGAGAAAATGTGAGGACAGAAGAGATCACCAAGCATATGATACAAAAAGAGAAACTATATTATCTCACAAGAAGTGACGAAGAAATGAAGTTCATATTGTATGTCACTAAGGATCTGAGAGCTGAGATATTGTGGCAATGTAAAATAAATTATGTCATATGGGGAGCGATAATACCTGTGACCTAGTGGGAAGAATTTTTTAACTTCTGGACTGCATATCGAAGTTACCAGCTACGTTCAGAAATGCGTGGTATGTAAGGCTTAGAACAGAAGACAGGAGATGGAACCACTAGAAAAGACGGAAGTCCCTAATATCCCCTTTGAAAATTAAGCATATATGTTTCGGGACCATGTCCCTAATTTCCCCTTTAAAAAGATTAGCATGGATGTCCATGAATCATATCAATAATTTTCCCTTTGAAAATTTATTATGGATGTGTTGAAAACATGTCCCTAAATTACCCTCTAAAAATTTAGAATGGATGTGTCGGGAATATTTCCCTAGTTTCCTTTTTGAAATTTTAGCAGGGGATATGTCTTGACCATGTCCCTAATTTCTCGTTTGAGAATTTGCATGAATGTGTCTTGACCATGTCCCTAATTTCCCCTTTGAAAATTTAGCACCATGGGTTTCGACAATGTCCCTAATTCAATTTTCAAAATTTAGCATGGATGTGTCGGCACGATGTCCCTAATTTCCCCTTTGAAAATTTAGTACGGATTTGTCGGGACCATGTCCCTAATTTCCCCTTTGAAAGTTTAGCATGGATGTGTCGGGACCATGTCTCGAATTTCCACTTTGAAAATTTGCATTAATGTGTCGGGATTATGTCCCTAACTTCCTCTTTGAAAGTTAGGCATAGATTTGTCGGAACCATGTACCTAATTTCCCGTTTGAAAATTTAGCATCGATGTGTCGGGACCATGTCTTTAAAAATTTAGCATGTCAGTACCATGTCCCTAATTTCATTTTAAAAAATTAGCATGGATGTGTCGGGACCATGTCCCTAATTTCACCTTTGAAAATTTAGCATGGATGTGTCTGGACCATGTCCCTAATTTCTCCTTTGAAAATTAAGCATGTATGTGTCGGCATCATGTCCCTAATTTACCCTTTGAAAACGTTGCATGTATGTGTCGGGACCATGTCCCTAATTTCCCCTTTGAAAAGTTAGCATGGATGTGTAGGGAACATGCCCCTAATTTCTCCTTTGAAAATTTAGCATGGATTTTTCGGGACCATGCGTGCGAACCCACCAAAATAACGTATAAAATTTGCTCTGTCTGTAGACTGGCTAATAAATTCAGCAGATACGTATGCCGTGATGCGTAAGAAAGCCGATTTATTAATGGATGAGATATTCCATAGTTATGGTGCTTCTGTGCAGCTAGTTAAAGATAATGGAACATAAAATGTGAATAGAATAATGGCTAACACCCTAGCAAGCCTGAATATAATGCACATAAGCTCTTCCTCATATCATCCCCAGGGTAACGCAAAAGTGGAAAGGTTTCATAGGACTTTGGAAGTGGTGTTCGCAAAGTTAGCGAGGGATAACACTAAAAAATCGGACCTGTATTTATCACAGGTCTTGACAGCCGTGAGATTTACAATAAATGAAACCTCTAAGTTCTCGCCATACTATATGTAGTACGAGCGAGATGTGGTCTTGCCATAGACAATTTGTAAAGGCCCACAGAAAGTACATGGAAGAGAAAATTCAACTGCTGATAATTGAACAGCAGCATAATTTGATCCCACGATCATGTTGCATAAAAGAAAAGAAATAAAGTGGTACTGTGAACCCCATATATATACACAAGCACATTATATGAAAGAAAAAAGAACCTTTAAGTGGTGCTGTGAACCCCGTATATGTAAAACGTTGCATGATATAAAAAGAAGAAAGACATTTAAACGTTGCATGATATGAACAAAAGAAGTAGAGAGGCATTTTGCACAATGCATGATGCATGATAAATAGTGTTATTAATAGATTTTGAGGATTAGTGTGTCATATACAAGCAAATGAAAAGAATCATAAATATATGCAACATTATTTCTGCTACTGAAATAAAGGACACAGTTATTTAGATAGATAAATCGATATACCGAAAAAAATTATTTAATATTTTTTATTCTACATGTGCTGGAAGTTAGGCTAAGGAATATTCTAATAGGACCACCCATAAAAAATAGATAAATTTACTGTCATCGAAAATGAACAACTACTTAAGATAAAAACATTTACGACTCTTGGATACTGGCTACAAAATTCGGTCAGAGAGATAAAATTCAGTATTTTATTATCACCAAAATTTGGGTGGATATTATCCCATAAAAGGTAATTCTCTCTGTTATTGTGAAAATTTAACAACCACTGATAAAATGGCGGCTGACTATGGTTTGATTTTAAACATAAACCTTTCCCTTGCATAAGAAACTGTTGAAAGAATTTTGTGACCTTTAAAGACAGGTAACGTCTAGTCAGAAAAAAGACGGAATTCTCATAAAGTGTCTTTGTTTTTAAGAAATTTTGCAACGCTGATAATTAAAAAGAAAACATATGGCGTGTTTTTTTGTTTTGTTTTTTTTTTCGACTGAAGCAAGCTAATTTCTTGCCACGGTTGAATATGAAGCGGGAAGGCCTAAATAATTATAAACGTAAAAATGACTTGATAAGAAAGAACATTTTTAGCGATAATTAGATTTAGCCATTTGGGCTAGATCACGCTCTCGAGCAGTGATAGTGTCCAAGGAGGAAGGGGTCCAGATTGAATTTCAGGGAAGTCAGAGAAGCTTTCCAAGTCCTCGAAGAGCAGTAGTAAGAGGCACTCACACAGGAGAGAAGGAGACGAGCTTGATCAGGTGACCAAAAGGGAGGATTCCTGGTTGATCATTTAGAAATGCTAGTGTATCCAGAGTGCGTCAACCCAACCCAGCTGGTGCGAGGCTCATTATAAGCTAGATTCGGTGGGTTTTTAAACAGTAAAAGTTTGACAGAGTTTTATTAAAATTTCAGACCTGTTCGGTTCGAGTTAACACGATAAAACATGCTGTCACGTGATTTCCTGCCTAAAAAAGCCCGATCGGGCCAACCAACTTAGATAAAGTGGTGTTACATCCTATAGAAGCCGTGCGGTGGAATTATAATTGTCAGAGGGCATAAGTGATAAACTCAAACCAAATACTGTACCGAATAGAATGCTTATATATAAATATCTTTTTTTTAATTTCACAAAGATTTTTTCTCATTGTGTCTTCCAACTCTGTCTGGGTCAAGGAGGCAGTGGTTTTCGGCGACCTTTAACCCAAACAGGCTTTTTGATCAAACAAACACAACGTGGGATGGGGCCAAGTTTGGAATGAAGCGATCGACTATGGATCGCCTCGGAGTTTAAGGCGTCGCCACAACAGACACTGGGTAAGTTTCACATATAGACCGTAATTTGAGGAGTACAAATCGAGTTCACAAGCCTAAAACAATAGTTACAAAAAGAGTGATTAACACTTATGGCAGGTATAAAATGCAACCCTTTACCATTTAATATATATGTTGCTGTCATTTTAAGCGGCATGTCGATATGGATTTTTTGCCGTATTTTTGGCGGCACGGGCCCACTCGTACTATTATAATTAATAGTGTGTAAGTGGTATCAAATTTGCTGAATGTCGATACATTTTTATTTTACAAATACGAGCAGTGTATTGCGACCGTATTAATAATTGATGTTATTAAGGATTGCTTTATTGTGTTTTTCTTTTTTTTTATAAGGGCTTCCGCTACTTTTAACGGTTTGCACTGGGAGATTTGTATTGCTTTCGAGTTCTTGATCAGTATATTGCCTATTACCATTGGTGTGATTCTACGCTTGTCCGTATTGAACACGAGTTGAAGAGATGTAGTGACAGTTTTCTTGGCATGCAGATTCTGGTGTGTCCAACATGTTTGTTGGTTACTTTTCGTTAAGGGCATAATATTATAAATTACACAGCCACAATATATATATATATATATATATATATATATATATGGTTAGGTCTTGAAGGCTGTCACAATGCGTTTAGTAAAATAAAGGAAGGTAATGAAGTTTTGGGGTATTTCCTATTAATTATACATTAATATTTCGAGATCAAAATCTCATCTTCAGAATGGCAGAGGATTTCTTGAAAGGCACGGACTCACTCGGACAGACACACGCTCCTCTGCCATTCTGAAGATGAGATTTTGATCTCGAAATATTTATATATAATAAATAGGTAATACCCAAAAACTTCTTTACCTTCCTTTATTTTACTAAACGCATTGTGACAGCCTTCAAGACCTAACCATATACCTAATATACACAATGCTTCAAGCAAATTACAAAACATTATATATATATTGTCATGACGGCATCACCCAGAACGGAATTAACTCTTCCAACCAGTACATATGCCTCCTCTCACAAGAGGTGAGAGTGAGTAGTCTGGAAGTAGCTAGTAGATAGCGTAGATAGCCGGAGGAGTACGACATGAACAGTAACGACCATTACCAGTCCCAGTTCGAGGGTCGAATTATAATATTACTCGCTAACCATATTATCTTTCTTCTCACAAAGTTCCAAGTGTTGTATTTTGCCATGTTTAATTCGTTATTTCGGTTGTTCTGTGTTATTTAAGCTGGAACTTTTACCGGTTGTTCTGTGTTATTTAAGCTGGAACTTTTACCGGGTCCACAACACACACACACGCACACACACACACACACACACACACACACATATATATAATATATATATAATATATATATATATATACTAGCAGTATAGCTCGGTGTTGCTCGGGTGTAATGAAAGCTTTAAAACTAATCCATGGTCCTGGAGCTCAGACTCTTTGGACGTTGGCACGAAAGACTAAAAGAAATAGTTGTTTTCAGTTAAATCCAAACCGTAGACTGAAAGAAAAATGACACACACACACACAAAGTTCCAGTTATAAATAAGTTTATATATATATATATATATATTTAGATATATATATATATAGAGAGAGAGAGAGAAAGAGATATCTATTTACAGAAATCTATTTTTACAGTATTTCTAACTGTAGATACCACTCAGTGTTCGAACCTTGATAAAATCTAGGATTTCTAATACAGATATCCAAGTTAGATTCTATCAAATTGGAAGATTGGTAACATCCGCTACTTACATTCTTTCATTCTTATAAGTGTGTGTGTGTGTGCGTGTGTATGTGTGTGTGTGTGTGTGTGTGTATGTGTGTGTGTGTGTGTATGAGTATTTGTATGCCTGTGATGAATGTGAGCATTTTTGTGTGTAAGCACGCGCATATATACGTGGACGTGCACTTGTGTATATGTGTGTGAGTAAGTGCCTATGTGAGTGTTTCTAACTAAACGGATGTTATGTTAATTCACAGAAATTGTATATTTTTCTGCAGCCGAAACAGCAGCAGCAGCAGCAGGTCACGAAGAAGAGAAAGAAGGCGATCAGGAAAAAGAAGACCATGATAAAGAGAAGGAGAAAAGAAGAAAGATCCCAAAGATGAAGAAAACCATGAAGAAGAAGCATATTATGAAGAAAAAAATAGAAAAACACACACAAAAAAAGAAAAATACGAAGAAGATCTCGAAGAAGATAATCATGAAGGAGAAAATTTCGAAAAAGAAGAATACTATGAAGAAGTAGAAGAAGAAGAAGAAGAATACGAAGAAGATCACAAGAAAGATGATGAAGAAGGCGATCACGAAAAAAATATGAAGAAAAATAACAAGAAAAAGGAATTTTAAGGAGAAGCAGCAAATGAAGAATAAATAGCATATTTTGAAGAATAATTAGAAGAACACAGAGAAGAAGAAAATTATGAAGAATATCTTAAAGAAGATGAAGAAGAAGGAGAAATCGCGAAAAAGAAGAATACCATGAAGAAGAAGTAGAATACGAAGAAGATCACAAGGAAGATAAAGAAAGCGATCACGTAAAAAGCATATGAAGAAAAATAAGAAAAAGAGAAAGAAGATAAGGAAGGAGATCACAAAGAAGAAGAAGATTTTGAAGAAGAAGGAGAAGATCCCGAAGAAATGATGATCACACAAGAAAAAAGAAAAAGAAAAGGTAATCATGAAAAAGAAGATAAAGAATAACAATTATAAGACCATAAAAAAGAAGACGAAGAATCAGAAGAAGAAGAATGAGATCCCGAATAATAATAATAATAATAATAATAATAATAATAATAATAATAATAATATAACTAAAAAGAAAACGATCTTCAAATAAAGAAGATCGCAAAGAAGAAGATGAAAAAGAAGACGAAGACTAAGAATAAGTAGATGAAGAATCACAATGAAGGAGAATATCACAAGAGAGAAGACCACAAAATTAAGAAGAAAATAATCACGAAACTGAGAAAAAAACAAAAAAAAAAACGAAAAAAAAACAAAACAAACGAAAATCCAATAGAAAACAAGCAGAAGAAATTCAAAAATCAAGCATTACCAAAACTGTCTCCGGGTCACTTGTACTGGGAGAAATTTTGTTCTAATAATATTTCTGTTTATCGTCCAAATTTGATTTGTTCTTTTCACCATGAAATCTGGCAAAAACAGAATCTTCAGGCCACGTGCATCGTTCAGTGTACAAAAGAAAGAATGAGAACTGCCCGGAGGAGACCAGGTGTAGTGGGGGGGATAGAGAGGGGAGAGAGAAGGAAAGAAAGGAGAGTGACAAAAATCTTACTTTGATTCGTATGTTTCAAGGCATGTGTGTGTTGGCCGTTGCATATACGCCCATGCAAGATTTTCTGAGTAATGTTGCACACACACACACACACACACACACACACACACACACACACACACACACACACACACTGAAATTCTTAAGGCTTTGCGGGGACATCTTTTTTAAACGACATGTCCCTTGAGGAGGGTAAGGCGGTGAGAACTCTCAGCTGATTTCTTATCATACCTTATCTGGCAATTAACATTAACATGAAAAGAAATGGAGTGGTTTCTTGGTTGCCTTCCACGGTTTTGAATTAAGACTATTTATTTTCTTAGACTACTGTCTATCGAATGGTTGAAAACGCAATTTAATTCGTGAGTTAACCATATCTGGGGGAAAACAAAAGAATGTGTCATACCTTTCCAGCAGGCCATAGTATGAAAATGAACGGAAGCGATTTGATATTCACAAAGTCGCTATACTAGGCACACGGATGACCTTCCTGCGGCCGTTCATCCTGGGTATGACAATAACCTACATTCTGACAGAATGACCTTAGATAGATAGATAGATAGATAGATAGATAGATAGATAGATAGATAGATATGAACAGACTGAGATAGATAGATAGATAGATAGATAGATAGATAGATAGATAGATAGATAGATAGACCGACCTGGGATAGATAGATAGATAGATAGATAGATAGATAGATAGATAGATAGATAGATAGATAGATAGGAACCGACTGGGATAGATAGATAGATAGATAGATAGATAGATAGATAGATAGATAGATAGATAGATAAGAACAGACTGAGATAGATATATATCAACAGACTGCGATAGATAGATAGATAGATAGATAGATAGATAGATAGATAGATAGATAGGAACCGACTGAGATAGATAGATAGATAGATAGATAGATAGATAGATAAGAACAGACTGAGATAGATATATATCAACAGACTGCGATAGATAGATAGATAGATAGATAGATAGATAGATAGATAGGAACCGACTGAGATAGATAGATAGATAGATAGATAGATAGATAGATAGATAGATAGATAGATAGATAGATAGATAAGAACAGACTGAGATAGATATATATCAACAGACTGCGATAGATAGATAGATAGATAGATAGATAGATAGATAGATAGATAGATAGATAGATAGATTATAATACGAGTGCTACGTGTACCATCTAACCCTGTACCACTTGTTGAATGTTATATTGTTGAATAGATCTTTTCCTCAGATAGAATCTTCTGATGGAAATCGTGGCTAGACTCACGGCGGGCCTAGAAAAGGCAAGACCTTATCTAGGGCAGCCCATCCATCACGATGCGTGTAGTCTGTTTATGCATCTAGTGCAGTGATGTCATGGCATTCTGGGGTGAAAGGTCTCCAAGACCGTCAACGACCAGGTCAGAAAATTACTCAGATGGAATCAACGGCTACTGCAAGCCCTCAACTTACAGGCTATCCATCGTAGTTTGATCTGGACAGGAATAGGTTTCGCCAGGTTTACGACCTCAAGGTACGCTATTCATGAAACCTTTTTGGCTTTCAACGTAGTAAGAGAGAAGCAAAGACTAAAAGGAAAAAAGACGGACAATATGGAAAAAGAGGGAAGGTAAAAGTTGGGTATACTTCTGAAATGTGGTTGTATTTATATTATTTTTTTATTGTTCGGACTTGTCCTAGTCTGTATTGCCATGTTTACGAACCATTTATTTTCAATAAATGTTTAATACCAAGCTACTGCAGTGGTGAACAAATAATTTAGAGCAGCTTTTCCCGACCTTTCTTGGCCATGCCCCACCTAATCACCTCTAGAATCCTAATGTCCCTCCTCCCATATGTTGATATATAATTATGTAAAAAGTGAACTCCGTTTTAGGTGATGCTTAAAACACCAATACTTTAATTTAAGCTTTTATATTAAACTTAAAATTTAAAGTTTGTTTAAGACTCAAACTGCCTTAAAGCCTTAAGGTGTCTTAAACAAACTGAAAAACAACATGACATCTATGAAAAACAAAACATAAATGAAAGACAATTAAATTCTGGGCAAGAAATTACCAAAAAAATAAAATATTAGGAATTGTCTGATATTATTTTTATGTTTATATGAAACAATCAAATAAAGTTTCAAGGCATGTAATACAGAATTGAAATATTTAAATTTATAAACAAAAACTAATTTCAAAGGAACCTTTTTTTTTCTGCAATACTTGGATCAGTATTTTTAATTTAAATTGTACAGTAAAGATATCAAATGCAAAATAACATTCATATTTTTTCAGAAAAGTATTTTTAATGCCATGAACACTGAATATACGAAGGATTTGGAAACTTTGCAAAATGAAGTTCTAAAATTATTTTAAAATGGAAGTTATTCACCAGGTGTCAGTGCAATCGATGGTAATTTAAAACTCCAAGACAAATGATGAATGAAATATTTGTAACATTGCTAAATCTTTATTTATTGGAATGTTAGGGCTAATAGATAACAAGGACAAAGACTTTTATTAGCAAAACACCTAAGAATTGAATTGCTCCCTAAAAAAAACAAATTGCCGGACTGTGGGGCGTATGCCCCATGTTGGGAATCATCGACTTAGAGGGTTAAGTTAAAGGGAGATATCTACATGGCTACCAAAGTTGCATTGCACATGAAATAAGAATGATATACCTCACTGATGGAAATAAGGGGTTCGGTTCGAAATACCTAACACCTGAAGAAGGTCAGAGCATACGACGGCTGAAGCGTCGTAAACATGGCAATAAAGGTGAAGACGGCTGGCCGAACAACGTAAATCTAAACTAATTTATAAATGGAACTTTGTCTGTGTGTGTATGTGTGTCTGTGTGTGTGTGTTTACCTATAGACTCCGAAACGTTTGAACCGATTTTCTTGAAAATTTACACAGTTGTACTATAAGCCGCAGCGAGTGTTCTTAGTTAGGTTTTGTGTCGAGGCCCCCCCGATAAATATCGAAAATCGATAATCGAAAAAAATCTTGTTATAGAAGGAGTGGTCCGATTTTAATTAAATTTGATACACTCATAGACAAAGACATAAGAAACGAAGAAGTTTCAAGGTTGCATTTCTTACAATAGTGCATAAAATCGATAATATATATATATATATATATATATATATATATATATATATAAAAGGCAAGATGTTTGTGTGTGTGTCTGTCTATCTGCCAGTATGTCTGCATTTTTTTCAGCCCTTTTATTTTAGTTTTTACTTCGGTTTGGCTCTAAGTAGGTATAATTGTAGTTCTTAGTCTCAGCCATGATACCATTTACTCAGAGAACTTATTTATCCTTCAAAATTCAGTTTACGACGAAAAACTTATTTGATATCGATACCAGGAAATCAAAATTTGACTTACATCCATTCATTTTTCTTTCAGTTTACGTTTTGCTTTAATTGGAAACTATATATATATATATATATATATATATATATATATATATATATATATATATATATATATGTATACTAGGTGCGATTGGTAAATTGTCGCAATTATTTTATTATTTCAAATATTCTTTAGGCTGAGGCTGAGCTCCAGGACCATGGATTAGTATTAAAGCTTCCATTACACCCGAGCAACGCCGGGTTATACTACTAGTAATAAGATAAAAAGTTATTGAAAAAGAAATATAGAAAACGTTTGCAAGAAGGAGAGAAGAAAAAGAGTTTGAAAGAGAAAGAGAGAAATTCGAAATAGAATTTGTACACATGGCAAATAAAGAGACAAAGCCAATGTTTCATGGAATCATAGATACCGAATATTTTTAGAATATACAAATTCTTATATTTTTCGTTTTGTAATGCCCTGTTCTTTGTATAGTATAGAGAGATTTTCAAAGTGTAACACGAATAATCCTGTAAGTTATACATAGTGTTCGGTTTTGTCAGTTCTCGTCTAATCAAGGACTTTAAGTGCTTTTCAAAATTTATCTTGTGGAGGCGAACAGATTTACCACAACTTCATAGAATGTTGTATACGCTATTTTTAGTCAGAAGATCTTTTTTCAAGTTGGTGTAAATTATAGCAAGGCGGCTGAGGAGTGCTGTAATTGAAAAATCTTATTATTTTGAACATACCATATTGTATACAATATTTACTTGCTTTTCCGACAGCTACAATCTCCAAGAATTTAAATCTAAAGTCAATAGTCATCTTCTATCTAACTTGCATCCTTTCTCTTATGCTCTTCTCCGTTCACTCCACTCTCATCAGTATTCTCATCCTTTTCTTACCCACTTCCTGACACCCCTATAACTTTTCACTCTTTCTCATAAATTTACTCCTATGTAACCCCCTACAAAACAGTGGCAGTAAAATGCCTTGCTTGGGGCGATATGATTATAAAAAAAAATCTATACTATTATAGTGTGGTTACAAAGTGAGGGATCAATTCTACATCACAATCGCTATAAAAATTGATCCCTCACTTTATGACCACATTCATCCTTCTCTTACCTACTTCCTGACACCCCCTATAACCTTTCACTCTTTCTCATAAATTTACTCTTATGTAACCCCCTACAAAACAGTGGCAGTAAAATGCCTTGCTTGGGGTGATATAGGTACCTCTACTACGTCACAAAAATCCATCATAAAAAAAAGTTTAAAAAGGTTAAAAACCTAATAAAGGAAATTTTTCTATCCAAAACGTTTATAATATTATGAAGAGGAAAGATCAAAGTAAATTTTAATTATTTTTAAAAATTTTTTAATCCCTTTTAACATTTTCGAAATTTTGTCAGAAAATTTTGTTTTTGATTTGGAGTTAGCGTGGTTAAAAATATTACGTCTATGTTATAATTGATTACGTCATTTTTTTTCTTCACTCACTTTTTCGGTTTCCGAACACATTAATTAGGAAATTCTCGCAAAAATAAAATATTTGTCGGATTTTAATGAAACTTTCAGTACTCATTAACAAATGAATAAAATTATTTTTGAAATTATTACCTTCTTAAAATTTTGATGAAAACAATTTTTTTTTAAGTCTGTTACCCCCCCCCCCTTCAAGTAAATTCATGAAATTTTAATGAATTTTAATTTTCTGGAATTTTTTGTTTTATTAGTTAAACGCAGAACTCATCGGGAAATATAAATCATGTACTTTTTTTATTTAAAATTATGATACACGATACCAAAATCTGCTCCGAAGAGAAATATAAAAAATGCAATAAAACTTTGATATAATTTTTTTTGATAAGCTTTTAATTGCTGGAATAAATAATAAAAATTAAGGACATTATAGTCTGAAAAAAAAAATTTTTTTTGATTACTAATAAAATTATAAAAGAATTGTTTTCATTTTTTTATTTTTTTATTATAAATAATGTATAAAGTTTTAAAAATATTTTAAAAATCTTTTAAAGAACTGTATGTGTTTTTCCTTTTAGTTAAGAATTGGTGATTATACTGTCTATAAAACAAAAAAAAAATTAATAAAAAATTTTCACCAAAAATATTTTTAAACAGAAAAAAATGAATTAATTATTTGTGCAAATACGTTCAAAGTTATAAAGTACGATGTTCAAATCTTATAAAGTACGGTGTTCCATATGGGTCAAAATGATTCTATAAGTTAGCAAGCGTTCTGGCAAAACATAACGCAATTTCAATCTTACGTTTCTAAAATTTAACAGCCTGTTTGCAAGTAATTCCATCAACATTTAAAAGTATCTTTTTATTTTAAAATCTTTAATTTTTGAATAAATTGTGACCGTAGGTGCATTAAGTAATTCATGATAATTAAAAAAAAGATATGTATTGAACACTACAGTACAGTTCAAGAAAATAAAAACATTTTCATAACTGAACTTCAAAAAATATTCACGATAAAAGTTTGTTTTAATTAAATTTGAAGAATTATCATAAATGGTAACTTTTTATACGTTTGGGAATTACCTAACTATTATAAAAATTTCTACTTGATTTTTTTTTTTTTGAGATTTTTAGACAAACTTGTCAAACATTTGTTCGCACTTTTGTCTAAAATACCCCCTCACGAAAAAAATAATTAACAAGTAAGTCTTCTGATTTTGTTAAACCTAAATTTTTAAAAAAATGAAAAGGCATTCATTTCAAAATTCAGAAAAATTTAAGATTGTGACAATTTTTTTTATTAAATTTGGGGAATTTTCTTTCTTTTCCCCCCACTTACATGCTCTTTCAATTTTTTTTTAAATGAACAAACCAAACGACAATGAAAAGTCTGGTTACATTTTATTTACACTTACCAAAATAAATTTGTTTTAAAATCTCATTGTTTCTTATTAAATTACAATTATTTTAAAAAGAAATTTAAATTTTTAAATTTTTTATTTATTCAGAAAGCATATTCAAATGTCTGGCTATAAATCTAAACTAAAATTCTATAAAATATATAAGTGCTGAAATTGTTAAATTTGTAATTTCACTATTTGTTAAAAACCAAAAAAAAAAAATTTTAATTTTTTAGCACGATTGGTCACCATACACTGCGTATCAATCAACATCCGGTAGCTGTCATCTTTCGTCACCTCTATGAGTTACATAACAAAAAAAAGGACTACCGTAATTAATTTTGTTTTTTTTGGTAAATTTCTGGCAGTAAACAATTATTAATTGATTGAAAATAGATAAAGGTAAGTTTTAATATTAAAATTTGACTTTAATAACCTGTCAGCGCGTTTTTTGTTTTTTTTTCAAGATTTTTAAAAACAGAAATTAGGCTACCGTTTAATTAACGAGTCATTCATTAAGAAATGGCGGTATATTTAAAAAAAAATTAAAATTTTAGATTTAAATCAATATAATTTAGGTTAAAAATTACACCAGTATGTTTTGCTTACTAGAATTATTAAATTTAATCTCTTGGCTGTCAATTAAAGATAATTTTAAAGCTTGAAGATAACTTATTTATTTTTAAAATTTCAATTTAATTTTAAGTGTAGGTAAAAAAATGGACTCCAGTGGAGGTACCTAGGGTGATATGATTATAAAAAATACTAATATGATTATTATTTTATTATATGAATATCTTATCTCTTATCGTTATATATAAGACAATTATGAAGGACTTTCTATATGTTGGGCGGTACTCAGTAATAAAAATCACTAACGGTATCATGACGTTGAAACATCATCCCCAGTACGATCAATGAAGCTAAACAACGTCGTCCAAGATCAGTAGCTAGATGGGCTGGCGCTTAAGAATGCCAGCTGCTGCAAACTTGAATATGCGGATGGTGTCAGTCAGTTAAGTGCCATACGTGATACACGCTTGGGCGATCATATCTCGAAAGAGACATGACTGACTGGCAGAAGATTATCCCGCAGTAGGTTGCCATTGCTTTCTGCGGTAGACTGGTTGCCGACCAAGGCTATAGAACCCAATCTGTCCTGCTATTTAACCCATAACTGGAAGGAACAGACGGCTTAATACCTTTCCCAAGGGTATTTGCGCGTAAATGAATACAATGGATGCGGATGGTGTAATGGATTCAAATTTGTAAATCGGAGAGCTGAATTTCAATTCCAGTTTGGTTGGTAATATCTACTTACTTCATTGGATTTATTGGCACGTTCTGGATATTGGCCATGCAGAGGTTTGATATTACGCTCAAATACTCTTGGGAAAAATATGATTCAACTTTTTTCCCTAGATATTCGATAATTAGTCATACTTTTATCACAAAAATCATTTTTTAAATATATATAAACTGTGTTGTAAATATTTAGACTTTGGTATTAAATATCCATTACAAGTTGATATGCCGCCGAACAAAACAACCAAATCTAAACTTATTTATAAATGGAACTTTTCTCTCTGTGTGTGTGTGTGTGTGTGTGTGTGTATCCGTTACCTATAGACTCCGAAACGGCTGAACCAATTTTCTTGAAAATTTACACAGTTGTACTATAAGCGTCTGCGAGTGTTCTTAGCTAGGTATTGTGTCGAGGTACCTCCGATAAATATCGAAAACCAATAATCGAAAAAATCGGGTTATAGAAGGAGTGGTTCGATTTTAATCAAATTTGATACACTTATAGACAAAGCCATAAGAAACGATATTCAGAAGTTTCAAGCTTGCAGTTCTTACAATAGTGCAGAAAATTTGGTATCGATACCAGGAAATCAAAATTTGACTTAAATCCATTCATTTTCTTTCAATCCTTGGTTTTGCTTTAACTGGAAACAACTATTGCTTTTTAGCCTTTCGTGCCAACGTCCAAAGAGTCTGAGCTGCAGGACCATGGATTAGTTTTAAAACTTCCATACACCCGAGCAACACTGGGCTATACTGCTAGTTAATAACAATGATAATTATTATTATATAAATAACCACCTCAATCTTATAAATATATGTCTGTTAAAATAAATAGCAACAGAACAATATTTCCATGTGACTCTGTCTCCTTTACTATTTTGTAAATACTTAATAGCATTAACCCGCGAACATAACAGGACTGAATATTGCTATAAGCTATCTCAAAAAGAAATAATCCATTTCTTTTACACGGACGACTTAAAATTGTTTGCTTGGTATGACAGTCAGCTGGAAGGTCTCCTGAAAACAGTAATTATTATTATTATTATTATTATTATTATTATTATTATTAATAATAATAATAATAATAATAATAATAATAAATAAGTCAAACAGCATGGAAACAGATTCCAAATATTATATTCAGTGAGTCAGTTAAGTGTCATACGTGATACACGCTTTGGGCGATCATGCCTCCAAAGTGACATGACTGAATGGGCAGAGGATTATCCCGCATAAGTTGCCATTACCTTCTGCGGTAGACTGGTTGCCAGCCAAGAATATAGAACCCAATCTGTTCTGTTATTTAACCCATAATTGGAGGGAAGAGACGGATTAATAACTTTCCCAAATGTATTAGCGTGTATGTGAATTCAGTCAGTCAGATTCTGTAGAAAGGCAAAACAGAAACCAAGAACGAACTATTGCGTCAAAAAATATGAAAAAGAAAGCCAAGTATAAAGCTCTTGAGCAAATGAAACAACGCTGGCAAGACAAAACTCTGCATGGCTAATATCCAGAACGTAACAATAAATCCAATGTTGATAAACTTAATACTCATCGATGGTTACGTGCATCTGGATTAAAGTCTGAAACTGTAGGTTTTATTCTTGCTGCGCAAGACCAAAGTCTTTTCACTAGAAACTTTCAGGCAAATATTGCACATAATAATGTAGATTCAAAATTCAGGTTCTGTGATAAGTACCAAGACACAAGAGACCATCTAATTTCAGGATGTTCTGTAATTGTCTCAAATGAATATAAAAATCGTCACGATAGAGTGGGGCAATATTTACACTAGACAATGTGCAAACATTATTGAAAATATGTAAACAAACACTGGTATGAACATCACCCAGCACCGATTACAGAAATAGAAGATGTCACTATTCTATGGGATTACACCATCTACACAGACAGAAAAATTGAAGCAAATAGGCCGGACATTATTGTTAAAAACCAGAAAGAAAAAACTTGCCTATTAATTGATATGGCTTGTCCAGCGGATTGTAAAATAGCAACCAAGGAATTTGAAAAACTGTCAAAATATAAAGACCTGGAAATTGAAATAGAAAAATTGTGTAAATTGAAAACAAGAATCGTGGAACAAAGCAACACATTGAAAGAATCCCTGGAAACCCCAGCTTAAGAGATATACAAAAAATATCTAGTTACGTACAGCCCATATACTAAGGAAAATTTTGTCTATGTAAAGCTAAGGATGTTAGGAAGATAGAGAAAACATGAAATGGAGCCATAACAACACACCACCATCTACCTTAGGTCTTTCAGCAGATTTGGTAGGTAGTGCGACCATAGCAGAAATGGAAATATGATGAAAAATGAGAACATAATAATAATAATTGCGGACGTTGATATTTCTGCATAGCACAGCGAAAAAGAAAATGAGAAAACTGCAAAGAAGTGATACAGGCAAATAACATATTCGTCATTGGCAGATGAACCGGTGTCATCAGAAAAAAAAAATTACTTTAGTGAAACTACTTGATTTACAATGAGCATCTTGGCGTTATATTAATCTAATTCAACGTTAAATTGATGAGACCTTCTAGGCAATCTAGTCAGTCAGTCAGTTAAGTGCCATACGTGATACACGCTTGGGCGATCATGTCTTGAAAGAGACATGACTGACTGATTATCCCGCAGTAGGTTGCCATTGCTTTCTGCGGTAGACTGGTTTGCCAGCCAAGAATATAGAACCCAATCTTTTCTGTTATTTAACCCATAACTGGAAGGAACAGACGGATTAATGTCTTTCCCAAGTGTATTAGCGTGTATGTGAATGCAAGGAAATCAAGTGGGATTTGAACTCAGCTCCCCGATTTCTCGTTTTGAGCCGATATCCTCTACACCACAACGCACATTCTAGCCAATCTAGTAATAGGCTTAAATTTATATAGTCTAAATACCGTAGAGAATAATTACTATTGAAAGTATTTATGGAAAAGTCACAGGAAAATTCCTCGAGATTTTGTAACGCCAGTTCACGTGCTTTGAAAAAGGATGGCCCTCGTTAAGGCCGCCATGATTCACACGCTGGTTACGATTTGTTTTTGGTAGTGGTGGAGAGCTATCAAAATTTCGATGAAAGCTAGCCAGTGTTGAAATTTATAAAATATTTCTCGTAGAACAGTTTTTCAGGAAAATAGTTTTCTCAAGACTAGTAACTGTTATTGCTCTTTTCAGTATTGATGGGCGCTTTCTTTCTTTTGAAGTGGTGTGGAACGTCAACCTTTCGATTATGCTGTCCATCATTTTAGTCGTTGTGCTGTTGAAGTCCTGTTGAATTTTCTGTTATTCAAGATCAGGTGAAGCGCCATTCCACGTGATTCGAAAGAGGATAGTTCTTTCCAAGACTGACGTGCTTCACTTGCTCGTTATAATGATTTTCGTAGGAAAGTACTTGGTTGGTAAATAGTGCTTCTGGAAGACTATGATAAATTCAGAATGGAGGAGACAACAGGAAACAAACCATGTGTCTTTCAAAGAAGTCATAGAATTTCACTGATAATAAAGAAAAAGATCCTGTGGGGAGTATAAATTCTTAAAATCTGTCAGAAATAACAGCATAGGTTGCAAAATTTTCCTCACGGATGATGATGTGTTGAGGCAACAAAGATACGCTTTTAAAGAAGAATGTTCAGAAGACCATATACTGAACACAAGAACAAAGAGGAAGATTTAAGCAGAATGGGTACAAAAAGGACACTTTTACTTCGGAAAATATGGCTTTTTCTACCGGGTAACGTCCATCCCTGCTCATGGCGATTAACTGCAACCGGCAGCAAGGCCTCTGATTGGGAGATTGGAGGTGAATTGCTATTGCTCTCTGGTCTACTCCGACCAGGGGTGGTAACACCTGCTAGGGTTACAGTTATGAACAAAAATCAAACACTAAAAAAGATAAATATAACATTTTTATAATAACATGGGCAACAATATATTCTGACAGCAATATAAAATCAACAAAACACTAAAATATAAATAAAATATTAAAATACATTTTTCTAGTAAAATTACGAACAATACATTTATCATCAACAAATAGTGAACGTCCAACACCATGAAAGTATAAAAATACGTTTTTATAGTAAAAATATCAGTGATACATATTCATCGTAAAATTACCAAAAATATATTCTTTAAACAGAATGACTAACAATACATTTTTTAGCAAAATGATCAACAATATATTTCATTGCTGGATTCTATAGCCTTGACTGGCAGCCAGTCTACCGCAGAAAGCAATTGCAACCTCCTGCGGGATAATCTTCTGCCCAGTCAGTCATGTCTCGTTCGAGACATGATCGCCCAAGCGTGTGTCCCGTATGGCACTTAACTGACGGACTGAATATAATAGTTACAAACATAACTAAAACTTCTACTGGACATAAAGTGTGGGATCGGTTTTCTGTTGTTACGAAGTAATAAACTGATCCTCCACTAATTATACTAAATATCATAATGTAATATAATCTATCTCTTCTCACTCCAGCTATGAGTGAAATGGAGGGACAGATTGGATTCTAAATCCTTGGCTGGCAACCAGTGTACAAGGATATAGAACCCAACTTGTCCTGTTATTTAACCCATAACTGGAGGGAAGAGACGAATTAATAACTTTGCAAAAGGCATTTGCGCGTAAGTGAGTGCAAGAAATTCAACTTGAATTCGAACTCAGCGTCCCGATTTCTCATTCTGAGTCTCTACCCACTGCACCACAACGCACATCCTTGCCAGAATCAGAAAAAGACAGCCAACATTTCTTGGATAAATGGTGATCTTCTAAGCGCAACTTAAATAGGTCAGAAGACCAAATCTACTACTTAATTGTAGTGATTGAAGGGAGACAAGTTTTCTAACTCTTACACCATGTCGAGATGCCTAAATTTCTTGGATAAATGTTGATTGTCTAAGTAGAGCTTAGATGTGGCACAAGGCCGAAAGTATGGGGCACCCAGTGCAGATCTAACTCACTAGTCAATTGTAATAATTCAAGCGAGACAAATTTTCTAACCTTTACACCATCTCGAAGTGACCAAATTTCTTGGATAAATGTTGATTGTCTAAGCAGTGCTTAGATGTGGCAAAAGGCCTAAAGTAAAGTGCACCCAGTGAAGATCTAACTCGTTACTCAGTTGTAGTAATTCAAGCGAGACAAGTTTTCTAACCTTTACACCACATCGAGGTGCCCAAATTACTTGGATAAATAGGGAGGGTTTTAAAAAGCAACTCTCACGAGACATACAGAGGAAACAAGAGATAGATTAGAGCACCGTACAACCTACCACCTGAGAAGCTTGTGTAAATGGATGGTTGAATGGCCAAGAGAAATACTTGGCAACGAGAGAAAAACTGTTAAGGGTCTTAGTGTATAGTCGGTTCTGGGGAGCCATGAACGCCCATGTCCTGAAAGCAGATAGAAAAAAAAAGTTTTAATTATCTGAGCGGGACGGTGGTCGGAAAAGTTAATCAAAATAAATAGATAAACGTCCTTCACTTCTTTTCGGCGCCTAAGATGAACCGGAATAGACTTAGTATTTTGTAGTTGTCTCCGGCGTTGATTGTGTGCGGTTCTGTCAAGTTAGAGACGATAATATTTACCCCATGTGAATCTAATTATATGCTTTACACTGACGTTCTTTTAAGCCTTGATGATGTGAAGCAGCAAAGTTAGGTTTACTAAATATAGAATCGTTGTTATCAGTAACGGCCTACAAAGGATCATCAGTTGGCTCTACTATAGCGTGAGGGCTACCTTAATATATCGTCTCCCAGGTGCAGCGTACCGTGCCCCTCCCCTCACGTGGCCAGCACACACTCAGGCAATTGAGCGATCGTTGTTGGATGTTAAAAGATGATTCTCAAGAAAATGCGAGGGGTTGGTAGTAAGCTATTCCAGTCACATCTTGATCATTTTTGCAGGAAGATGAGAGAAAAAAAGAGTCCCAATCATCTATTTACGCCATACCCGGAAGATACACTAATTGTTTATCGTTAAAATAAATATATTTATTGTATTTGATAGCATGTTTATTTTTACCTCTCTACCTTTTCATATAAATAGTATATAGATATATAAATATTAATATAAGGTTTAAATAAATATGAATACACATACAATATTATATAATAGTTCGTTGTTGCAGTAGACCTCACGCTATAGTTGAAACGGAAGGTAGACCTCACATTATTGCAATAGACCTCTCCCGCTATAATATCACCCATTAGTTAATATACTTCAAATTCAAATATTTTTTTTAATTTCAAAGAACGTTTCAAAACAAGAAACTGTCTTTATAGCTCCAATATCTCTCAAGGCACACTGTAAAGGAAGAAATATTGCCAGGTTGAAGAAACCTGTGTTTACAGTATTTACATTATTTTAACTATTGTCCTCATCTTTGTTGCCATTTGTACGACGTTTCGGCCGTAGTACGCTCCAGCCATCTTCAGGTGCTGGGAATTGCGAACCAAACCCTTTATTACAAACACTGGGTTATACCATCCTCATTCCTTGCGTAATGCCTGAATGGTTTGCAAGCTTGTCTCGCTAACCATTACACCACCTCGAGGTGCTCTGCAGGATTTGATAGCAGTAACTTTATATTTTCATTTAGTAAAAAGGGTATGAGACTTGTAGTTTCATATTTCTTAGGGTAACTACAGGGTTTAAGAACTGTAGTCCCATACTCTCCAGGGAGTTTAAGAAACTTGAGAGCTAAGGGGATTTACAGGGTGTCTTCAATTTTCGAAACGTTATGCTACCTGCAAATCCAAAATTGAACAAGAGGGATGATAAAATGTTAATTAGTATTCCAAAATGGTCACCTTTGTAGATAGCGACCAAGTTCAATGTTGCTTACCTCTCAGTGAAAAGATAGAAAGGAAGAAAAAAGAGAAGACAATAACGCTCTTATAAGCTTATACCTCTTTTTTAAATTGTTTTAAAATCATTTCACCCCAATCAGGGTGATACCGTCACGAAGACGCTAGGGATTAGTGAAACAAAATTAGAAGTCTTTAGTGAGAAAGGACTATGAAAGAACAGGCCTCAGAAAGTCATCTGCTGTAATTGGGAAAAATTTCATTTATTTTTATTTATACCTAATTACTTCAATAAAGAAAATTAATTTAAGAAAACTGTGATACTTTTAGGCTAAAAAGTCTAAAAGATGTGTCCAAAAGCACTTGTGTTGCTAAACAATTGCTGTAAATTTTTTTCTGCTTCAAATATAAGTTTTGCGGTTATTTTTTGTTACCATAACTCATACCCCTAAAGATGATCTCGGAAAGAGATTGAAAGTACTTGGGTACATTAGAAAATGAATGTTAGTAAAATCCTTTAACGTTACCGCTCATTTTTAACATCTTCCAATTATAATACGCGAAAGATTATCCGTGAGTATATACGGATTTATTTAAAAATAAACAAACACAATACCCCTAAAGATGATCTCGGAAAGAGATTGAAAGTACTTGGGTACATTAGAAAATGAATGTTAGTAAAATCCTTTAACGTTACCGCTCATTTTTAACATCTTCCAATTATAATACGCGAAAGATTATCTGTGAGTATAAACGGATTTTATTAAAAATAAGCAAACACAATTTTTGCAATGTATTTAATCTGACATGACTAAAAGACATGTCAGATTAACTCAATTTAAGAAAACTGTGATATTTTTACGCTAAAATGTCTAAAAGGTGTGTCCGAAAGCACTTGTGTTGCTAAAAAATTACTGTAGTTTTTTTTACTTCAAATATAAGTTTTGCGGTTATTTTTTGTTGCCATAACTCATACCCCTAAAGATGATCTCAGAAAGAGATTGAAAGTACTTGGGTACATCAAGAAATGATTGATAATAACATCCGTTAACGTTACAGCTCATTTCTGACATCTTTCAATTATAATACGCAAAAGATTATCCGTGAGTATATACGGATTTTATTAAAAATAAGCGGACACAATGTTTGCAATTTATTTAATGGACATGTCTAAAAGAAAATTTTCTACCAAAATACACACATTTTAAATCACATATATATATATATATATGTATATATATATATAACATAAATCCTGGGCCTGACATATATATAGCGCCACTAATAAATAATTCAGATGATTTTATGAAGTACTAAACTTCATATCGCACGTGACAATATTTGGGTCTAATCGGATTATTAGTTTACAAATTATAGTTGACAGTATTTAGCCATTGTTAGAGAAGTAAGCAATGACTTGTGCATCGATTTATCCAATAAGATGCAAATTATAGACAATAATTGAAGGTGAATTGCATTGAACTTTCGGCGTTTAACTTTTGCTGGTTATGTAAAACCTGAAAATATGTTCAAATTCTAAGAATAATTTTGGAGACATTAACGATTTATCGATAAAAATCCTATTAATTACCCCATAGCTAGAGGTGGATGAGGTGGATTCATACCTTTCTGAGGAATGTTTATTTGTGCATCAGTTATTATAACGAACCTGACCGGAGTTTGAACTCGGCTCTCCGTTGCGTGTCATTAGCCATTACACCACCCGCACATAGAAACTTATTCAGCAGCAGTGACCCATCTTAGTACTGACAAGTCTTTCGGTTGCTTAACATATGAGATCGAAACACTGCGTGGATGTGTAGAGGACATAAATGGTTGGAAAGAAGTAGTTGGAAGTGTGTTGGTTTGAAAATGATACTATAAAAAAAACTTTATCAAATTTACAGAGCAAGCAGATCTGACGGTGAAAAGTTATTCACACACACACACACACACACACACACACACACACACACACACACACACACACACACACAAAGCCGCTCCGGAAATGTTTCTGATGTTTGGCTATTTGGTCAGGAGATTTTAAGATGGAAGGAAATTATACAACCCCTACGTAATGTAAAAATCAATCGTGCTTTGAATTTTACATTGATTTTAGACCATTCATCTTCCTTGTTGTTGGAAATTACTGTAATTGACAATTCGTAAAGGCAGCAACCACATTTATTTGGTAATAATGTTTACGCAAAATGCCGACAACAACGGCAAAACACCCTGAAAGACAGAATTACAGTAATGGAAACAATTTGTTGCTCTAATCTATCTATTAACATCACTCACTATATGGTCATAATATTTCTAACAATTTAGACATTTAATATTTGTCCATATTCCTGAGATAAGTTAGTATTTACAGTTTTTACATTATTCGGTCTATCTTCCTCTTTTTTGTTGCCATTTGTACGACGTTTCGGTGGCTGTACTCTCCGGCCTTCTTCAGGTCTTCAATACCAGTGGTGAACACGTAACTTGCAGGGTTACAGTGAGATAACTCATGACTTCCAATCGAGATATTACTACGCAAGGGATGAGAATGATATACCCAGTGATTATAACAAAGGGTTCGGTTCTAAATTCCTAACACATGAAGAAGGCTGGAGCGTACAATGGCCGAAACGTCGTACAAATGGCAACAAAGATGAGGACAATAATCCGAATAATTTAAATACTGTTAGTCATTTAAGTTAATTCATGTCTATCTCAGTCTAAACTAATAGTTTTATTTATCTATCTATGGACATAATCTACATATATAAAAGGTAATCCGCGAGTCTGTGTGTGACTGTTACCTATGCATGCCTACATTTTTTAAGCTACGCCAGTCAAACGTTCTAGGGATACATATCTACAGGGAAGCCAAGTCGACACATACTTTTTGAGTTTAAGTTCAGCAAAATTTCTCTTTGTCACTTTTTGGCCAATGGAGTCGATTATTTACATTTGCTCCGTAAAATATCTAAGCTCTAAAATGGTGGCTAAATTACGTCACAGAAATCAAATCACACGTATCAAATGGGACTAAAATATTTTTTTAAAAAATGAGCCTTTATATTTAATTCTTATTTCGACGTTTTAAAAATTCATTTGGTCAACAAATAAATGTGAATATTTTCCCCCGTAATTTTGAAACAATAGAAATATTTTTAAAAGATTTATGAACTGAGAGCGTAATAGTTTTATATTTTTACATTTTTAAATATTCTTCGAAAATTTCTGAACTGAGAGAGTAATAGTCTTTATAATTCAAATTTCAGTAAAACAAAATGAATAATTTTTATTTTTATGTTAAATTCATTTAGTCAACAAAAATGTAAATATTTTCCCCCGTAATTAAAAAAAAAAACGAAATTTTGTTTCTAATGTCACACAAAACATCAAATCACCTTTACACAAAATAAAAGATAATAGATTTTTTACTGGAAATTTCAACAGTTTTAAAACAACAATTTTTTATATAATTATTTTTTTTATATAACCAAGTCCTACTATTAAAATGTTCTGAGTTGCACGGGCAACGCCGGGCTATGATGTTAGTATATCTATATATCAAAGTCTGTTAATATCTATCTCAGTCTAAGGGTATCTATGTGTTCATTAACTAGCTAGCTAGCGAATGAGATAATCTTTTCTATTTATTTATAACATATTTAAACAACCTTTCTGTTAATCAACTTTCATTGAATACGATTGACAAAGATGATTTAATCACTCTTTTAATCTTTCTATCTATAGATATATTATATCTGTGTATCGAAGTCTATAAAATCTATTTCAGTCTAAATACACAGACATGACAGAATTGATTAGACGCTCACAGAAACCGTTTATTTTATTAAACAAGTAATTATTTCATTAAAAAAGTAATTTATACAAATAAAGTAATTATAAATGGTCATAAATTTAATAACTAATATTTGGTTGACATCCCTTTGCTTTTTTTTTTAATGCAAGGACCCTTCTAGGCATGCTAGCGATGAGTTCACGAATATAATCGTGAGGGATATCTTGCCATGTTTCACGCAATAATCCTAAAAGAAGATGGCTTCCTGTTCTTTTTGCGGGGTTTTCTATCTAATATGCACCAAAGGTGTTCAACAGGGTTAATATCCGGAGACTGACTTGGCCATGGAAGTTTATTGATCTCGTTTTGTCTCAACCTCTCTGGTGAATTGTACGAACACTCTATTAACAGTAGAAAGAAGTATTGAAAGATTTTAAAATATTTTTCTCTGACTAAAACCATCTTCATGTAGGCCCACGATACATCCTCGCTGAAATTCGGATAGATCTGATGCTCTTTTGGTTCGTGGCATGTTCCAGTATTGTTAACTGAAATTTTAATCAAATAATCTAAGTTAATTCGTCTTGATTATTAAAAGAAAATATCTTGGTGTCTATTCAATTCTGTCATGTCTGTGTATATCTATCTATCGTTATAATATATGTACTTATTAATCTAAGTCTAGTAATATCTATACTAATGTATATTTAGAGAGAAACCTTTTCTAAGCATATTTTAATGAATACGGCCAACAAGGATTATTTAATTAGTCTTTTATCGGGTTTTTCTAGCCTTCTAACATTTTTCAGTTTTTCAGATGCTAAAGAGTTTGAGTTTGAGTTTTGTTTAACGGCATATCAACACCTCTGTGGGTTACTTAATGCCGAAAAAGTAGGGATTTAAGGTTTTTTGATTGTTCGGTTATAATGTGAAGGTTGATTTAGTCCGATTTTAATGAAAATTATTTGTGTTTATTCTTTTTTATTTTAGAAAACTGAAAATGGCTTCTAGCTTTGTATTAAGAAATGTGTTATAATAATTTTTTCTTCAAAAATGTATTGTTGGTAATATTTTTCCTTCAAAAATGTATGTTTTTCTATAAAGGTGTATTTTTATGCATATATTTCTATAAAGGTCTATTTTTATACTTTCATAGTGTTTTCACCCCAGTTTAGGGATAAACTATTTGCCCGTAGCTGGGACCCTAACAGGTGCTACCACTTGGGGTCAGGGTGGATTTGGGAACAACATCAATTAAGAGGTGGTTCCATGCTTCTCCCAATCTCCCAATCAGATACCTTGCTGCCGGATGCAGTTTACCGTTATGCCCAGGACCAAGAAGTCAAAGAATATAAAAATAATATATATATATATATATATCAGTATAAAGATAACAATGTTTACATCTATCTATCTATCTATCTATCTATCTATCTATCTATCTATCTATTTGGAATACCAGCTTTGATGTGCAGATGGTGTAACAGATAATCACTCAGAATTGTTACTCGGTGGCTCGATTTTCAATTGTCGTTGGGTTCATTATATTTGTAGGGGCCTTGGTGTTGTTTGTTAAATTGGCCTTGTGCCAAACACGACCGAAGTCTCCACAGTTTAAATATCAGAAGGTTGAAGGTTTAATGTTGAAATGTGGAAGGATAGTATAGCCCGGCGTTGCTCGGGTGTAATGAAAGCTTTAAAACTAATCCATGGTCCTGGAGCTAAAACTCTTTGGACGTTGGCAAGAAAAAGCAATAGTTGTTTCCTGTTAAAGTGAAACCGTAGACTGAAAGAAAAATGAATGGATGTAAGTTAAATTTTGATTTCCTGGTATCAATATCATTTTTTTTTTCAGCGTAATCTGAATTTTGAAGACTTAATAAATCCTCTGAGTAAATTGTATCATGGCTGAGACTAAGAACTACAATTATATCTACTTAGAGCCAAAAACTAAAATAAAAGGGTACAAAAAATAGACATACAGGCAGATACACAGACACACACATGAACATCTTGGCTATTATATATGTATATATATATATTATCGATTTTCTGCACTATTGTAAGAACTGCAACGTTGAAACTTCTGAATGTCGTTTCTTAGGTCGTTGTCTATGAGTGCATCAAATTTGATTAAAATCGGACCACTCCTTCTATAACCCGATTTTTTCGATTATCGTTTTTCGATATTTATCGGGGGTACCTCGACACAAAACGTAGCTAAGAACACTCGCAGACGCTTACAGTACAACTGTGTAAATTTTCAAGGAAATCGGCTCAGCCGTTTTGGAGTTTACAGGTAACGGACGCACACACACACACACACATACACAGACACACACATACATAGAGAGAGACAAATTTGCATTTATAAATAAGTTTAGATTTTCTAATTCTAATATTTCGTGTCTACATTAAAGTAAAACGTTTATTAACAAAATAACAAAATTGTAAGAAGAAAAATATAAGTGAAATTTTGTTAACTGAACACGTTAACATATTTGTGAGAAGGAAAAGTTTCATAGAGAAAATGCATGTAGTTTTGTGGTTAAAATTGTTCAAAGAGAAATCTAAGTATTTAAAATGCCCTACAGAAATTTAGAGACCACGGTTGATAGTAGCAGAATATCAAACCTTATGTTCCTTCTCCATTTTTTTTGGTAGGTTGGCGACAGGGTGAGGAAGAAGGTGAAACTAGTAAAGAAATTGTACCCAGAAGTTGGAGTGTCCTGTTGTTGTTGTTGTTTTCTTTGGCGGCGTGGAGTAAAACTGACGAACAAAGATAGGAAAAAAGAGATAGAATGAATATATGTCGACGCGACATGACCTCGGCTTGAAGTTTCTTACTTACATTGCGACGAAATGCTATCAGATACAGCTCTCATTCTGACTACCTTTGACGTGTCACAGAATGTGGTTTAACTAGTGAAATTTGTCATGTGACCGGCTCCAGTAGGCATTTTCATTCTTTCGGTGTAAAAAAAAAATGACTGGCGTCATATATCAATTTTCAATTACCTATCCAATCAGGATTCAGAATTTTACTTTTCACACTGACTTGTGAAATTTGCCTTGGTTGCTGTTTTCCTAAAATGCTTTTGTTCTTTGGATCCGATTTTGTGAGTGTGCAATTTTACTTTGTGTGTTTTAGTTAACTTTTGGATGATATAGGATTTGTATCCTATGTATTCACTTACTCGCACACGCGCTTGAGAAAGGCATGACTCCACCTCTTCTTGTCAACAGTACTGAGGTTAATTAGTAAGACTTTTATCGCTAAGCAGTTATTATCTATCCACACCCAAATTCCTATCGATTAAACATATTTTCTTTAAAATAACCTGCAAAAGGGTTGAGGAGTCGCAGAAAACGGATTGCCCATTCATTCTTTCTTCTCTTTCTAAGAATTGATATCATGTTTTTTTTTATCTATTCAACTGTTTTGTACGCAGTAATAGAGTTCTAAATATGCTTGTACAGAAGTATGCTAAGCATGCTATGGGCTAAACACTTGAGCAACGACGATGTTTTAGAGTAAATGGAAACAAACAGGAAATTTAACATCAGGAACCGACCTAAATATTCGTGAAATCTTATTAAAGAAAAAATGTTACAATCGAAGTTTATGTGAATGAATGTAAGAACAATGACAAAAGTTTAACAGATAATTTGAGAAATATTAGAAAGGAAGTTATGGAGAACCATGCTCATCCGCGTTCTGAAATGACTTGGAGTATCAAAAAAGAGATGATATGTGGATGAATTGTAGAACAGCGACAAAAATATATAAGATAATTGAAAATAGTAGAAAGGAAGTTGTGTAGAACCGTGATCATTCGAGTTCTGAAATAACTTGGAATGTCAAAGATTTTTTCATCCAAGTTTATGTGGACGAATGTTAGAACAGTTGCAAAAGTTTAAAAGATAATTCGAGAAATAATAGAAAGGAAGTTGTGGAGAATCATGATCATACGCGTTCTGAAATGACTTGGAATATCAATAAAGATGTTTCCATCCAAGTTTATATGGATGAGTAGAAGAACAGTAACACAAGTTCAAAAAGTAATTCTCAAAATAGTAGAAAGGAAGTTGTAGAGAATCATAAACATACGCGTTCTGAAATAGCTTACAATATCGAAGAAGCTGCTTCAATACAAGTTTATATGGATGAATAGAAAAACAGTGAGACAGGTTCAAAAGGTAATTAGCGAAATTGTAGAAAGGAAGCTGTGGAGAATCATAACCATACGCGTTCTGAAATGACTTGGAATATCTACAAAGTTGTTTCCATCCAAGTTTATATAGATGAATAGAAAGTCAGTGACAAAGGTTTAAAGAGTAATTCGGGAAAAAGTAGAAAGGAAGTTGTGAAGAACCATGATTTTCCACGTTCTGAAATGACTTGGAATATCTAAGACGAAGAAAAAGGTGGCAACGGAATTCAGCAAAAGCGTTCGCAATAAATAGACGGATCGACGCGCTTGAAATCATTTGCCCAAGCCACCCCCTCATTGACGTTGTAAATATCTCAGTTGAGTTAGAATTCTTGTAAAGGTTACATGGCCATTTGGCGACTGTAGCAAGAAAGATTTCAAAACAAAGTGCAATAATTTGGTGAAAGGTACAAAGTATATTGGTTGTTAGCCAAATTAATGGTGGGTTTAATGTCGAACAACTCTGAACCCCTGTTCGATTTACGGTCATATCAATTTGAAATATCGGTTTTCGTATAATCACCGAAGTTAAGCAACGTCGTGCTTGGTCTGTACCAAGATGAACTGTAGGTCGAGATATGCAGGTGACTTAATGGATAAGTGTTGCGAATTGGAAATCGAAGGGCAAAGTTCCAACTCAAATCTCGTTCTTTATATTTACTTACATTAAAATACCATTGGAGAAAATATAAATTCATCTCATTATCTTCAAGAAATGCTTACAGTTGAGAAATAATCATTGGCTTTAAATAACCTGCAAAAAGCTGGTAAGCCAAAAAAAAAAATCAGATCAAACAAATCTTCCCACTTCCTTCAAATTTTTGTTGCTGTACCATATCTTTACATATTTTATACAAACGTAAGGAACAAATGCAGACAAGGCAAAGAGGAATGGCTCAACAACAAATGTGCAGAAGTAGAGAGACTGAGCAGGAACAACAAAGCAGAGATGCATAAAGAGATAAGAGAACTGGCAGGACAAAAACCTGCTCCTCAACAGGATGCATAAAATCCAAGGAAGGGACAATCATATTAGAGAAAGAGGAAATACTCCAGCGATGGGAAGAATATATAAAGGATCTCTTTTGCGACAAGAGAGAACAACCGAGAATACACAAGGAGATGGATGGACCGGAAATACTAAAATCCGAAGTGGAAGCTGCAATGGCCAAAATGAACAGAAACAAAGCACCTGGCCCAGATGGCATAGTGATAGAGCTGCTGACAGCCTTAGAAGAATATGGCATAGAAAAGATTACCGACATAATAAACGAAATTTATAGCAGCGGAATAATACCAGACGACCTATGCAAGTCGATATTTATAACGCTGCCGAAGAAACCTGGTGCAAACGAGTGCGAACTACACAGAACTATCAGCTTAATGAGTCACATTACAAAACTGATTGTCAGAATCCTGATGAATAGAGCGAGAAGCAGAATCAGGCCAGAGATAGGGTAGGAACAGTGCGGGTTCGTCAAGGACACTGGAACAAGGAACGCCATATTCATGATTAGGATGCTCTCTGAAAGGGCATTACAAATGAAGAAAGTCTTGTACCTGTGCTTCATTGATTACGCGAAGGCATTCGACAAAATACGACACAAAGAATTGATGGAGATGCTGGGCAATCTCGACATTTTCGGCAAAGACATAAGAATAATCAAGAATCTCTACTGGCAGCAAACGGCCTGCATACGGACAGGTAACGACCTCAGTAGATACACAAAGATAGAAGACAAGGATGTGTCTTTTCACCGGATTTGTTCAACCTATAAAACGAGAATATTTTGAGGACCCTAGATGACACGCCAGGATTTGTTATTGGAGGCCACAACCTGAACAACATAAGATATGCGGACGATACAGTACTGATTGCGGACACGGAAAGGAAACTACAAGACCTCATACAGAAAGTAGCAGTGGAGAGTGACAAGAAGGGACTACACATAAACTTTAAGAAAACTGAGTGCATGGTCATCAGCAAAAGATACAATCCAAAATGCTAAATACAGGTGGAGAATAACAGAATCAAACAAGTACAAGAATTTAAGTACCTAGGAAGTGTTCTAACAGGCGATGGAAAGTGCGACACGGAGATCCGAAGGCGAATTGGCATGGCAAAGGACGCGTTCCAGAAGATGAGCAAAATACTAACACAGGAAAATCTCAATAGAAACGAAGAAAAGAGTTCTAGACTGTTACATGATGTCAGTTCTTCAATACGGCTGTGAATGCTGGACAATATCATCGAAAATGAGGACAAAACTGGAAGCGGCCGAAATGTGGTTCTACGGAAGGATGTTACGGATATCGTGGACTGAGCATACAAGCAACGACGAGGTGTTAGAAAGAATGGCAACAAAAAGGAAATTGATGCTGAGCATCAGGAAGAGACAACTGAAGTTCCTGGGACATGCAATGAGAAAGGAGAGCCTGGAGAACCTGATACTGACTGGACAGATAGAAGGAAGGAGAGACAGAGGAAGGCAGCGGATAACATATTTGCAGGGACTGATCAGGTGGATGACGGAACGGGGGTTGCCAGGAGCAACAGGAGCAAACATACTAAGAGCCACAAGGGATACGGAGACGTGGAGAGCCATGATCGCCTACGTCCTGAAGGGACAGGGCACATAGAAGAAGAAGTAGAAGAAATATATCCGGGATCTAAGCGGATTCGTCCTTTTATCGCAATTTTCTCCTGATGGCAGAAATCCACCAAAATGTTGTTATCAACTATTAATCTAAAAAAAAAAGGCATTAGAGTAACTTTTATTATATACTAGCAGTATAGCCCGGCGTTGTTCGGGGGTAATGAAAGCTTTAAAACTAATCCATGGTCCTGGAGCTCAAACTTTTTGGACGTTGGCACGAAAGACGAAAAAGCAATAGTTGTTTCCAGTTAAAGCGAAACCGTAGACTGAAAGAAAAATGAATGGATGTAAGTCAAATTTTGATTTCCTGGTATCAATAGCAATTTTTTTTCATCGTAGTCTAAATTTTGAAGGCTAAATAAATCCTCTGAGTAAATGGTATCATGGCTGAGACTAAGAACTACAATTATATCTACGTAGAGCCAAAAACTAAAATAAAAGGGTACAATAAATAGACATACAGGCAGATAAACAGACACACACATGAACATCTTGGTTATTATATATATATATATATTATCGATTTTCTGCACTATTGTATGAACTGCAACCTTGAAACTTCTGAATGTCGTTTCTTAGGTCGTTGTCTATGAGTGTATCAAATTTGATTAAAATCGGACCACTCGTTCTATAACCCGATTATTCCGATATCATTTTTCGATATTTATCGGGGGTACCACGACACAAAACCTAGCTAAGAACACTCGCAGACGCTTATAGTACAACTGTGTAAATTTTCATGAAAATCGGTTCAGCCGTTTCGGAGTCTATAGGTAACGGACACACGCACACACACACATACACAGACACACACATACACAGAGAGAGACAAATTTGCATTTATAAATAAGTTTACATTTTCTAGTTCTAATTGTTTAGTTTACAAGATGCTGTATACCATCAGTGGCATTCCGGTTTCTCCGATATTGTTTCTGAAAAAAAAAAATGACGCAAAGAAAATATCTTTACATTTTATATTTGTTTCTGTCATCAGTTACATTACGACTCATGATATCGTTTTATTCAATAGGCCATTAGATCGCCTAAGTCAGCCAAATTTTTGCCAATAGGCCATAGGATACTCGGATCAACCAAATTTCATTAAATAAACCGTAAGGCACCCATGTCAGCCAAATTTTATTCAATAGACCACAAGACACCCAGGTAGGCCAACTTTTATTCAATAGACCATAGGACACACAGGTAGGCAAATTTTTATTCAATAGGCTATAGGAAACCCTGGTACGCCAACTGTTGTTCAAGAGGCCTTAGGACATTCTGGTAGGCCAATTTTTATTCAATAGGCCATGGAACACTCAGATAGGCCAATTTAATTCAATAGCCCATAGAACATCGTGGACGACCAGATTTTTATTCCATAGGCCATAGGACAACCAGTTTGGCCAACATTTATTCAATAGGCTATATGAAACCCAAATCTCCAATTTTTATTGAATAGGTCATATGCCACCCAGTTTTTCCATTTTTATTCAATAGGCCATAGGACAACCAGGTTGGCCAAATTTTATTCAGTAGCCCATAGAACACCTTGGTCAACAAAATTTTATTAATAGCCCATAGAACATCAAGGTCGGCCAACTTTTATTCAATAGGCCATAGGGCACCCAGGTTGCCAACTATTATTCAAGAGGCTATATTACACCCAGTTCTCTAATTTCTATTGAATAGGCCATAGAGAATCCAGGTCGACCAACTTTTATTCAAGAGACCATAGGACACCCAGGTCGACCAATTTTTATTCAAGAGACCATAGGATACCCAGGTCGACCAACATTTATTCAAGAGACCATAGGACACCCAGGTCGACCAACTTTTATTCAAGAGACCATAGGACACCCAGGTCGACCAACTTTTATTCAAGAGACCATAGGACACCCAGGTCGACCAACTTTTATTCAAGAGACCATAGGACACCCAGGTCGACCAACTTTTATTCAAGAGACCATAGGACACCCAGGTCGACCAACTTTTATTCAAGAGACCATAGGACACCCAGGTCGACCAACTTTTATTCAAGAGACCATAGGACACCCAGGTCGACCAACTTTTATTCAAGAGACCATAGGACACCCAGGTCGACCAACTTTTATTCAAGAGACCATAGGACACCCAGGTCGACCAACTTTTATTCAAGAGACCATAGGACACCCAGGCCGACCAACTTTTATTCAAGAGACCATAGGACACCCAGGTCGACCAACTTTTATTCAAGAGACCATAGGACACCCAGGCCGACCAACTTTTATTCAAGAGACCATAGGACACCCAGGTCCATTTACGCCAGAAGTTAAAAACTAACTTCAAATCAGAAAGAAGCAATCAAAATTCTTTGTAAAAATTTCCAAAATACGTCTCTGTTTATCAAGGAACACATTTTTTACTCAATCGAGAAAAATTAATTTGGGATTCATTCGCATCCAATACAAGGCTAAAGAGATATTCATATTTTCGAGCTATGGAATGATGTGGTAATAATATGAGAAGAGAAAGTGAGTTTACGAGATTATACAGGAGAGATAACGCTTAAACCGAGACTTGAAGAAGTTTATGTTGTAGTTATTAGTCGCTGGGAAGCAGTTGCCTGAGTGGAACTTACTTCTTACCAATCGGACATGAAATGCGCCTTGAACAGGTACATCCGACTGTTGGTAATGTTAACAAAAAATAACGGGTTGACATATATATCCGGTCGTAGATAATTTCAACAAGTTGCAAAAAAAAAACAAACCAAAAAACAAAAAAAAAACAAACAAAAACAAGCGACAACAGGCTTGAAAGGCGATGGCTAGCAAGGTTGCGATTGACAGATTCATCCGGCGATAGATAAAAATCAACAAAGGACAAGAATGATTGACAGACTTATCCAGCCGTAGATGGCGTCAATAAAACGATAAATCAAAAAAGTACGTCGGAGTTTTAAGACTATATAAAGTCTAGAATATTTAGCTGATGAGACAGAGATCTCCACTGACTTTCGACTCCCGACACCCCTTTTGTGTGCATGATCTCTTTCTGGATACCCTCCTGCTCCACACACACTTAACCGACGAAGAATAAATATATAAGAATATATTTTTCTGAACATATGCTATTAAATATAAGAGACAATGAATGTCTATTATGTTTAATCATGAGCCGTTCTAAACGTCGTATTTTTGCTTTAATTTCAGTTGAAAATAAAGACAAAAATTCTCCAACATTTGGATAATTATTTATTGGTTTTCTTCTAAGCTTTCGGCTCACATGAGCCATCTTCAGAGAGGTTGTTTAAACTGAAATATTATAAAATCCACCATCACCGACGATTTTATTTTGTGTTGACATAAAAGTCCGCTTGGCAACGGCAATAGTTACCAAAAATAATAAACGCAGTTCTTAAATTTGCGATGCGGTTTTATGACGTCACACCGCGGGATAGCGCGAAATGACAACAAAACCATGTAGTCAAATACAATGTAATACGTTATTTCCTGTTTTAAAGTTGATTTTATTGTGTGTTGGTTGTTTTGATTTGATGTACATGGCCTCCAATATCTGCAGGTTCCTCTTACTCTTTTATATATAAGTGTCCATCGATGTTTGTCCAGATATATAAAAGATGATTTGATCCTGGGTACGTGACATGTAGGGTCTTCAAAACTAGTAAGACTAAGGAATGTAGATTGTCAGAACATTTGCCATGGAAATAGCGACAGAGAGCGAGAGGATTGTGACGTTGTGTATATGAAGAAGTGGTTGTAGGGAGAAAAAGAAATCGTCACTTACAAGGTTCGTGGAAACTGTGAAAGTTCTTCGGAGATTGATGCAATAGATTTAATTTTTGCTAGATTTCTCTTCCGGTGAATGAGATAAAAAAAATACGCATTTGTCCGACTGACTTGTTTCAATCTAATTAACTTGCTTTTAATTCGAAAATGTAATTAACGACTGCTTTTTCGTCTTTCAACTCCAGCTACTTTGAAATTTGGTAGGCTCCAATTTATCAGGAGAAAAAAATAGAAATAAAATATGAACAATTACGACACGTTTAATTTGATCTCGTCTTACACAGCGGCAGTCAGTGTAATCGCTGAAAATACCAACGGTTTAATGCACTATCAGTTGACCTCCCCTGATTAAATATTAGACTGAATTTCCTATTGTCAAGAAAATTAGTTCTATTTTTGTCGTTTGTTGATCTTCTTCTTCTCTATGACGTGTCCCTTCGTGAACGATCATGGTTCTTCACATCCGCATGTCTTTTTTCGTTCTTAATATGTTTTGTCATTTCGTTATCTATACCAATCTCTCTTCCGCCATCCAGGGAACCTGGACGTGGTGTAATGATTAGAAAGCTTATCTCAATAGAACTTAATACAGCAGAGTAGCGAGTACAACTGGCTAGCCCATACTTTCGGCCTTGTACCACATCTAAGCGGTGCTTATAAAATGAACTCTGTTCCGTCGCCCAGGGCACCTCGTATAATGGTTAGCAAGGGTGTTTCGTTAGAATCTATTACAACTGTGTAGTGAGTTCAATACTCACCGGAAGTTCCGTACATTTGGCCTCGTGCCATATCTAGGTTGCGCTTTGAAAATCAACTCTCTTCCCCTATCCATTTATGTAAGCACTTTAGAGAGGTTACTTGATGTATATCTCTGTCCCTCTTGCTTTAACTAAGTCCTGTGAGTTTCACGTTTTACAAGCCCTCTTTTCTCATAATGTGTCCTTGAAACATCAGCTCCCTTTTCAGAATATGATTATAACTGTTGTGGATTCCGGGTGAGGAACCGCACAAAATAATGAACAACAAAACAAATATGTAGATAGAAAAGTAGGTTATATTGAACGTAATATACAAACTTGAACGCAGGTTAGTAAATCCAGCAATACTATTAGTAAGAAATAGATATATACAAGTCTTGAAGTGAAGTCGTTGGAAATAGTATATCCGTGTATATTATTGTAGCTGAGTGGAGCTCAGAGCTAGTCTGACTTCTGATGCGGTAGACTCTGGGTAACTTTGGTATCTCTCGTAACTTACGTATCAGTTCCGGTACTCTCTGATAACTGGCACGGATCTCTACGATTACTCTCTCTCTCTCTCTCTCTCTCTCTCTATGGCAGGAGTATATTTATACTCAGTCGAGTCCAATATCATATAAAAAAAGGGGAGATCCCACAACACTAACCATTGTTTGCTTCTATTTTCCTTAGAATTTTATTTTTACTCATGTGTTTAGTCCATGGCATTCGTAGAAAGTTTCTGTAGAACTCACTGTTGCATCAAGTTTCTTCTTTCTCTATCTTGTCAAAGATGAAGAATGATATCGCATAACAGTTTAGAACTTCTTGTTTTTTAACAAATATTTCCGTTTTTTTTAAATACTTTTCTTAGCTTTTGTAAGGGAACTCTTGCTATGCAAATGATCTTCCTGATTTTTAAAAACAATTTCATTCAGAACGATTGTTTATTATTTTGGAAAGTTGTTACAATTCATTTTAAAATTGATATTAGGCTTCAGATTTGACCATTTATTTTAAAATAAATATACTTTTAAAAGTATTTAAAAAGTATTTAAATATTTTCAAATATTTTAAAAAGCAATACTTTCAGTTATCAAAGTTGGTATTAGGCTTCAAATCCTTTAGTATTTATGGAGAAATAACCATTATTTTTATATTCGATTGGGCTCTGTATTCTGTAGTTTTGTAGAATTGTTAAAGACAATTCGTATTGACTTAAATAAAGCTTTAATGAACTAGGCATTTAGGTGAACCTCTCCACAAGAGCGATTTTAATATAGAGTATTCCGAGAACATACACTCAGGCAAAAATTTCCCCTAGAGCCCGCATACGCGTGTAGTTTGACTGTTTTCTATTAACAGTAGACGAGACTCTTCTTTTCGGCATGGCCACATCTGGGTACCTTTAGGCCTAAAAACAGAGTCTTCTCACAAGGGCGAGATGTGACGGAAGGCCAATTTTTATTGTGGATCATTCTGAGTGCGTACGCTCGTGTAAAGATTTACTGTAGACCACGCATACGTAGGGTCGGTCTTCAGTATAGCCTCATCTGGTTTTCCCTCCCCCCGAAGACCGAGAGTCCGACGAAGAGAGAACGTTAATGAACTCGGTATCCACCTGCATCTTCACTGAGGCGGGATAAAGCACAAGGCTGAATGTTATGTGGGAGATCCGAACCTTTAAGCTTAGACAGATCTTTCCCGTAAACCCTGCTTGAGGGTGAGTCTGGCTCCTGTAGTTCAACCCTTCAGTGAAACCTCTCGTCTGGGTTCCTTTTCATTCACACACACACACACACACACACACACACACACACACACGGAGAGAGAGAGAGAGAGAGGGGGGGGGAGAGAGAGACATAGCACATGTCTATCATTTAAATATTGGTATATGTTATCCGTCTATTATTGATTAATAATACCTATGGACCACATTAAAATAATTTGCAGACAAGGTTTGTAGTGCTCAAAGACTTTCATTCTCAGGTCTAAAGAACCAATGAGAGAAGAGCAGTTCACGAGAAAAACAAAGCAACGTCCTTCGAAAACACCATAAGACAAAGAGAAGAGACAAAGAAATCCAAAACAAAAGTCAGAACTCTCCATCTTTTAAAACTTCCTACCCAACTATGGAGTGGCTGAGGACGTCTCTTCAGACCTAACATTTCACTCAAAAGGAAATTTCGATGAGCCACCAAATACTTAGCAACGAATTCTGCCAAAAACGGTTAAAATATCGATTCTATGCTCTCTAGCATTTATATATCGACTGGCAGTATAGCGGGGCGTTCCTCAGGTGTAATGAAAGCTTTAAAACTAATCTATGGTACTGGAGCTCAGACTCTTTGGACGTTGGCACGAAAAAGCAGTAGTTGTTTCCAGTCAAAGTGAAACCGTAGATTGAAAAAGAAAAAATGAATGGATGTAAATAAAATTCTGATTTTCGGTATCGATGTCAAATATGTCTTCCGTCATAAAATAAATTTTGAAGGCTAAATAAGTCCTCTGAGTAAATGGTATCGTGGCTGAGACTAAGAACTACAATTATACCTACTTAGAGCAAAACCCGAAGCAAAAACCAAAATAAAAGGGCTGAAAAATCTGATTTTGATCAGACCCGATAGTATATCAGGGTATCAATTTCCGAAATCGGAGTCAAATAAGTTATCCAAGGAGAAACCAACGTAAGTAAGTACATGAAAACTTATCGTACGAATCAGGTGTAAAGTTGGAGAAAATGAGCCATATCGATGACTGAATATCGGTTTTTCATCAAATTCGATAGAATACTGGGGATATCGATTCCGATATCGGGGAAAATGAGTCGTCTGAGAAGATCTACTAATATTTGAGACTAAAAACTATAATTTTACCAAGTTAGAGCAAATTCTGAAGCAAGAGCCACGCCAAAAGGGCTGAAATCATGATCTTGATATCGGGGTATCGTTTTCCGGTATCGAGAGGAAATCGGAAAAAATAAGTAGCCCATGACCTGACCGGAAGCCTAAAGAATATTTGTGTGACGTTTTGTGAGAATCGGTTAAAAATTGTGGATTTGCATAACAGGACAAACAGACAGACACACAGATAGACAGACACACACACAAACATCTTGCCTTTTATATATAGATGTCAGTCAGTTTAATGCCATACGTGATACACGCTTCGGCGATCATGTCTCGAAAGAGACAGAAGATTATCCCGCAGTACTTTGCCATTACTTTCTCCGGTAGACTTGCTGCCAGCCAAGGCTACAGAACCCAAGCTGTCCTGTTATTTAACCCATAACTGGAGGGAAAACACAGATTAATACCTTGGGGTATTTCCGCGTAAGTGAGTGCAAGAAATTCAACAGGAATTTGAACTCGGCTATCAGTAACCGAAATGTGGTTCTACAGAAGGATGTTGTGGATATCATGGACAGAGCATGTGAGCAATGATGACGTTTTGGAGGAAATACCAACGAAAACAAAACTAATTACTAACTTCATCAAATAACAGCTAAAATTCGTGAAACATGTAATGAGAAAAGAGGGATTGGAGAATCTAATACTCACAGGTCAGATAAATGGAAAGAGAGAAAGAGGAGAGTAGCACGTAACATACTTAACGGACTTGAGCAAGTGGATGGCAGAGCGCGGTTTAGGTGGGGAAAATGCTTACTAAGAGCCACTAGGGAGAGACTATGGTCGCCTACGTCTTGAAGGGTCACATCACATAGAAGAAGAAGTATTAATCCATTTATTATTTAAGTATCGGTGTTATAATACAACTGAAATTGTCAGTCTATAATTGAAAAATTGGTGTTTTAATACAGCTTAAATTGTTGGTCTATCATTTTAGGTATACAGGCATACTTCATCTTACGAAGGTTATTTGTTCCAGGAGAGGAGACTTAAATCGGAAAACGACTTAAGTCGAATTTGTCTCCGAATTTCCTTTTCACGAGGCTTAATCACAAACAACAATTCCCAGTTTTGTATTTTATTTATAAATGCATTTTTAAGCTTAAAAACAAATAATTTTAGCTTTTAATATAGTACAGAAAAAATTAAGCTAAATTTATCAATAAATAGACGAAAAATACGTGTAAATGTGGATATTTATGTTATGGGGAAAAACACATATTTCTCAGATAATGTACTCTCCCTCCTATATTAATATGAGTTAAAAGGAAGTTTTTGAGAAGTTCTTAGGGAATTTATAGAAGTTCTTTAGAGTTCTCTTAGAGTTCAGTAGAACTACTAGGCAGTTGATATTAGTCGGCAGTTAGCCGAATACTAAGGAGTCATCTTCCAGTGGAAGATTACCAAGTTCCTAACACTTTGGGTGCGTTAAGTCGATTAGCAACCGACATAGCCCAATTATAACATTCAGTGCAAAAACGACTCCACAACAGTTTACAATGTAGCCATCGTTACAGTACATTGCGATAACTTTATTTGTGAATATGGTTTGCTCTAAGACAAAATACAATAAATTAATTTTGCAAGGTTAATAACAAATGTAGTTATTAAAATTATTTTGCGATAGTAGAAAATAAACTAATTATGCTAAGTTTACCAATATTTATATTCAATTAGCAGTATGGCCCTGCGTTGCTTGGGTGTAATGAAAGCTTTAAAACTAATCCATGGTCCTCGAGCTAAGACACTTTGGGCGTTGGCTCGAAAGACTAAAAAGCAATAGTTGTTTCCAGTTAAAGCGAAACCGTAGACTGAAAGAAAAATGAATGGATGTAAGTCAAATTTTGATTTCCTGGAATCGATATCAAATAAGATTTTTCGTCGTAAACTGAATTTTGAAGGCTAAATAAGTCCTCTGAGTAAATGGTATCATGGCTGAGACTAACAACTACAATTATACCTACTTAGAGTCAAACACGAAGCAAAAACTAAAATAAAAGGGCTGAAAAAGATACAGTCATACAGGCAGATAAACAGACACACACACAAACATCTTGCCTTTTATATATATATATATATATATATATATATATATATATATATATATTATCGATTTTCTGCATTTTTGTAAAAACTGCAACCTTGAAACTTCTGAGTATCGTTTCTTATGTCTTTGTCTATGAGTGTATGAAATTTGATTAAAATCGGACCACTCCTTCTATAACCCGATATTTTCGATTATCGATTTTCGATTTTTATCGGGGGTACCTCGACACAAAACCTAGCTAAGAACACTCGCAGACACTTATAGTACAACTGTGTAAAATTTCAAGAGAATTTGTTCAGCCATTTCGGAGTCTATAAGTAACGGATACACACACACAGACACCCCCCCACACAGACAGACAAAGTTCCATTTATAAATAAGTTTAGATTAGATTTAGATATTACTAATGCATTTTTGAAGAAACAAAATTGCCATAATACATAATTATTACCAGTAATACATTTTTTAATGAAAAACTAGAAGAAATCTTCAGTTTTCTAAAATAAAAAAAATCAATATCTGACTAAATCAATCTTCTCACGACTTAATCAATCTTCTCACGACTAAATCAATCTTCTCACGACTTAATCAATCTTCTCACGACTAAATCAATCTTCTCACTATAACCGAATAATAAAAAAATACCTTAAACCCCCAACTTTTTGCATTAAATAACCCACAGAGGTGTTGATATGCAGTTAAGCAAAACTCAAACTCAAACTAAGTCTATCTTGCCTTACAATGTTACCCTACTTACTTAGAAAAGAAAGAGTTTGTTAAACGAAATGCATCTGTTATATGTTTATTCATTCGGACCAGTTTCTTCGAATATTTGTTTTTCCTTTTTTTGCGTCGGATTTCGTTTGATACACTCGCCGGTCGCCCACGAGAGTCTGTCGTATGTATCATTTACTTTGCGACATGTAGACTGAGAAGACCGGTTTATCTCTTGGACCAATGTGAAGGAGCTAAATTCGTAGAGGTTACTTTGAAGTTCAAACCTACGATACTTTTAAAGCGATCACAGATGAAAGTTATTGATACAGGTTTTCAGTAAACATAGTTTCGATATTTCTTTACTGGTGTTCAATCAATACAAGGCCCAGGAGTCACTCAAGGTACACTACCGACCATAATTATTAGGCCACTCCAGTTCTTTGTAAAGAAAATGATGTATTTCATACTATTTCTTTTTGCTAAGTGGATAATTCTAAATGAAAATAGAATGGTTCTTATGTTAATACTGCACAATAACATGTGCATCAAATGAATTTATAAATATTTAATAGTTAACCCCCAAAATGGGGTATAACGAAAGTATATGAAAGTATAAAAATACTTTTATACTTTTATATGTATACTAACGGTCATAATTAGGTCACCCAAGTGATTTTAAAAAATGATGTATTTAATACTATTTTTTAGTATTTATTGCCAAGTAAATGAAAATAGAATGGTTCAGCAAATATCATGTGCATCAAATGAATTTATAAATATTTAATAATTACGTACATTGCAGTTTCATCAATGAAAGAATGAAAAATTTAGGGTGATTCGGACGAGTTCAACTTCGCTTTCTTGCCTTGAAAAATTTTGCAAAGTAATAATAACAAAAGAAGCATCCCACTTTCATTTTTAACTGGGGTGGCCTAATAATTATGGATGATAGTGTAGTCTCTTACTGAGTGAGATTGTTGTATATGACTGAGATGAGTTCAGAATTATAGAAATATAGAGGAAATATAACTGCTAACCATAAAGTTGAAGCGGTTAAAATTGAAGACATCGAGGGAGTACCCTATTAGGAGTTTGAGTTATAAATTCGGAGTTTTTGTCTATATTTCTGAGATGAGGTATTGTAATTACATTATTTACATTATTCGGACTCATTTTTGTTGCAATATTTACGATTTTTCCACTGTTGTACGCTCTGTCCTTCTTCAGGAGCTGTCTATATTGCTAAGATGAGGTATAGTTTTTATTTAAACTACATTGTTCGGACTGTTGTTCTCATCTTTGTTGTCATATTCATGACGTTTCTGCCGTTGTACGCTCCTGTCTTCTTCAGGATTTGTCTATATTTCTGAGACGAGGTGTTGTTGTTATTTACACTACATGGTTCCGACAGTTTTCTTCATCTTTGTTGCTATATTCACAACGTTAAAGCCGTTGTATGCTCCGGCCTTCTTTAGGATCTGTCTATATTTCTGAGATGAAATATTGTAATTATTTACATTACATTGTTATCCTCATCTTTGTTGATATATTCACTATGTTTCCGCCGTTGTTCATTTCGGCCTTCTTCAGGATCTGTCTATATTTTTGAGGTGAGGTGTTGTAATTATTTACTTCTATTTATATTGTTCGGACTCTTGTGCTCATCTTTGTGACCGTATTCACAACAAAGAAGTACGGAGGGTACAACAGTCAAAATATTGTAAATATATCAATAAAAATGAGGAAAACAGGCCGATCAATAAAAATAGTGCAAAGACGCTGCCTAAAAGACACTTTCTTATAATCGATGGAATACGATTGGAATGAGGATGATTCGATTCTGTGTACGTGGCAATTCGGGTCTTTGCTGTAAATGTCTCTCTCTGTAGAGAATGTAAAGTTTGTTTAAAATATTGATTCCGTCCGTTTTTGGCTAAACTGTCAGCCTCAATGTATTGGCCGTAATTAAAAATAAAAAATATATCGGTTTTCAGTTAGTTTTATATTCATTTACGCTTCCACAATATATTTAGCATATTTTAACAAAAATAATCCTCACAACTGTTAGCCGTTTAAACGAAATCACTTGGAACCAACAAATAGTTCTACAGTTTTGACATTCATTAGTTTGCTTTGTTTTACGGTAGATAAATCTACTGGGTTATTTAATACCAAGATTTAATGCTTATTAAATTAGGATTTGTATTTAAAGAATAATACAAATATTTTACATAGAATGATTGCTGTTTGTTCTTTTTTTTTTATATTTTTTAATGAGTTTAATTTTTCTTACGATCTGAAATTTTTTTTTTTTTTAATCATTTCACCCCGAGCAAGGGGGAAACGCCACTGATGTGCAAGGGGCTACATAAATGTAAAAAGATTAATTAGAAAAGAGTGAGGAGTACAAACTAGTTAGAAAGGAACAATAGAAAGCAGGTGTGATGACAGATACATAGGTGGAGAGAAAGGGAAGGTTATACAGGGGTGGGGAGAGAGCTAGAGTCCAGTGGTTAGTAGATGAGTATTGACTTTGCATTTAAATTTCTGGAGGTTGTAGCCGTCAGGAAAGCAAGAATACGGGAGCGAGTTCCACAGTCGGGAAGTGCGAGAGAAGAAGCTGCAGGAGTAGAATTGTCGTTTGCATTTGGCAAGTAAACACCTGTTGAGGAGGCATCAGTGATTTAAGTTCGTCTGAGTAGAAGCCATGAAAGTATTTATAGAACAGACAAAGGGAGGCCACATTTTGACGATGGGGAAGTGGCTGCAGTCGAGCCGCCAGATCAGTACCTATGGAAAAATGACTCAGTATTTTGGAAAAGTGATTTTAAATCTGTTGTTTGGTAATATTTCAAGTGACATGAATTAATAGTGTTGGACTTTGTCAGTATGTGTTCGTTTGTGCATATTCCTTTTTTAGAATATAAGAATGGACGAATCACTTCTCTTATTGTTTGATGTTTCTGATGATATTCTTCTATTTTTTTTTTTAATCATTTCACCCCGAGCAAGGCGGAAACGCCACTGATGTGCAGGGGGTTACATAAATGTATAAAGATTAATTAGAAAAGAGTGAGGAGTACAAGCTAGTTAGAAAGGAACAATAGAAAGCTGAGAAAGAAGGTGCGATGACAGATACATAGGTGGAGAGAAAGGGAAGGTTATACAGGGGAGGGGAGAGAGCTAGAGTCCAGTGGTTAGTAGATGAGTATTAACTTTGCATTTAAATTTCTGGAGGTTGTAGCCGTCAGGAAAGCAAGAATACGGGAGTGAGTTCCACAGGCGGGAAGTGCGAGAGAGGAAGCTGCAGGAGTAGAATTGTCGTCTGCATTTGGCTAACCTGACTTCATCAGTTTGAAATAAGCACCTGATGATTGCATAACGCATGAAACTCCGAGTCGTGCCATAGACATAGGATAATATGTACATTTATTAATATATATATAATACAGCTCTGTTCATACACTGAGCACTGTTTTATTAACACCTGAATAATAATAATATACATATGTGCATCTTCGTATGTATATTTATTAATTTACATGACTATATATACATATATACGCCCCGTGGCCCAGGGGTAGAGTCGCCGATTGCCGCCAATTCGGTCGGCTTTCGAGCCTGGGTTATGTAGCAATCGGAGTCTAACCGTACTGATGAGCTGTGATACAGCGAAACAGTTCTGTTTGCGGATGACAATATATATATATATATATATATATATATGTGTGTGTGTGTGTGTGTAAGGATTAAAGTTAAAGCTAAAATATCTTTCCTCATATTTGATATTGTAGATTTCTATTCTTCTTAACCCAAAAACCTCCGATATTGCTGTATTAATTTTGGTAAAACCATGTAGAAATCACCAGTAGATAAATTAAGATTATTTTAGCAGTTAGAAAATCGATTCTAACTGTTGACTATTCCACTTTGACCAAATGTCCCTATGTTAGTTTCAATGTCTCTATGAGGAATATGATTCAGCCCAAGTTGCTGATCAATTAGGTATTTATATATTAGATACTTTAAGTGGGGTTGTAGACCCTAAACAAATTGCCTTATAACGTGATGATGGTCTACCCTAATAGCAATGGGACTTTAATTAATAGAATCCATGAGAAAAATATTAGGACTTTTAAATTTCTAGTCTTTGAAATTGTAGTTTCTTTTAATCTAAAAATAGTCAATCAATCATTTGGACATCATCGTTATTCTTAATGACGGTTCCTACTAACTTTACTTAAAAAATGATACACTATATAATAATATACTATATTAATGCTACTTCCAACCATCCTAATACAATTATAAAACATATAGACAACATTGTTAACAACAGAATTAATCGATTATCTTCAAGCCTCAACATTTTCAATAAAAAATTATAAGTAAAGGGGTTTTAAGTATAGATTCGTATATGAAAACAATTGTTGAATCTGAGCCATTTAAAGCGAGGAACAGATGTAGAAAAAGGAAGGCAATATGGTTTAACCCCAACATTTTCGTAACAATAAACATCTACACTAAATCTTTACTAGACATAGTATCAAAATAAACTATTATTGCACACCTGATATGGATAATATTATTAATTCCCACAACAGACAAACTTTAAAGAATTTAGATAGAACTAATGTTAAAACAGGTATTTTATCATCTTGCAATTGTACGCCCATCAATTACTGGAGGGTTTGTGAGTGTAACAACTTTTCTTTTTTATCACTCTTATGGAGTTGCGTGTCTACACCCACTTACGTTTTAATGAATTTATTGATTAAAGTTTATTTTTAAACGAACTCCATCTTTCCCCCCATTGTTGTAAGTAATCCGCTGTTTTCCTTTGTTCTGTATTAACCATTTATATTAAAGCCAATGTAAGCCCTTGAAGAATGTTGACCAAAAGGTTCCTCGGATTGGGTCAAGTATAATGACGTCTAATCAATTTAAAGTAATTAGTTGTTTCTGTGGGTACAAATCTTTATTTGTATCTCTATCTATCTATCTATGTATCTATCTACGGCTACTAATATCTATCTATCTATCTATCTATCTATCTATCTATCTATCTATCTATCTATGGCTACTAATATCTACTATCTATCTATCTATCTATCTATCTATCTATCTATCTATCTATCTATCTATCTATCACAGATTGTTCATTATCTATCTATCTATCTATCTATCTATCTATCTATCTATCTATCACAGATTGTTCATTATCTATCTATCTATCTATCTATCTATCTATCTATCTATCTATCTAATTATTAGACCCAAATTGATATAGCTCCCCTTTCTTTTCCCGCAATATTACTTTTAACAATTATGAATTAAACACTTTTTATTTTTGCTCCGTACATTCTTAATTCTTAAATCTAAATTTTAACTCTTAATTTTTCTTTTCATTTTTCTATTCTTTTCTTTTATCTTATTTTTATTTAAAATTTTGATTTTCTCTACATTTTTATGTACATGTTATATTTGAATGTTTAAATTTTTAAGACTCATGATCTACGCCCGTTTGATTTCTTCTCCCTGCATTTTATTATTTTAATCTTAAATTTCAAATTTAAATTCACATATATATATAGTCATATCTGTTTCGCTGTATCACAGCTCATCAGTACGGTTAGTCATCAAATTGCTCCTAACCGGGACTGAAACCCGACCGAAACTGACATCAGTCTGCGCTTCTACATCTGAGCAATGGGCGCTCAGTAGAGGATGGCGGACTTTAAGTGGTTATATAAAATGTATACTCACGCCAGTAGTTGAGAGTGTTGCAATTCATTACTGAATAAACGATGCGTAAATGTATGAGTAGCTACGGTTTTTTCAAAGTCTACCATTCCTCCATAGTGCTCAATCGCAGTGTGAGAACGTAAATAAGAGAGATGAGGGGGAGAGGGAGAGAGAGAGAGAGGGGGAGAGAGAGAGGGAGAGAGAGGGAGAGAGAGAGCGTTAATGTGTAAGAATGCTTAGTGCCAGATTACCTGTTTTTCAGTGGTTTACTGATCGAAAGACATTTTAGGCAAACAAGTTTTATTTTTGACGTAAAGTCCTCAATATCAAGATAGGGACAGAGTATTAATAGAACTAATGGGGATAATTTTGTCAGTGTTATATCCGCCATGCTGGATTCAAATTTTAGTGAGATTATTGTGATGTGTGAAAATATTTTAATAACGCCTTTACTGCACTGACAAATGGAAGATTGGAAAATATGCAAAATGACCTCGGACGAGAAAAGAATTTCTTAAACGACACAGCAATACAAATTTCCATGCAGTAACTTGAATATAGATTTCGTCATTGAGCTACAGAATGATGATATACTAGCAGTATAGCCTAGTGTTGCTCGGGTGTAATGAAAGCTTTAAAACTAATCCATGGTCCTAGAGCTCAAACTCTTTGGACGTTGGAACGAAACACTAAAAAGCAAGAGTTGTTTCTAGTTAAAGCGAAACCGTAGATTGAAAGAAAAATGAATGGATGTAAGTCAAATTTAGATTTACGAGTATCGATATCAAATACGTTTTTCGTCGTAAAATGAATTTTGAAGGCTAAATAAGTCCTCTGAGTAAATGGTATCATGGCTGAGACTAAGAACTACAATTATACCTACTTAGAGCCAAACTCGAAGCAAAAACTAAAATAAAAGAGCTGAAAAAAATACAGACATACAGGAAGATAACAGACACACACACACACACACACACACAAACATCTTGCCTTTTATATATATTATCGATTTTCTGCACTATTGTAAGAACTGCAACCTTGAAACGTCTGAATATCGTTTCTTTTGTCTTTGTCTATGAGTGTATCAAATTTGTTTAAAATCGGACCACTCCCTCTATAACCGGATGTTTTCGATTATTGATTTTCGACATTTATCGTGGGTACCTCGACACAAAACCTAGCTAAGAACACTCGCAGACGCTTATAGTACAACTGTGTAAAATTTCAAGAAAATCAGTTCAGCCGTTTCGGAGTCTATAGGTAACGGACACACACACATACACACAGAGACAAAGTTCCATTTATAAATAAGTTTAGATAAACGAATTTAAATATACATAGTGAGTAGAGAATTATGCTGAAACTTTTTAAAAAGACGTCAGTGTTCTACACAGTATTTAATGTCTACTTTTCGAAATAGCTGGACATGGAAGAATCTCAGAAACCTAATTATATTGTATTACTTATTACTATTATGTTACAGAATTTCAAGTGTTGACGTTTTTAATTATTCTCAGTTCTTAGAAAAACAACAAACAGAGATGACATTTCAAAGTTACATTCTGCGTTGTTTATCATAAAATGACTGTTTGAGAACTTATGATAAAAAGCAACTGGGGATGAAAGGTGAAAGAAATACTAATAAACATCGCAATGACTACAGCATAAAGATTTTGCCTTTTCTCATTGGTGAAGGGTAACTTCTTAGTCTATCTATCTATCTATCTATCTATCTATCTATCTATCTATCTATCTATCTATCTATCTATTGCAGTCTGTTCATATCTATCTATCTATCTATCTATCTATCTATCTATCTATCTATCTATCTATCTATTGCAGTTTGTTCATATCTATCTATCTATCTATCTATCTATCTATCTATCTATCTATTGCAGTCCGTTCATATCTATCTATCTATCTATCTATCTATCTATCTATCTATCTATCTATCTATCTATCTATTGCTAGATCTGTTCATATCTATCTATCTATCTATCTATCTATCTATCTATCTATCTATTGCAGTCTGTTCATATCTATCTATCTATCTATCTATCTATCTATCTATCTATCTATCTATTCTAGTCTATCTATCTATCTATCTATCTATCTATCTATCTATCTATCTATCTATCTATTGCAGTCTGTTCATATCTATCTATCTATCTATCTATCTATCTATCTATCTATCTATCTATCTATCTATCTATCTATTGCAGTCTGTTCATATCTATCTATCTATCTATCTATCTATCTATCTATCTATCTATCTATCTATCTATCTATCTATCTGTTCAGTCTGTTCTATCTATCTATCTATCTATCTATCTATCTATCTATCTATCTATCTATCTATCTATTGCAGTCTGTTCATATCTATCTATCTATCTATCTATCTATCTATCTATCTATCTATCTATTGCAGTCTGTTCATATCTATCTATCTATCTATCTATCTATCTATCTATCTATCTATCTATCTATCTCAGACCGTAAAGGAGAATGCGATCGGAAGAGAAAACAACGCCAAGTGACGACGTCTCCGAGATCAGGGAATGTGTGAAAGATCTTAGGAAGCCAGTATCTATCTATCTATCTATCTATCTATCTATCTATCTATCTATCTATCTATCTATCTGATATGTCCCGGAAGGGATATATATATATATATATATATATATGTATATATATATATATACACACATTATTCGAAGTAGCTAAGTGGATTTGGCAAATGTAACAGGGTAAGATAATCTAACAAGTAGCTTATTGGACCGGTACGCGTCGTATTCGGATGCAGTATGCTTAGACGTAGGCTTATGCAACAGGAGTAATGAATAGACGTTCCATTAAGCGTAGTCCTAGGTGTTCCCACCTTAGTCTGTATTTATGGCTGACACCAGCCAACCATATTATTGTGAGGGTGAACCAAGGTGTATGCATATTCATTACATCACTATCTATCTATCTATCTATCTATCTATCTATCTATCTATCTATCTATCTATCTGATATGTCCCGGAAGGGATATATATATATATATATATATATATGTATATATATATATATACACACATTATTCGAAGTAGCTAAGTGGATTTGGCAAATGTAACAGGGTAAGATAATCTAACAAGTAGCTTATTGGACCGGTACGCGTCGTATTCGGATGCAGTATGCTTAGACGTAGGCTTATGCAACAGGAGTAATGAATAGACGTTCCATTAAGCGTAGTCCTAGGTGTTCCCACCTTAGTCTGTATTTATGGCTGACACCAGCCAACCATATTATTGTGAGGGTGAACCAAGGTGTATGCATATTCATTACATCACTATCTATCTATCTATCTATCTATCTATCTATCTATCTATCTATCTATCTATCTCAGTCTGTTCAATATCTATCCATCTGGGCACCCCTGACATGGTATAATGGTTTACAAGCTTGTCTTGCTAGAACCTAGTAGTGTGTTCGATCCACATTGTGTACCTCATACCTTGTGCCACATGTAAGTCACGCTTCGTAAATGAACAATCTATCCCAGTCTGTTCAATATTTATCTACCTCATTGTATCACAAGCTGTTTATATCTATTCACTTATTCAAGGGACACTGTCACCTCTATCATTCTCTTGCTCTCTCTCCCTCCCTCTGTCTCTGTCTCTGACTCTCTCTCTTTTTCTCTCTCTCTCTCAGAGGTAGAATCGCCGACTGACGCCAAATCGTTTGGGTTTCAATATGCGTAAAAAGTACTGATGATCTGTGATACAGCGAAACAGATCTGTCTGCGGATTACTATATATATATATATATATCCGTTCATTTTTCACTGATACAGAAATTGATTAAATAAAGCCAACATGCTTTCGGAACGTATTTTTTGCTGTTTCAAAGACTACAGGAGATAAATAATGCCGGCAAAGTAATCAAAGAGCGACTGCAGAAATGGACGCGAACGAACACTAATAACACTGCGAAACTTTAGCATGTCCGTTGGCACCTGTCATTGTCATGCGTAGCGAGGTTTTTAAAATAGTCCTCTCAGACGACAGTTTGCATTCACCAAGCAATGACAACAGGCCTTAGCGAGAATAGATGGTCTCCCGAGTTGATAAAAGGAAAGGCGGTTTTGGTTTGATGAAACTGACAATGAACGTTATTTGGAATGTGGTGGCTGAATGGAATTAGGACTGGTCAGCTAAAGGAGAAATGTGACACGATTTCGGTGTTTTTGCTTGACCTACGATGCAAATAAGGCTCCTCTCTTTGACATAATGACTTTGTTCTTTTCTTGCTGCAATTCACTGAGGGATGGCTCGAAAGCGAGACGAAGAACACATTGGTAACCGCGTTAAAATATCATGATCACGTTCCTCAGATTCATTGCGCATCTATCTGTATATTACACCCCATTTGGTATCTATCTTAGCCTGTTCATATCTCAGTCTATTCATATTTATCTTAGTTTATTCCTATCTATCTATCTATCTATCTATCTATCTATCTATCTATCTATCTATCTATCTATCTATCTATTCGTTAAAGGAACACTTTCACCCCGCACTGTCCCTAATTCTTTCTCTCTTTGTCTATCTATATATATGTCTGTTTATTTTTCAATAATCTATCTATCTATCTATCTATCTATCTATCTATCTATCTATCTATCTATCTATCACAGATTGTTCTTATTCTATCTTATCTATCTATCTATCTATCTATCTATCTATCTATCTATCTATCACAGATTGTTCATTATCTATCTATCTATCTATCTATCTATCTATCTATCTATCTATCTATCTATCTATCTATCAGATTGTTCATTATCTATCTATCTATCTATCTATTCATCTATCTATCTATCAGATTATTCATATCTATCTATCTATCTATCTATCTATCTATCTATCTATCTTATCTATTCACAGATTGTTCATTATCTATCTATCTATCTATCTATCTATCTATCTATCTATCTATCACAGATTGTTCATTATCTATCTATCTATCTATCTATCTATCTATCTATCTATCTATCTATCTATCACAGATTGTTCATTATCTATCTATCTATCTATCTATCTATCTATCTATCTATCTATCTATCTATCTATCTATCTATTCGTTAAAGGAACACTTTCACCCCGCACTGTCCCTAATTCTTTCTCTCTTTGTCTATCTATATATATGTCTGTTTATTTTTCATATCTATCTATCTATCTATCTATCTATCTATCTATCTATCTATCTATCTATCTATCTATCTATCACAGATTGTTCATTATCTATCTATCTATCTATCTATCTATCTATCTATCTATCTATCACAGATTGTTCATTATCTATTCTATCTTATCTATCTATCTATCTATCTATCTATCTATCACAGATTGTTCATTATCTATCTATCTATCTATCTATCTATCTATCTATCACAGATTGTTCATTATCTATCTATCTATCTATCTATCTATCTATCTATTTATCTATCTTGCTTTATATTTAGTCATGTGGCAACTGTAACCCTCTCCTATCTATCTATCTATCTATCTATCTATCTATCTATCTATCTATCTATCTATGACATTCTGTTCAATATCTCATGTCTCTCTCTGTCTCTCTGTCTCTCTTTTTCTTTCTCTCGATCTGAGTCGAAGGAACCTCGTTTTCGTGTAATGGTTAGTGATAAAATCCCTACTCCCTATTAATAATAAGAAGTGAAATCGATACCCACACAAAATTATCCATCAAATAAGACAACGCATATCTGACAAATAAAACAAATGAACCTAACCTAGCATTTCAGTCATAGAATGGACTTAAGAAAATACGCCAGTACTTTATCCATAAAGATAAACTGATATTTATATAAGATTTTACTAAACCTGAAGTGAGGGGTCAGTTTATAATTGTTATTGATTAATAAATGGATCCCATTTATGGGTAGATATTAATATATGTGCGAAGATATATTTAAACACACAAATGAAAAAGCAACTTAACATCGGTTTTGGTTTCTGCGTCTATTTCGGTTAATGCTGATCCACTGATACTGCAAAGAAAATTTAACCCTTCATGATGTTTGTAATATATATATATATATATAATATATCAGGTCAGTGCAAAAGATTTTTGCCCGTTTGTAAAAGAGGCAGTTTAAATCATTGTAATTTATTTTATGCATATTGTTATTACTTAAACATATCACCATGATTATAACATTTTCTTTCAGATTATTAAAGCACTTGAAGTATAGCCCGGTGTTGCTCGGGTTTAATGAAAGCTTATCACCTCCAGCAAATGCACAACGTGTATTATATGTGTCTAGCTCTTAACCACCAGTGTGTAACATAGGCGTGGAGCCCACAGTCGGTAAAGTGAGATAGGGAAATACAGGCGTGGTTCCTTATGTTCTTAACCACCTGACGGAATCACATACCGTGGAGTATATGCGGTGAGCCATCAGCTCTTCACCACCATTAAGGAATGTATGTGTGGAGCCCTCATCATTTAACCAACTTCGATAAAATGCGATAATGTAATATAGACGTGGTGCCTTCTCCAACAAAGACACATGGTTGAGTATTTGTGTAGAAACATTTCCTTTTAACTACCTCCAGCAAATACCAATCGTGAAGTACAGATGTGGATCAATCTGCCCTAAAACATCACCAGCAAACACCCATTGTTGAGTATAGGTCTAGAGTCATCTACTCTTAAAAATCGTTGCAAATAGCCAAACGAAATTTTCAAGAAAACGCACTTACCACAAAAACAATATATAGCATTATGTACTAATAGATTCGACTTGAGATCACCACATTTCATACGTTACCCATGTCAATATTTAATCATCAGCTCAGGCTTAAATGCCTCTGTATACATTGGATGTAATTTCTACACTTTGCTATAAACACGATTTATCGAGAACTAGCAGTATAGCCTGACGTTGCTCGGGTGTAATGAAAGCTTTAAAACTAATCCATGGTCCTCGAGCTCAGACTCTTTGGACGTTGGAACGAAAGACTAAATAGCAATAGTTGTTTCCAGTTAAAGCGAAACCGTAGACTGAAAGACAAATGAATGGATGTAAGTCAAATTTTGATTTCCTGGTATCAATATCAAATAAGTTTTTTCGTCGTAAACTGAATTTTGAAGGCTAAATAAGTCCCCTGAGTAAATGGTATCATGGCTGATACTGAGAACTAAAATTATACCTACTTAAAGCCAAACCCGAAGCAAAAACTAAAATAAAAGGGCTGAAAAAATACAGACATACAGGCAGATAAACAGACACACACCCACAAACATTTTGCTTATATATATATATATATTATCGATTTTCTGCACTATTGTAAGAACTGCAACCTTGAAACTACTGAATATCGTTTCTTATGTCTTTATGTATGAGTGTATGAAATTTGATTAAAATCGGACCACTCCTTCTATAACCCGATCTTTTCGATTATCGATTTTCGATATTTATCGGGGGTACCTCGACACAAAACCTAGCTGAGAACACTTGCAGACGCTTATAGTACGACTGTGTAAATTTTCAAGAAAATCGGTTCAGCCATTTCGGAGTCTATAGGTAACGGACACACCCACACACACACAGACACACACACAGAGAAAGTTCTATTTATAAATAGGTTTAGGTTTCTGTAAAATATTTTTCTAGAATGTACAAATTTCATTAACAGTAGTAAATGACCCCAATGTTGTTACAAATCTCATACGAGCTAAGATGTTAATACATACATGCAAATGAGCGAATCCAAATTTTATTCGGATCCTGGACATGGTCATGCTTTGTAACATTTAAAATAAAATAAAACTGTTGTTCAGATTGGCTTCGGTTTTATTTATTCATTATATTTTCATGTCGAGGTAGAAGAAAGTATGAAGAGAAAAAAAAAAGGATCCACCAAAACGGAATGAATGAACAACTTTTGTTGTTTAAACAACAAAAATGAATTTTAATCTATTCAAAAGTTCAGCAAGCAATATTTGATAGTAAGGAAGAAACATATTACGCGTTATGCATATAAAAGATTCATGCGTGTGTTTAGGAAGGGAGTATAAATTTTCCAAAGATACTAAAGATATTTGTCTTAGTTGACAAAAGATTGTCCATATATATATATATATATATATATATATATATATATTTTAATCATTTCACCCCAAGCAAAGCACTACCACTATTGCGCTTGGGGCTACATAGGGGAAGGTAAATAGAAAGAGTGGTTAGATATAGGAAATGTCAGAAGTGGGGTGATAGATAGATGGGTGGGTGGGAAGAGAGTTTGAAAGAATGAAAGAGAGTTAGTTTGTTAGGAGGTGTCTATTGTTCTTACATTTAAACTCCAGGAGATTGTAGCCGTCGGGTAAGCAATCATGTGGTAGGGAATTCCACAGTCGGGAAGTGCGAGAAAAGAAACTATTAGAGTAGAAGTTGCGGTTGCATTTTATCGGTTTCACTGTAAAAGGGTGGGATCTAGTTGCTAATCTAGTATCTCGTGCAAATTCGAAACTAGGGGGTCTCCAGTGATTTAAGTTCATCGGAGCAGAAGCCGTGAAAGTATTTATAGAAGAGACACAGAGAAGCCACGTCGCGCCGGTGAGAGAGTGACTGCAGGCGGACTGCTAAGTTGGTATCGATCACATTACAGACCCTCCGCTGTACCTTGTCGAGAAGCTCAAGGAGAATAGCAGGGTCACCTGACCAGATATGGTAACAGTATTCAATGCACGGGCGGATGGTATATATGTATTTCACACAGAAAACGATATTCTTACTTGTGCTAAATTGTCGCTGAGCTTCAGATGAAAACAATCGATATTTTTCAGGAGAGATGATTACTCTAAGCAGAAGCTAATGTTTTTGGTTAAGGTCAGTGAAGCTGGGAATTCAAAATCTTATCTTTTTAGCAAGGCTGAAGATGAACTCGAGGATATGCGTTGTGGCGCAGTGGATATCGGCTTCGAAACGAGAAATCGGGAAGGCGAGTTCGAATTCCAGTTGAATTCATTGCTTTCACTTACGCGCAAATACCTTGGGAAAGGTATTAATTCGTCTCTTCCCGCCAGTTATGGGTTAAATAGCAGGACAGATTGGGTTCTATAGCCTTGGCTGGCAACCAATCTACCGCTGAAAGCAATGTCAACCTACTGCGGGATAATCTTCTGCCCAGTCAGTCATGTCTCTTCCGAGACATGATCGCCAAAGCGTGTATCACGTATGGCACTTAACTGACTGACTAATCCGTCTCTTCTCTCCTCCTATGGGTTAAATAACAGGGCAGATTGGGTTCTATAGCCTTGGCTGGCAACCAATCTACCGCAGAAAGCAATGGCAACGTACTGCGGGATAATTTTCTGCCCAGTCAGTCATGTCTCTTTCGAGACATGATCGCCCAAGCGTGTATCACGTATGGCACTTAACTGACTGACTGAAGATGATTCCGTTTAACTCCGTTTTCATCTTTGCTCCGTTTTCATCTTTGCTCATTAGCGCTTTTTTCTCGTCACGTCGGTTGACTTTCAAAAAGAAAGAGATCTTTTTTTTTATCTCACAATCGACTGAGTCTTCTACTCCCCTTGCGTAGTAATGGTCAGTTAACGATTACTACTGTTATTACTTCGTTTAGGGGGGAAAGAGGGTATTGTCTTTTCTTTACCTATATATCTCTTCCATAACACAATAGGCTTACGGCCTATCACGTTGAATACACCGGTTTTCTCTCGATCAGCGAAGTTAAGCAACATGTACATGGTCAGTACTTAGATGGGTGACCGCTTGGGAATACCAGGTGCTGTAAGCGTTTTGTGACGGATGTGCGTTGTGGTGCAGTGGATATCGGCTCGAAAAGAGAAATCGGTGAACCGATTTCAAATTCCAGTTGAATACCCCGCATTCACTTAGGCACTGGTACTCTTGGGAAAGGTATTAATCCGCACCCTCCCTCCAGTTATGGGTTAAACAACAGTGTAGGACTTAGAGACCCTGCCCTTAAAAACAGATCCCAATGAATCTTGATACTCGAAAAGAAAAAAAGTATTACGAGACACAAAACTTGTATAAAAACAACAATAAATTGTTGAAAGAAAAAAAGTTATTACCAGCAATAAATAAGTAAAATTTAGTTGGCAATAAACGACCCGCCGAGGTTGATATGCCATAAAACAAAACAACCAACCAACCATAGCACAGTAAATGTACAAATAATATGTACAAATAAGATTGTTATTTATATTGTCGTGAAACCCGGGATGTTATCGAGACATGGTTCATTTTACACAGGGTAAGGAATGATGTGACCCTCTATGAAAAAAAAAAAATGTCCATCTCTGCCCTAAACTAACTTGAGACCAAGCTGCAGAGCCTATTTGAATTAAAGTCATGACAAAACCTACCATACTTTCCTCTTACTAAAATTGTAGTAGAGTTAGTGCTATCGGAGTTGAGATTTGGAATTCAAGCAATGAATTAAATCAAAACATTATTTGGTACCGGGAAAAGTAAATCACTTTGTGAACAAAGTAAAGGTGGATATAAAATGTTCATGAATGAAAATGGCTTTGGTCTTTTTTCTAGACGCCGAGATGTGTCCTTTAGTGAAAGTGACGGTGATCTACGAATGATCCGTCTACGATGGCGATCCGATGATAAAAGAAAAGACTCCCCACCCCCGTTACGAAAATCAGAGAAGACAGAAAAATATAATGCCTGGCGATTGCTATTCAGCCCAACCGAGCGATTGTTATTCAGTGACAGTCTAAGGCCAAGTCTATTTTTAGCCACAATAATTTACCTATTATCCAGATTTTCAAACATCAATTAAACACCAAACAACCAATATCGTGCGATCAATCTCTGTTTGAAGCAACTAGCGCTGTTCTCAAATAAGGTGTATTCTGAATTCAAAACCAATTTTGAAACGACACCGTCATCTTTCGAAACAAAACAAATCCAATCCCATATTTCTTTTCATAATCATATCACCCCAAGCAGAGATGCCAGAGTAGCTACTGTTTTTCAAAGTCTACCATTCTTCCAGAGTTCCCAATTAGGGTATGAGAGCGTAAATAGTCATCCGCAGACAGATCTGTTATATATATATATATATATATATATATATATATATATATATATATATATATATACTGTAATGGTTGTTACAATGTTTTTATAAATTCATAGTATCACTACAGAAAAATTTTCATGTTTCGAAGCCAGCCCATTTTCTAAAAAAATCACCTGAGGATGAAGCCAACAACCTAATGGGCTGGCTTCGAAACAACCATTACAGTATAACGCTCTACATTTGTATCGAGCACTCTTTATAAAAGTAAATGCATGAACAAAAGGTTAATAAACCTACGAGTTCAACAACTTAGTTATAATATATATATATATATATATATATATATATATATATATATATATATTATTCATTTCACCCCAAGCAAGGCAGTTTACTTCCACTAGTGCGCAGGGGGATTGCATAGGAGGAAAATGATGAGAAACAGTGACAGGTTATAGGGAGTGTCAGGAAGTGGGTAAGAGAAGGCTGAAAATACTGATGAGAGTGGTGTGGACGGAGAAAGAAGCATGAGAGAAAGGATGCAAGTCGGTAAGATAGGAAATGACTATTTATTTTGCATTGAATTTCTTGGATATTGTAGCTTTCGGGGAAGCAAGTATACGAAAGGGAATTCCACAAGCGGAAAGTGCGAGAAAAGAAGCTGTTTGAGTAGAATCTACTTTTACACTTTATTGGTTTCACAGTAAAAGGGTATGATCTAGTTGCTAATCTTGTGGCTGGTGTAAATTCATACATAGGGGTCATCAGAGAACTAAGTTCATTTGAGCAGAAGCCGTGAAAGTATCTGTAGAAGTTGTACAGGGAAGTCACATTGCACCGGGGAGAAAGTGACTGTGTCTGATCTGCAAAGTCGGGATCGATCACATTACAGATTTTCAGTTTGATTTTGTCAAGGATCTCTAGAAAATAGAAAGTGTAAAGCCAAGATCGTCAACATCTTTTTAAAGCATGAAATCGTTACTATTTCACCTTTTGGATTAGATATAATTTTCGATAAAGTTTTTATCAATAGGAGCTGAATAAAATGAGTGGTGAATATCTTTTTTTTGTTCGGGATAAACTAGATTAGAAGTCGGGGGAGACCGGATCTTTGTAAATCCGGCACAGATAATGATGTTATTTAATATTTAAAAAAGTCATAAAGAACAATCTCTAAAATTCTCTAGATTGTTTCTATGTGCTTTGACTTCAAAGAAGATAAGGGATTATCGATAATCTCTGAAAAACAGAGACAAAGGAAAAGTATAAAGTATGTTTCAGTTAAGTGCCATACGAGATACAAGTTTGGGGCAATCATATATCAAAAGACTGGGTTGAATATTTTTCCACAGTAGGAATCGTTACCACTAGAATCGTTAAAGTTGAGTAGTGAATTCGATACTTACTGGGTGCCCAATATTTTCGGCCTTATGCCATATCTACCTATCTTACTATACAATTACTTGGATAATAGAAAACCTTACTATAAGAGATCTCTGCTCGAAATGTATAGTGTCTTTGGAAAATGGAATACTGAATGAGAGTAAAAGATGGCATAACAAATATTTTCACGGCTTCTGCTCCGACGAGCTTAACTTACTGGTGACCCCTCTGCATGACTTTACGCGAGCTACTAGACTAGCAATTAGGTCTCTTCCTTTTACAGTGAAACCAATAAAATGTAACCGCAACTTCTACTCCCACAGCTTCTTTTCTCTCATTTCCGCCTGTAGAATTCCCTTCCGTATACTTGCTTTCCCAACAGCTACAATCTCCAAGAATTTAAATATAAAGTAAATTGTCATCTATCTTTCTGACTCGCATCCTTTCCCTCATGTTCTTTTTTCCGTCCACTCCACTCTCATCACACCAATATTTTCATCCTTCTATTACCCTTCCTCCGATATCCCTATAACATGTTTCTCTTTTTTATCACTTTCCTCCTATGCAACCCCTTCACACCAGTGGCAGTGAAACTGCCTTGCTTGGGGTGAAATGAATAATATATATATATATATATATATATATATATATATATATATATATATATATATATACCATATGAGAGACGATATGACGTTGTCCTTGCGAAATTTCGAAATCTGCATGAACTTGCTCAGTTAAAGTGACAAATTCTTTTAACACTCCGACATTGAGCACTTTACTATAAAAAACTGTTTGAAAAAATACTTTTTGTCAGCAAATCTACTGAAAAAAACAAACAATAATCTTGGCAACCAAATCTATTCTATGACAACTCAACAATATATATATATATATATATATATATATATATATACACACCCACATATATATATATATATATATATATATATATATATATAACGCGTAATTTTCCGTCAAAATAACTCAAAAAACCATACTGCCATCTCATTTGAACTGACATATTTACCAAAATACAAAAAATATCATGATATACAAAAAGCTATTACTGACTACTTTTAAATCACCTGCAACTCTTGTAGACAGTCACCTTGTTTAACTTGACGAATGCTGCCAATATCTTTGTCGTCAGCTCATCTTTGGTTTTATATGGAGTTTTGTTGGTCTCTTGCTCAACTTGATTATTTTACATAATAACCAAGGGGTTGATGTCTGGGAAGTTAGGTGGTCCAATATTGATGTGATCGCAGGCATTGTCTGACAGCCATGACAGGTTTCTTCTGATTGTGTGTCATGACGCAGAATCCTGTTGCCAAACATAGGGTCTTCCAGCAGCCACACTCTTGACACAGGGCTGCAATACCTCCCCAAAACAATTGGTGTAGGTCTTCATGTCGAGTGCGAGATACTCACTAACAAATTCGGGACTTTTTCATATTAGAACGATCAGAATGTGTTTTATGTTCCTTATCAGGGTCAGTACATTGTAGCCGTGTTCATTGTTTATTATTACATTCCTATAATTCTATAAAGACGCACAAATCAATCCATGCATTCAGTTAAAACTAAAATGAATCTTTGACAATGGTTAAAAGTATAGCCGAAAACGCTCGGCTATAAAGATTTGGACAATTTTATAAATTTATGAAATGAAAAGAAAAATATCATAAGAATACATGAAAATTATATAAACAATTTAACAAAAGCAGGTTGTTTGTCATTTTTAATGAAACTTACTGTTATGTCGTGAGTAAGAATAAATAACTCAACAACAGGAATAGGTTAATCGTTGTATTCCGTGAAAATAGTATTTACAAAGGTTATTAGTATCCAATACAAGAATAGAGGTTAATCGTCTCAACCGTCGTAAGACGTAGTATGAGCAATGGGTAATCCGGGTCGTCACCGGAAGTCTACGACTGACTTGTTGATCGGCTGCTCGGCACACTCTCTTACGTAGATGCCACCATTCCTTTACATAGTAATGGAATAGTCCATTATAGCGAATAGGCGGGTGTCCCAACACTTTCATAAAAGAGGGATTGCAGCTGAAATATACAATGTTATATATGAGAATAATTTACAACCGAATGCATTGTCATCAGCAAAAAGAGCAGCGCAAAGTGCCAAATATAGGTAGGGAATGTTAAAATCAAGCAGCTACGAAAATTTAAATACCTGGGAAGTGTTCTAACCGAAGGCAGAAAGTCCAACCCAGAGATCAGAAGGCGAACTGGTATGGCGAAGGACGCATTCCAGAAGCTGAGTAAAGTATTAAAACACAGGAAACTTTCACTAGAAACAAAGAAGAGAGTACTGGATTGCTATGTGATGTCGGTTCTTCAATATGGCAGTGAATGTTGAACAATATCAACAAAGATGAAGGGAAAACTTGAAGCAGCTGAAATGTGGTTTTATAGAAGGATACTGCGGATATCCTGGACAGAGCATGTGAGCAATGATGAGATGATGGAAAGAATGCCAACGAAAAGGAATTAATATTGAGCATCAGGAAGAAACAACTGCAATTCCTGGGACAAGCAATGAGGAAAGAGGGCTTGTAGCCACCACGGATAGGGAGACGTAGAAGGCTATGATAGCCTACGTCCTGAAAGGACAAGGTACATAGAAGAAGAAGAAGAAGAAAAAGAAGAAGAAGAAGAAGAAGAAGAAGCAGACTGTGTTATAGAAACTGTATAATAATTAATAACAATGTTCCTATTTGTTGTAAGCCTAAAAGGTTAATGCCTGAATAATTACCAAAACGGAGGTTGAAAATAATAGTATATCAACAAGCACAAAACTCATACCCTACCTGAAATAGATACACTGCCAGTAAAATGCTAGTCAGTATAATTACTCTCCTCTACAGTATTTATCACCTCCCTATCAAGGCGGATGCGGCACAAGGTCAATTAAAGTGTGGATTCTGAGCCCTTAAGCTCAGGCAAAAATATCCCGTAGAGCCAGCTTAAGGCTGGGTCCGGTTCTTGTTTTTTCACCTCAAATTCTAACCTTCGCGGGAGCGTCGTTTGGCCCCTCCTCTGCTCGGAGACAGAGAGTTGAAAAAGAGGAAGCTTGAGCAAGAATGATCGCGGTTCTCTACTACTTTACTCCACTAGTGTCCATGTAATTAAGGGGATAGGAACATCCTATTACTGTGTACAGGTAGGTATGCAACAGTATCCGAAATACCTTTTGTTTCGTTACATCATTACGATGGGTAATGCCCAAAAACTTATAACAAGGTAGGTATTGCTCAAAACCTGATAACAAAACAGGTATTGCACATAAGCTAGTAACAAGACAAGTATTGCACATAAGCTAGTAACAAGACAGGTATTGCCCAGAACCTAGTAACATGATAGGTATTGCCCAAAACCTAATGAGAAGGCAGGTATTGCCCAGAACCTACTAACACGATAGGTAGTGCCCAGAATCTAGTGACAATATAAGTATTGCTCAGAACCTACTAACAAGACAGGTAATTCCCCAGAACCTAGTAACAATATAGGTATTCACCCAGAACCTACTAACACGATAGGTCTTGCTCAGAACCTAGTAACAAGATAGGTATTGCCCAGAACTTAATAGTAACGTATAAATGAATGTTTACAAATACGGAAAACCATTATCGCGTTGTTTCTTTTCTTTTTTTTTTTGATTTCTGTCTTGTTTACTAAAGATTATAGAATGTTGTTTTGAGCAGATACGATGAAGAAAAACAACAACAACAACAAAAAACAACTGGTTTAAGACGCGAGAAAATCCTCGTAAAAAGTAATTATAAATAAATTGTATAATACAAATATTGCCTTTTCTTTTTTGGTGAAAAACTATCTTTTTGTTTCTTTCTATACTTCATTCCTTCTCTCTCTGTCTATCCTAGGCATCTATTATGTTAAATTATAAATAACTTCTGTTTTTCGTTATCAAATTCATTGTGTAAGAGATAAAGCACAATTAGATATGATACAATTATGTATTAACCATTAATTGCAACGAATTGAAAAAACAGACATGTATGATGTAAACTACATATATATTTAATAGCAACGTAAAATTATCAGGAAACTTACTTGCAACAAAATACACATACAGAATTTTATATTACTAGACTGGCACCTGTTTAGCTACGTTCCACACTTTGCCGAAATCAATATTTAATCATCAGAACTGTGTAAACATACCTACAGATCTAGGTGACCGTGTGTACATAGGATGTCACTTCTAGACTTTGCTATATATGCATCAGGAAGATTATCAATAAGTTCTGTAAAATATCATTAAAAGCAGCAAATGTAATAAATATTACACTAATTTCTCAGAAATTTCATCTGTCTGTTCAAATAATGTAAGAAGTAAATCATTTTTTAATCGTATCACCCCGAGCAAGGTGGTAACGCCACTGATGTGCAGGGGACTATCTAAGAGTAAAAAGGTTAGATAGAACAGAGTGAAGAGAAAAACGAACCAGTTAGAAAGAAGCAAGAGAAGGATGGGAATACAGGTGTGATGACAGTTTCAAAGGTGGATAGAAAGGAAAGGATATACAGGGTGGTGAAGAAAGAACTAGAGTCAATTGGTTAAGAGATGAGTATTGACATTGCATTTAAATTCCTGGAGGTTGTAGCCGTCAGGAACGCAAGAATATGGAAGCGAGTTCAACCGTCGGGTAGTGCGAGAAAAGAAGCTGCAGGAGTAGAATTGTCGTCAGCATTTGGTTGATCTAAATGTGAATGGGTGAGACCCAGTTGCCAGTCTTGTTGCACGAGTAAACACCTGTTGCAGGGGCACCAGTGACTATAAATGTAAGAATAATTAATTCTTCTTAGAAAAGTATCTACAAAACAGGTATGCAAACAAAAGGAATCCATGAGAACATGATACAGTTACTTCCGATGCAACTGTAAAGATGTGGGCTTGGGAATTGAAGCGGAGCAGGGACAGCACAGAAGATGACCCCCCCCCCCACTACCATCGTCAGGTCGGTTAAAAACCTCAACCACTAATCAGCAAGTTGGTGCCATTCACCGCATGGTTTTGGATGACAAACCTCTTACTTAGCTAAGTATAATGGACGTTAGTCTGGGTTTGGTTCGTACTTTTTTAACTGTGATCTTAGGGATGAGCAAACTGTCCACAAATTGGATCCCAGGAGCAGAAGCTTAATAGAGTTTACCATTCCAGAACACTTCTGACTCGCTTTAAGGGTGTCCCTGAGAATTTCTATCATAGAGTTGTAACGGAAGACGGAACCGGGGTTCACCACTTCGAACTTGAATCAAAGATCCAAAGCAAACAATGGAAACACTCTGGTTCTCTACCCTTAAAGTAGTTCAGTATCTTTTGGGAAGGCTGTGCCTTTTATTTTTTGAGGTACTCTGAAAGTTTCATCCTGATATGCAACCTTGAAAAATAGGAAAATATTAATTGACATTATTTTGCATCCAAACTAAGAAGACATAAGGAAGAACTCAAGTCGAAAGCCAGAGGATAGCTGAGGGTAGGCCTACTCTTGGGCCAGGGTGACGTGCCCATCTACTCAGTTCAGGTAGCATTAGCTGAAGATGCTAATGTTTCATGATCAGCACAGTGTAAATATATCTAGAGATCTAGGTGCCTGTGTGTGGGGGTATAGAATGTAGCTACCTTCTTCTTCTTTTTCTTCTTTTTCTTTTTCTTCTTTGTGCCTTGTCCCTTCGTGACGTAGGTGATCATGGCCTTCCGCGTCTCCCTATTCGTGGGGTCACTCAGCACACTTTCCTCTGTTACACCGCGCAACCCCCGTTCGGCCATCCATCTGCACAGGGCAGTCAAGTACGTTACACGCTGTTTTCCCTTGTCTCTTCTTCCCTCTATCTGGCCTGTTATTATCAGATTCTCCAAGCCCTTTTTCCTCATTGCATGTCACAAGAACTTTAGCTGTCTCTTCCTGATGCTCAATATTAATTTTCTTTTCGTTTCCATCCTTTCCCAAAACCTCACAATTGCTAACACGCTCGATCCATGATATCCGCATCACCCTTCTGTAGAACCACATTTCACTTGCCTCAAGTTTTTCCTTCATCTTTGATGATATTGTCCAGCATTCACTACCATATTGAAGAACTGACATCACATAGCAATCCAGTACTCTGCTTTGATATAAACGTATCACCAGACTTATTGAAAATTTTTGTAAAATGTTTTTCTCGGATATACGAATTTCATTAAGAGTAGCAAATGTATTAAATATTATACTAGTTGTTCATACTTTTCACAAAATGTAAGAAGCAAATAAACGCGTAAATAACATGCACATATATGATTTTTGCTTACATTGTCGTCGTGAAATTCGTCTTTTCATTGTTATACGGTTTATTTTACTTCCCAGGTATTTTAATTTTACTATGAACCAACGATGACGCAACTCCCCATGAAAAGTGTTTGCCTCGCCCTACCCTAAACTACTTTGAGGCAAGGACGCTTGGTCGTTCAGTCTGAAAGTCATGAGAGAAATTACCGGACTTAGCACTTATTAAATTTGCAGTAGAGTCTAGCAATTGGTTAGAAAAAAAGAGAGTCAGAAGACAAGTCGTACGAGACTCAATAAAACCAATATAGAAAACCAAACTCTATTTTTTGTGTGTGTGTAGAGACTAAGAAATAAGCTTTGGAAACAAAGAAGGATAAGAAAAGTGTTATGTGTGGTTTGCATATAATATCGTCATGAATGAAAATTTAACAAAAGACGGCATCTGTTTTTGGAACAATAAAACGTGTCCTGCCGGTGGAATCTCATCTGAACTTGTTTATTTAAAGGTCCTTCTTCGATGGTGATCTGATATAAAAAAAAAGAAAAAAAAGCCGTATCAGAGGACAAAAGAGGGAGACTGGATACTGCTATTCGTTTCCACATGCTCAACTGAACGATTATAATTCAGAGGCGGTCATGTCTATTTTACTGACGGATATAGGATAGGTATGTGTTTTTTCACCAGATCTTTTCAACCTGTACAGCAAAGGAATTATGAGAGAAATAAAAACCTTGCCAGGATTCGTCATTGGCAGCTACAAACTCAAAAATATAAGATACGCAGATGACACGGTGTTGATAGCAGACACGGAAAGGAAAATGTAGGATCTTCTATAGAAGGTAGCAAAAAAGTGAGAAGAAAGTACCGAGCATAAAGTTAAAGAAAACTGAATGTATGGTCATCAGCAAAAAGAGTAGCCCAATATGTCAACTACCAGTCGGAGAAATTAAGATAAAACAAATAAAGAAATTAAAATACCTGGGAAGTGTTTTGACAGAGGATGGAAAATGCGACATGGAGATCCAAAGACGCATTGGCATGACCAAAGTCGCATTTCAGAAGCTAAGCCGTGTACTGAAAGACGGAAAAATCTCATTAGAAACCAAGAAAAAAGTGCTGGATTTCTATGTGACATCTGTCATTCTGTATCGAAGCGAATGTTGAATGATCTCATCAAGGATGAAGGAGAGGCTTGAGGCAGCAGAAATGGGGTTTTACAGAAGGATGCTGAGGATACCATGACGGAGCACATGTGCAAAGATGAAGTGTTAGAAAGTACTCAAACGAGAAGAAAGCTCATACTAAATATCAAGAAGAGGCAAATGAGATTCATGGGACACGTAATGAGGAAGGAGGGTCTGGAGAACTTAATACTCACAGGTCGGATAAAAGAAAATAAGTACAGGGGAAAGCAACTTGTTAGGTGTAAGCAAATGAATTGTGGAGTGGGGCTTAGAAGAGATACTAAATGAAAGATATTGAGAGTGAAAAGATACAGAGCCAATTGGACGTTCATGGTCGACTACGTCTTGAAAGGACTCTGCACATAAAGAAGAAGTATGTTAATTTTCACACAATAGTTAGAACTCGCGCAATCAATGTCGTATGATCAGCCATGATTGACGCAAATAGACCTGTTCTAAAAGAGTGAGTACTTTGTACTTAAAACCATGTAAAATGCAACGGGAAACCACTGCATTATCTTTTTCAAAGAAGTATGTACGTTCTCAGACATAAACGAGAACTGGCAAGGACCATGATCATCTTCGCCTTTATTAAAGCATGAAATCTCTAGATTTTCACTTTTTGGATTAGACGTTATTTTCGATAAAGTACGCCACTGATTTTTTTCAGTAGCAGTTGTAAAAATTCATCGTCATCTGTTCAAGAACATTATTGGTGAATATTTAATTTTTTTGTCTGGAGGCCAACTAGATTAGAAGCCCTGGGCGACAGCCCGTATGTAAATCCGGCACAGATAACGATGTAACTATATATATATATACAATACCGGCCATAATTATTAGGCTACACCAGTGTTAAAAAAATAATGTATTTCATACATTTTTTTAGTATTTATTGCCAAGTGAATAACTGTAAATGAAACTAGGATGGTTCTTTTTTGAATACTCACAATAACATGGGCATCAAATGAATTTATAAATATTTAATAATTACCTATATTGCAGTTTCATCAATAAAAGAACGAAGAAAATTTAGGGTGATTCGGACGAGTTCATCTTTGTTTCCTTGCCTTGTAAAATTTTGCAAAGTAATAATAACAAAAGAACCATTCTATTTTCATTTAGAATTATCCACTTGGCAATAAATACAAAAAATAGTATGAAATACATAATTTTTTAAAAATTTCGTTAAAAAAAAAAGTATGCTGACCTGCTATGCAATATCTAATTTCCTGTATAGTAGACGAGCTTTTTGCAGATAAAGAATTCTCAAGAGACTGAAATGCTGTTCTGATGATGAATCCTAAGAATACCATGAACAGAACATGTCAGCATGAAATACATTTTAAGTGAGAAAAAGAAGGCATACATCAGAAGGAATTGAAATTTCTAGGTTACATTATAAGGAAAGACAGCTTGGAAGATTGAATAATCTTGAGACATAACGAAGGCAAATAGCCAGAAATTAACTAATTAATCTATTTATGCTGGGAGCTGAAAGAGGTGGTAAAATATCAAACGTTTCTTAGAGTCACATAAAGAAAAAGTGTTGTGCGTAACGACTTTAGCCACGCGATAAAGAAACACCGTTCATCATTGCTATGGCAAGGCATTGAAGTTATTTTACGACATGAATGAGCTGCAGATTTCATTGTATGAATCTATTGAAACTGATTTTACTATAGGAAGGCATCGAATATTAATTCAATGCAGAAATATTCCGAAACATTATTTACTACAAGAATGTCTTGCAAATGATTTGACTGCATGAAGGCTTTGTACATTATTTCACTATAGAAATGCATTGAAAATGTTTTTTCTATGAGTATATATTGAAAATAATTTGAATTTAAGGAGTAATTGAAGAATATTTTATCGTATTACAAATGATTTTACTATACGAATTCATTGAAAGTTATTATGTATTGTAAATAATTTCTTAAAATAAGAATGACTTGAAAATGATTTTATTGTAGAATTGCATTGTAAATCATTTTACTATAGAACTGGATTGAAAATTAATTTAGGGAAGAAATGTATAGTAAAATTATTTTACTATACGAATTCATTGAAAGTTATTATGTATTGTAAATAATTTCTTAAAATAAGAATGACTTGAAAATGATTTTATTGTAGAATTGCATTGTAAATCATTTTACTATAGAACTGGATTGAAAATTAATTTATGGAAGAAATGTATAGTAAATTATTTTACTATACGAATTCATTGAAAAGTTATTATGTATTGTAAATAATTTCTAAAATAAGAATGACTTGAAAATGATTTTATTGTAGAATTGCATTGTAAATCACTTTACTATAGAACTGGATTGAAAATTAATTTATGGAAGAAATAAGAGAAAATTATTTTACTATACGAATTCATTGAAAGTTATTATGTATTGTAAATAATTTCTTAAAATAAGAATGACTGAAAATGATTTTTATTGTAGAATTGCATTGTAAATCATTTTACTATAGAACTGGATTGAAAATTAATTTAGGGAAGAAATGTATAGTAAATTATTTTACTATACGAATTCATTGAAAAGTTATTATGTATTGTAAATAATTTCTTAAAATAAGAATGATTCACTTGAAAATGATTTTATTGTAGAATTGCATTGTAAATCATTTTACTATAGAACTGGATTGAAAATTAATTTAGGGAAGAAATGTATAGTAAATTATTTAATATACGAATTCATTGAAAGTTATTATGTATTGTAAATAATTTCTTAAAATAAGAATGACTTGAAAATGATTTTATTGTAGAATTGCATTGTAAATCATTTTACTATAGAACTGGATTGAAAATTAATTTAGGGAAGAAATGTATAAAAATTATTTTACTATACGAATTCATTAAGTTATTATGTATTGTAAATAATTTCTTAAAATAAGAATGACTTGAAAATGATTTATTGTAGAATTGCATTGTAAATCATTTTACTATAGAACTGGATTGAAAATTAATTTAGGGAAGAATGTATAGTAAATGAAGCTACTATACGAATTCATTGAAAGTTAGCTATGTATTGTAAATAATTTCTAAAATAAGAATGACTTGAAAATGATTTTATTGTAGAATTGCATTGTAAATCATTTTACTATAGAACTGGATTGGAAATTAATTTAGGGGAAGGAGAAGTATAGTAAATTATTTTACTATACGAATTCATTGAAAGCTATTATGTATTGTAAATAATTTCTTAAAATAAGAATGACTTGAAAATGATTTTTATTGTAGAATTGCATTGTAAATCATTTTACTATAGAACTGGATTGAAAATTAATTTAGGAAGAAATGTATAGTAAATTATTTTACTTCATACTTGAATTGTTTGAAAGCATATACCCTCTAAAGTGTTGCATTGTAAATAATTTCTTAAAATAAGAATGACTGCTTGAAAATGATTTTATCGTAGAATTGCATTGTAAATCATTTTACTATAGAACTGGATTGAAAAATTAATTTAGGGAAGAAATGTATAGTAAATTATTTTTACTATATTAATGTATGGGACATTTTTTTATATGAATACACTGAAAATGGAAATGGTTTTATAATATGAATGCATTGAAAATCTTTTTTTTACTATTAATAATGCATTGGTAATCATTGTGTACTATAGGATTGCATAGAAAATACTTAAACGTGGTACAAGGCCGAAAGTAATGGACATCCAGTGACGATCGAACTCACTATACAATTGTAACTGGTTCTAGCGAGACAAGCATGCTAACAATTACACCACGCCGAGCTGCCCCAAATTTTCGAAGCCCTGCTTAGACGTGGCACAAGGCCGAAAGTATGGAGCACCCAATGATGATTGAACTCACTACTCAGTTATAACAGGTCCTAGCGTGACAAGCTTGCTAACCCTTACACCATACCGAGGTACCCTCAATGCAATCTTATAGTATATCAAAACTTTCAATAAATTCATATAGTAAAATCATTTACAATACTTTTATACAATAAAATGTTTCCCAATTACTCCTTAAAGTCAAATTATTTTTATATTATCATAGAAAAATCATTTTCAACGCATTTTGATTGTACATGATAGTATGTACAAAGTATTCATCCAGTAAAATAATTAGCAAAACATTCCTGTAGTAAATAATTTACCGTATATTTCTGTAGTAAATTAATATTCGATGTGACTTTAAAGGGGAAGATGACTCAACATGAAATGTCTAGGTTATTAGGAATTTCCAAAAACTGTGTTGTTCAAATCATCTAAATAGACGTTTGCTACTATTGGAAATGTTTAAAGTGCAAATGAAAAATGAACCCGGAATACTGCATAAGTTAGACAAGAGAAATTCTAGAAAGATTTTGAGGGTTTCAGTCGGCAAGATTAAGTACAGTCATAACAATGAGAATTCACTTGATTTAGCTCTCAGAATAAAAGAAATAAAAGTATTGTATAGCAGGAAAAATAAACAAAAGTTTATAAAATAAAAAAAATGTAAAAAACACAAGAAAAGAAAACTGAATTGTTGAAGAGACGGTAAAATTTAGTTTTGGAAAGGTAATGGTGTAGGTAAACGGTAAACGGATGTGCGTTGTGGTGCATTGGATATCGGTTCGGAACGAGAAATCGGGGAGCCGAGTTCGAATTCCAGCCGAATTCATTGCATTCACTTACACACAAATACCCTTAGGAAAGGTATTAATCCGTCTATTCCTTCTAGTTATGGGTTAAATAACAGGAGAGATTGGGTTCTATAGCCTTAGCTGGCAACGAGTGTACCGCAGAAAGCAATGGCAACCTACTACGGGATAATCTTCTGCCCAGTCAGTCATATCTCTTTCGAGACATGATCGCCCAAGTGTGTCGCACGTATGGCACTTAACTGACTGACTGAATATAATAGTTGGAATAATGACTAAGGCTTATATTGGTCATAAAGTGGGGGATCAGTTTATTACTTAATAACAATAGGAAACCGATCCCCCACTAATTACTACATAATAATATGATAGATTTCTTTTCCCTTCACCTATGGGTTAAATAGCAGGACAGATTGGGTTCTATAGCCTTGGTCGGCAACCAGTCTACCGCAGAAAGCAATGGCAACCTACTGCGGGATAATCTTCTGCCCAGTCAGTCATATCTCTTTCGAGACATGATCGCCCAAGTGTGTATCACGTATGGCACTTAACTGACTGACTGAATGGTGTGGGATTACATCAAAAGCTAAGGTCGGGGAAAATTGGTAAATGTAGATGATGCGGCTCCTCGTCGCCAATTGGTTGTGGTATTGTGCTAATACTTCGCCGTAAAGTTATAGCGACCGGTTTGTGCCGAACGTAGGACACGGAACAAGAAGGTAGGTTCAAAAAAGTGTATTAGTATAACAAAGAAACAAGATATTCAAAGGAAGTGTTAATAATAGGTAATATAGAAATAAGTAATTTCGAAGGTATTATGACGCTGCTTATTGCCTGACTAGTAGCTGTCGTTAACTGATACTGTTAACTGCTGTATTTGACTGCTCTTGTTGACTGCTCCCTAGAAGTCACGAAGGTAATTTATATATATCCAGAGGAAGAGCTCATTCCTCGCAGAAGGGCACCATAACAGTAGATGACAGCCTAATTATTAATTATATTAATCTAATCTGCTATACTTAGAAAATTAAAAAAAAAGAAGAAAAAATCACTATGCTACTTATCTTGAATCAAGTGGAACAGAAAGATTTCTTGTGGATGAAGATGTACAACATTTAGAAAATCGCCCAGAAAAAAAATGTCTTGATAACACAACTAAACTATAGTGGTGGGAACTGCAGAAAAAAAGGCTTCAACGAAAACGACTAATTCTCCAAGAACTTTCACATTGTTGTTAAAAAGAATGGCGAGAATAAAACCCCAATGAGAAGATCTGGACCTTGTTCCACTTAATGGCTGCATCGAATCAAGCAAGTTATTCTAGTTAAAGACAGCAACATTGATTACTTGTGGGGCGAAGACAGAAAAAAAACAGTAAGACAGTCAAACACCAAATAAAAATGGTTTCTGAGTCGATGGATTGCACACCTTTCCGGCAGCTAATAAATTAATGCTTTGAAAATAATTATTTAACACTTTTTAACCAACGAGTCGCGTTCTCGCCAACAATAAAAAGCATGTTTTATGATCACTTCAAAAATTTAAACAAAATTTCTAGAAAGACGCACTTGCTCGTTCACCCATCTTCCTCACCAAGCTACGTGACATTCACACTTTCAACCTCACTTTCTTGTAGATTATCTACAAAAATGGCATGTAAATAAAGTTCATGAAGACATGGTACAGTCCCTCGCTGCGGACTTCCCTTTCTATGCAACTGTCAAGAAGTGGGCTACGGAATTTAAGGAAGACAGTGACAGTACAGAAGATGGTCCTCTGTCAAGCCGTCAAAAACTTAATCGTTGATGAACAAGTTGACGCCATTCACCTCATAGATTTTTTTTTTTTATAAGCGTTTCACCCCGAGCAAGGCATGTCACTGCCACTACTGTGCAGGGGGCTACGTAGAGTGGAGAAAGGCTGATTAAATATAGGAAATAACAGAGGGTGGGTGATAGGCGGGTGAGGATACCGAGAATGAGGGTTGGGTAGATGAGAGTGTTGTGAGAATAGTTGGGAGTTAGTGTGATAGGAGGTGTCTATTGACCCTACATTTAAACACCTGGAGATTGTAACTGTCGGGAAAGCAGACTTGTGAAAGGGAGTTCCACAGGCGGGAAGCGCGAGAAAAGAATCTGTTGGAGTAGAATTTACGGTTATATCTTATTTGTTTAACTGTAAAAGGGTGGGACCTAGTTGCTAATCTAGTATCTCGTGTAAATTCGTGCTTAGGCGGCACCAGTGATCTAAGCTCATCGGAGCAGAAGCCATGAAAGTACTTGTAGAAGAGGCACAGGGAAGCTACATCACGCCGGTGTGAGAGCGGCTGCAGCCGGTCTTACTGTCTAGCAGATAGCCAGTCCATAGCTATTAGTTCTGGTTCGACCCATTCCATTTTAACTTAGATCTTGGAGTTGAGCAAATTGTCTGCAAGATGCGTCTTAAGAATGCTGACACCATAACAAAAGGGTTGACATTTCCAGGACAATTCTGACTTGCTTCCAGATTTCCACCGCAGTAACTTGGGATGAAACCTGGGTTCATCACTTCAAACGTGAATCAAAGATTCAAAGTAAAAAGTTCTCTACTCCGAAGAAGTTCAAGCAGATAGCGTCTGTTGGTAAGGTGGTGGCTTTTATTTTTGGGGATTATGACTGCTTAATCATTATAGTGATACAGATATAAACATAGAACAAGAAATCGGAGTGCCAAGTTCGAATTCCAGTTGAATCCCTTGCATTCACTTACGCGCAAATACCCTTAGGAAAGGTATTAATCAGTCTCTTCCCTCCAGTTATGTGTTAAATAACAGGACAGATTGGGTTCTATAGCCTTAGTCGGCAGCCAGTTTAAAGCAGAAACTAATGGCAACCTTTTGCGGGATAATTTTGTGTCCAGTCAGCCATATCTCGAAAGAGACATGATCGCCCAAGCGTGTATCACGTATGGCACTTAACTGATTGACTGAATCATGATAGACTACCTGAAAGAATGACTGTTAATTGGCAGTAATATGCATCGAAATTGAGACAACGTAAAGAGGCAATCAAGTCAAAATGCATAGGTAAGCTGACTACAAGTGTGGACTTGCACCAGGATAACGCGCCCATTTACACTGCTCAGGCTGCATTAGCAGAAGCAACCAATGTTGCTTTGTATTACTACTCAATTCCCTTCACTCGCCAGACTTAGTTCCATCTGACTGCTTCATGTTTCCTAAACGCAAGTCCCACCTGTATGGTCGCGAATTGAAAAACAATGATGACATCATATGTGCTGTAGAGGTGTTTTTTCGAGGACTAGGACGGCATCTTCTTCTGTGATGTGATTGCAGTGTTTAAGCATCGTTGAACCGAGAGCATTGATGTCAAAGATGCAAGGAGGCTATATTGAAAAATAGAAAAAAACTTATTTCGCTTTCTGGGTGAGGCTTAGAACTTTCTGAATCATTATCTAAACTTATTTATAAATGGAACTTTGTGTGTGTGTGTGTGTGTGTGTGTGTGTGTGTGTGCGCGTGTGTGTGTGTGTGTGTGTGCGCGCGTTTGTGCGTGTGTCCGTTACATATAGACTCCGAAACGGCTGAACGGATTTTCTTGAAAGTTTACACAGTTGTACTATAAGAGTCTGCGAGTGTTCATGGTTAGATTTTGTGTCGAGGTACCCGCGATAAATATCGAAAATCGATAATCGAGAAAATCGGGTTATAGAAGAAATGGCCCGATTCTAATCAAATTTGATACACTCGTAGACAAAGACATAAGAAACGATATTCAGAAGTTTCAAGGTGCAGTTCTTACAATAGAGCAGAAAATCGAAAATATATACCGGGTCTGATCAATTTAGTCTTCAAAATTCAGTTTACGACGAAAAAACTTATATGATATCGATACCAGTAAATCAAAATTGGACTTACATTCATTCATTTTTCTTTCAGCCAACAGTTTCTCTTTAACTGGAAACAACTATTGCTTTTTAATCTTTCCTGCCAATGTCCAAAGAATCTGAGGTCCAGGACCATGGATTAGTTTTAAACCTTTCATTAGACCCGAGCAACGCCGGGCTATACTGCTAGTCGTATATATTTACTACTAATTTTACAATATTTCTCTTTATTTCTGAGATGAGCTGCTGTAATTATTTAGATTTTTCGGACTGTTGTCCTCATCTTTATTGCCATATTACTGCTAGTCGTATATATTTACTACTAATTTTACAATATTTCTCTTTATTTCTGAGATGAGCTGCTGTAATTATTTAGATTTTTCGGACTGTTGTCCTCATCTTTATTGCCATATTCACAATGTTTCGGCGGTTGTACGCTACGACCTTCTTCAGGGGATTGGACTTTCGAACCCTTCATTTCATCACTATGTATCCCTGATACATAGTCAAGGACACATGACCTAGTGTATAAAATTGTTGGTTAGTTCCAAGGACTTGATCTAAGGAGCTGTGAGTTCAATAACTGGCTACAGCAATGCTGAATAAAAAATTAGAGAGCTGAGCTGAAGGGAGATAACTTAGACAAAAGTGGCATGAATCATGGAACGAGAATAATACACCTCAGTGATCGAAATGAAGAGTTCAGTTCTAAAATCCATTCATCTGAAGAAGGTCAGATTGTACAACGGCTGAAACGTTGTAAATATGACAATAAAGAATGAGAACAACAATCTGAACAATCTAAATAATGGAAAAAAAAACTAATTTTACAATTGAAAAACTTTACCGATTGTTTTAATATATACTTGTATTATGAGGAAAGGGTTGTTCACAGAGAAGTGTGGCATTATATCTTTGCGATGTATGTTAAGCTGTGTTTCATGATACTTAGTTTTGATTTATTTTGCATAATCTCTCATCGTAAGATTTCAAAGTAAGAAAACATTATCTTTAATAAATACCAGCGAGTAACTGACGCGACAAAGGATTTCGGATCGACTTACGAATTCACTTTGTTTCCAAAAAGCGTGTATCCGATTGAAAGAAGCAAAGAAGAAAAAGACGCCTTAATGTCTGGTTAGTCTATAGGTGAGAGACATAAACAAACCCCTTTATGTGCGAAAAGTGAACACTTTGAGACAACCCGTCCTGTCACATCTCTGAAAGGAATGGCGAATTGTCTAAAGATAGTTGTGGTCGCGCATAAAATCTTCACTTTCTGTTTCCGCCGTTGCATTAGTCTGTTGAGATTTAATTTTAACTTCGCCTAAGTCTCGCTCGGAGAAGTTTTTGAAATGCGTTGTATTTTCGGTCATGTCGCCGGCCATTGTTGGACGACTTTCGATACGAAAGAGATCCATTAGCAAACAAACATCTAGGTTTATTTTATTTCTGTTACGAGAGTGTTTGACGGGAAAAAAGTAAGTTATTTTGCTGTCATTTTAATGGACAAAATGCATGATGGCGAAAATTTGGCGGGATTTCAGATCAGAGCGGAAGACGCGTAGCTATTAAGAACAACTAATAATACTTACCTTACGATCAACATCCTCGTCCTTATATATATATATATATATATATATATATATATATAGAGAGAGAGAGAGAGAGAGAGAGAGAAAAGGAAAGAAAAAGAAAGAGTGACAGTTTTATGTGTGTCTCTGTATAAAGTTTTGATTTGAATAAAAAGAAAAGTCAATATAAATGAAGAGAAAAGGACAATATTCTTTACTGAAGTGTTGTGTCATTTGGTGGACATTATCATGGTAAATGCAAGGACTTTGCAATATGTATTAATAAGCAGTAATGAAAAAAGTTATCGTTAAGTTTAATATCTTTTTCTAGTTACGAACACCATAGTATTCATATGGCTAATTAAGAAATAATTAATATAACCTATAAATGAGGATAATTGATGCAATTTAATTCATTTTCTCTCTCTCTCTCTCACTGTCTTTCACACGAACACACAGATACACACACACGTATATATATATATATATATATATATGAACTGGAACATATATATATGAATTAGAACACTCTAACTACTGGCGTATGTTTACATGATATATCACACGCTACAAATCTACCTTCATTTACCGAGCGCCCATAGTTCTAGGTAGAATCTCCGACTGACGTCAATTTGGTTGGGTTTCAATCCTGGTAAAAGCAATCGGTTGTCTAACCGTACTGATGAGCTTGATACAGCGAAACAGATCTGTATGCCGATGACTATATATATATATATATATATATTAAAAACAGAAAAAGGGGTTGTTCCAACGAGAGAAATTAGTATAGAAGAAAAAAGTGGGAGAAACCGTGAATGTTTTGTTTAAAACGTAGATGTATTGTAATTATCATTATTGATAATATGACTTGCTTTTTGTATAATATATTAAGTGTCCATAATTCCGTATTTGTGTCGCTACACGTGTTTCGAGTCCAAAGTTGACTCTCTTCAGGAGAATATATGTGTGACATTACATATCGAGATCTGTTTGTCTTTCTGACGGGCGAAAATACTGTTTATACATCGATAAGTGGTCGATGAGCAGGTCAGAAAGTTCATATGCGTGTGTGATCGTTTTTTCTTTTTTTTCACAATGGCTCGTTAAGTCTCTTTTGTTTAGGGAATCATTCACCTTTCATTGGTCAGAAAATGTTTTACACTGACTTGATAATTTTGATTTCATCGGTTTTTTTTTTATTGTTTTCAGGAATTTTGATTCAATTTTACAGGTCATTAAGTTCTGTTTGTTGTTTTTGGAATCCAGAATTATTATTTTTTGCAATGGCTCGTGAATTTTTTTTCTTTTTAGATCGCGTTTGAATTTAGTGTGTGTCTTTATTTTTTCACGTTGTTTTATTAATGGAAGGCTTGTATTTTTTTATAAATATTTGTTCTTGCATCAAGAACGTATCATAGTCTGCATTTTGGTAAATAAGCATTTCTTGTATATATATATAAATATATATATATAGGAATCAATCTTTCTTTTAAACATCCTTTGATAAAAACGATCGACAAAAAGGATTTGATTAATTTTTCCAATATGTTTCCTGCTGGAGATAAGAAATGTAAAATTGTTCCATTTTTATTTTTCATGCGCTTTCAGCCACTTCACTGGCTATTCTCAAGGATGTTATGGTTCGATATTGTCATTTAATAGTTATGTTAATATTTTTGACTCTAAAGTAACTTATGTTGTTTCTTTTAAAAAAAATGAAACCTGATTTAGAAATTGATTTCTTACAAAAATTAATATAATCTATTCATACGAACCCATGAAAAGAACTTCTTGGCTTTGAATAACGCACTGAGGTTGATATTCCATTAAAATAAAATAAAACAAACCAAAAATACGCCATTGAAACCAAATCTACAAACTGATATTTTACTCTTGTCGGCATTAAATAATACATTGAAGTGTACATATGCCGTAAAAAAACACGAACCAAAGCAAACCATCTTTTTCCAATCCCAGCTATGGGTAAACAGCATGATAGGCTGGGTTCTGTAGCCTTTGTTAGTGTAAGAATTATCAACCTATGGAGTTGCTTGAAAGTTGTCAGTGTTGAGAGTCAACGGCCTTCTGGGCTCCACTCAGTGTTTTCTACTTGGATTTCTCTTCATAGCCTTTTGATGTGTACATCTGCCGTAAAACAACACGAACCAAAGCAAACCATCTTTTCCCAATCCCAGCTATGGGTAAACAGCATGATAGGCTGGGTTCTGTAGCCTTTGTTAGTGTAAGAATTATCAACCTATTGCGCGAAAAACTGCGCACCATATGTGGATAAGGACGGCTTTTGGAGGCAAAAAGTCTCATTTAAGGAGAAGAAGCCGGCTTAACTCATGCAGGGTAAATGGCACCACAAGTATAATTAAAAGTAAGTATTTCTACGTTTCTATTTTCTAGTAGGCATTCTTTTATCTCAAGAGATAAAGGTAGGGTCCTATTTGGTCAAAATCCTTCCATTGGTATTAAAACTAGAGCAATAACTATGCAACAGGCCTTGGTGATGGTGTGTGGAGGTCGTACACTGGCCAGACCACATTCCATCAACAATCAATTGGTTGGCCATACCGAATTACATTTGGGGAAGACTTGACTGCTGGAGTTGCTAGAAAGTTGTCAGTGTTGAGAGTCAACGGCCCTCTGGACTCCACTCAACATCAGGGTTGTTTTCTTCTCAGCTAGATCGACTTCCTCTGTGGGATACCAAGCGCCATCTATCCGAAGCAACTGGTTATGAGGCACTAGTTGTCCACCTTCGCCCATTCTCCAACTCATTAAAAACGCATGCAGCAAAACATTTTATGGCCAGTGGTAGCTTGTCTCTACTATAACTTCCGGCTATGACAACTTTATTTCTTCTTCTTCTTCTTCTTCTTCTTCTTCTTCTTCTTCTTCTTCTTCTTCTATGTGCCTTGTCCCTTCAAGACGTAGGCAATCATGGTTCTCCACGTCTCTTTATCCCTTGTGGCTCTTAGTATGTTTGCTCCTGTTACACGTCGCAACCCCCGTTCTGTTATCCACCTGAACAGGCCCTGCTAAACCCTAAAACAAATTGACAGGATACATATGGGAAATTAGCTGTGTATGTGCGTTGTGGTGCAACATATATCTGCTCGGAACGAGAAATCGAAGAACCGAGTTTGAATTCCAGTTGAGTTCGTTGCATCCACTTATGCGCATATAAAAGGTATTAATTCAGCTCTTCTCCCTCCAGCTATGGGTTAAATAGCAGGACTGATTGTGTTATACAGCCTTGGTTGCTAACCAGCAGAAAGAAATAATCGAAAGAAACATGATCACCCGAGAAGGTATCACTTAGGATACTTAACTGATTGATTTACTGTCGTCACTTCGAGGTCATCATCCATCGGCAGTTCCTTTCTTGCGACACCTTTAACATGTGTGCTTTCTTATTTTCGTGTCTAGGGTCTTTGGATTTTAGTAGCACGTATGCAGTCTTGATGAAATCTTACCAGGGTTGGTTATGTTTTGATGATACCCATGTTTTAAAAGAATAAAAAGATAAGCAAACTTTCTTTATGAACATCTGGCTTTAATATCGATAAGTCAATTAGTTACATGTGATACCTTTGAGCGATTATGTTTCGAAAGAGACATGACTGACTAGGTAGAAGATTTTCCAGTAGGAAGTTGCCATTACCTTCTGCTGTAGACCGGTTGCCAACTAAGGCTATAGAACCCAATCTGTTTTGTTATTTAACCCATAGGTAAAAGGAGAAGGAACGGATTAATACTTTTAGCAAGTATATTTGCGTGTAAGTGAATGTCGCGAATTCAAATGCGATTCGAAATCGGCTCCTCGATTTTTCGTTTCTTACATTGCTTTCACTTTCATTTAATATCTGCAGCTGTTTAAAAACAAACTTCAGATTTCCTTAAGCTTGAGTAGGTCTTTAATTGAGAAATATTTCCGTATCCAGAGACAAAAGGCTATTCAAACTGGAAACTTATCGCCTCGGCAATGTCTTCTCAGTTTCCTTCGCTATCACTAACTTCGTTGCATCATATCACTTTTCTTTGGTTTGACTTTTAAGAGTTTGAGTTTTGTTTAACGGCATTTCAACCTCTGTGGGTTTTAATGCCAAAATGGTGGGGGTTTAAAGTATTCTTTTTGTTATATATCGACAAACAACAAACACGCATATATATAAAAATATAAAGTTATATTTTTATTAATGACGATGAATCGTGTAGAATAGGGAACAGAGAATTGAGAGAGCGCGCTTCTAATGGGTTGACGGGAGTGTAGTCTTATCTGTTGTGTCTCTCTTCACCGGCCGATCTCTGTTGCTCCTCTCTGGCGAATCCGTGTGCCGAGGTCTTTATATAATCTTCCAGAACCGGGACTTTTTCTTCCGGTTTTGCCTCGCCCACGCACGCCTACGTAATTCTCAGAGACACCTGTTCTGTTTGCCTCTGTAGTTATTTCCGCTGCTGCCGGAAATAAGGTCAAACAACATCCGTTCCTTTCAACGACCGGAAACACCCTCGCTTGCATCAGCCTTCCTCGGGTGGGGCCAGATTGTTATATTACATTTTTTTATGTTCGGTTATAGTGAGAAGTTTGATTGAATCAGATTTTAATGAAATGTTTTTGTTTTTATTTTTTTTATTTTAGAAAATTTAAAATGTCTTCTAGTATTGTATTCAAAAATGTTTTGTTGAGAATATTTTTTCCTTCGAAAATGTGTTACGATAATTTCTTTCTTAAAGAATGTATTGTTGGTAATATTTTTCTTTCAAAAATGTATATTTTTCTATAAAAGTGTATTTTTACACTTTCATAGTGTTTTGACCCCAGTTTGTGGGTTAACCATTTGCCCATAAGTGGGACCCTAACAGCTGCTACCACTCCGGGTCAGGGTGGACCTGGAAACAATAGCAATTAAAGGGTGGTTCCGTACTCCCCACAACTTCTTAATCAGAGGCCTTGCTGTCGTATGCAGTTTACCGACATGCCCTTTTCTTTGCAGGGTTGAATTGATTAAAAATAGAACTCTGAAGTATTTACGCACTTTTCTGAAACTCCCGTTTTGATTTCTCGTTATATTGTATGATATTGTATTTAATTGTAATATATTGTATTATATTGTACATTCATATTTTATTAAATTGTATCAGTCATTTAAGTGCAATACGTGGTACATGCTTAGGCGATCATGTCTCGAAAGGGACATGACTGACTGGGCAGAAGATTATTCTGCGATAGATTGGTTGCCACCCAAGGCTATAGAACTTAGTCTGCCCTGTTATTTAATCCATAACTGGAGGGAAGAGACGGATTAATAGTTTACCAAAGATAATTGCGCGTAAGTTAAGGCAAGTAATTCAATTGGAATTTTAAACTCGGCTCCTTGATTTCTCATTCCGAGCCGATATCCAATGCACCACAACGCACATTATAGTGTATACTGATATTGTATTATATTGTATTGCATTGTATTATACTGAATTATGCTGCATATTAATATTGTATTGTATTATATTGGATATATTGTATATTGATAATTTATTATATTGTTTATTAATATTGTATTATATTGTATATTGATGTTGTACTTTCTTGTATATTGATACTATTTTATTGCATATTAATATTGTGTTACATTGTATTGTATTATGTTGCATTATATTATATATTGATATTGTATTATATTATGCTGTTGTTGTGTCGTGGCTCGTAAGATGTGACATCCGGTCGGCCGGATGTATAAGATAATGTGCGCTTAGCACGGGAGTTGTCATTATCACGGACTTCGGGAAGTAACGCCTACTACTGCGAGAGACTGTAAATATTGTATATACATCTTGGTTGTACTGGGATGCCCTCGCACCGGACTGACTGGCATCCCTCAAGTCACGTCTTGGTCACGGCACCCAAATGTGAACACTGCACAGGGCGGATACGCCTCAGCCTTGCTAGCCGTCTGTCCAATGTGACGTTCGCTCTCGCCGACGGTCGTAAGGATCCCAATTGTGTCGCTGGTCGTGATGATCCCGTCCGATGATGTCGCCACAAAAGCTGGGTTACAGGACGTCTTTTGTAACAAAGGGCCACTGTCCCACGTTGTGATTAGATCCCAGAGGTCTCGTCTTGCAAACTTAATAATCGTCCCCTTTAGCCAGTCCGGACACTGGTGTACACATGTGGTTTGAAAAAAAAAACAAAAACAAACACGGCACCAAAAAACATAAAATAAATGAACGAAGTCGAACACGCCTGGAGAGCTACGAAGAATGTCTTTATATAAAGAAAAAACAATGTCTTTCCTTTCCCAAGAATACAGTTGTCGAAAATGATATACAATCGTCGAAAATGATATTCACAACGAAGAGAGAAAGTTCGCCAAAAGCATCATAGCTTCTAATCGTTAAACGAAATGTTTTGTCTAAGTGTCGTTAGCATTGAAATAAACAGATCTCTTCAAATATTCGCCAAAGTCTCTTCTCGTATTTCGTTAAAGTCTTTTCATTAATTTTCTATAAATAAGATTGTCAATTTTCCTATGTCACTTCTAAAACAGCAAAGTTCTTTCGCGTTCTTAACGGAGTTTAACGGAGTTTTCCGAAGTTGAGCGAACGAAGAATCAGAATTTTCGATTCTTCCGCGATTAAAAAAAATAACAATAACGTTCTTTCGGGTTTCATGTCGATGGCGCATTATTCCAACTTAACTTCTTTGAGTTAATCTGCGGCAGGCTTCATTCGAAATTAACTCTTTAGCCATAAGTTCTATGGTGGGCTACCAGCCGTGGGTCATGGCTCCCCGGCTGGGGCCTTTTTCCCCAGTCGTTACATTCCGACTAATAGCAGCTCCAACTCAAAAAACTGCTTCCCAACTCGCTCCCCAACTCAAACTTCTCTAACTCACAAAACTGAACTTTTCGTGTCGAGCATCTATTTTTATAACCAATTTCGATCCTCTCTGGAGATCCGGCCGGCTCACAAGTCTTCGGCCAATGAAAATCGGTCTCCGCCCACGCGATTTGCGGATGTCTTAGCTCGACCAATGAGATTATGCCAACTCACATCAAACTGAATTCAGGTCGGGTTATTTCGAACTGTTGTCTTCAACAATGGCCTTGGCCTTCGGGGGACCTTATCAAATCACTCTGACACTTGGTTTGTCTACACGTTTTCAGATTAGCGGAATCAACATTTTAACTCCAGAAGAGAAATTTATGTAGAACATGAAAGCAGCGATATTTATAAAAACATGATAGAAGAGAAATGATTATTTTCATAAAATAATTAAATTTTATGCTCCCGTGTTTTTAGAAGCACTTGATGGTACTAAAATTATTATTTTTTTCCTAAGCTCACATCGCGTGACGCGATAAAACATCAATAATATCACCAATATCGATTTCTTTCTCCTTTGTCTTAAACCAACCAAAGGAAAGCATCCCCGCGGGAGAAGGGAAGGCATCACCGTGGGAGATAGTGTCACAGTACCACTCTGTTAATAAATTAGTTATCTACATTTCTCTGTGTATCGCTTCATTTCACGATACAACAATTATATTGTATATTGATATTGTATATTAATTTTATATTATATTAATATTGTATTATATTGAAATATATTTTATATTGATCGTGTTTCAATCCTGGCTAAAAGCAATCGGATGTCTAACCGTACTGATGAGCTGTGATACAGCGAAACACATCTGTCTGCGAATGACTATATCTAAACTTATTTATAAATGGAACTTTTTCTCTGTGTGTGTCTGTGTGTAAGTGTGTGTGTCCGTTAACTATAGACTACGAAACGGCTGAACCGATTTTCTTGAAAATTTGCACAGTTGTATTATAATCGTCTGCGAGTGTTCTTAGATAGGTTTTGTGTCGAAGTACGCCCGATAAATATCGAAAATCGATAATCGAAAAAATCGGGTTATAGAAGGAGTGGTCCGATTTTAAACAGATTTGATACACTCATAGACTAAGACATAAGAAACGATATTCAGAATTTTACAGGTTGCAGTTATTACAATAATGCAGAAAATCGATAATATATATATATATATATATAAAAGGCAAGCTGTTTGTGTGTGTGTGTGTGTGTCTGTTTATCTACCTGTATATCTGTATTTTTTCAGCATTTTTATTTTAGTTTTTGCTTTGGGCTTGGCTCTAAGTAAGGTATAATTGTAGTTCTTAGTCTCAGTCATGATACCATTTACTCAGAGGACTTATTTAGCCTTGAAAATTCAGTTTACGACGAAAAAAACTTATTTGATATGGATACCAGGAAATGAAAATTTGACTTACATCCATTTATTTTTCTTTCAGTCTACTGTTTTGCTTTAACTGGAAACAACTATTACTTTTTAGTCTTTCGTACCAACGTCCAGAGAGTCTGAGCTCCAGGAACATTTATTAGTTTTAAAGCTTTCATTACATCCGAGCAACGCCGGGCTATACTGCTAGTATATATAAAAATCCAAGTGAAGAGTACCCAATATTTTACTCTTTTGAGTACCCGGGCATTTATTTTATTATAAACAGTGCTCAATTTAATAAATGTTATAGAGCTTAATATAATCATATAATTATGTATTAGTTGTACATTGTACAAAATGTTGCCTGATGAAGAGAATGAATCTCGAAACATAGAAATTTCCGTGTTGCAATGTACAATTAATTCATAGTTATATATAGTAGTGGATATCCATATCACAGCCAAGTGGCGAGAGTCAATTTCTTGCTTGTACGCGATCTTCAGGCCATGTGTATTGTATTTTGGCTTAACTATTGATATATGCTAATCATTAGTGCATTATGATCAGTAATGCATTATGGCTAGAAATAACTGTCGTATTATCTTAACGGTCATTGGGTAGGCCATAATATTGATGATTTTGATAAAATAAATAAATGAACAAATTCGGTAAATAATGAACAAATTAACAAACTAAATACAAGTAAATGCAATAATAATAACAAATAACATAAACAAGTAATCAATAATAAATAATGAATAAAAATATTAAACATCTTTACAAAGTATCTCTTTCGGATCCACAATTATTTTTACTCAATAGAACAGTCTGACCATTACCGCCTAGCCAGTGATCATTAAGATAATACAATAGACCTTGCTACAGATAATGCCCCATCGAGCAGAATATATAAATATCCGAGTCTATACACAACACACATGGCTTGAAAATTACGTTCAAGCATAAAAAAAATCAAACAAACAAATAACCCCATTCGAAATTCCTAATCATTTGCACTCAGTAGAGTTTGAAGATGGAAAGTGCGACACAGAGATTCGAAGGCGAGTTGGCATGGTGAAGGAAGCAATCCAGAAGTTCAGTAAAGTATTAAGAAACAGGACAATTTCGCTAGAATCAAAGAAGAGAGTACTGGATTGCTATGTGTTGTCAGTTCTTTAACATAGCAGTGAATGCTGGATAATGTCATCAAAGATGAAGGAAAAACATGAAGCAGCTGAAATGTGGTTCTACATAAGAATGCTGCGAATATCATGGATCGAGCATGTGAGTAATGATGAGGTCTGAGAAAAGATGGAAACTAAAAGGAAATTAATACTGAGCATCAGGAAGAGACAGCTGAAGTTCCTGGGGCATGCAATGAGGAAGGAGGGATTGGAGAATCTGATACTAACAGGGCAGATAGAGGGTAAAAGAGACAGGGGGAAAGCAACGGATAACATATTTGAAGGGCCTAATCAGGTGGATGATGGAACGAGGGTTGCATGGTGTAACAGGGGAAAGCGTGCTAAGTGCCACCAGGGATAGGGAGATGTGGAAAGCCATGATCGCCTACGTCCTGAAGGGGCAGAGCTTAGAGAACAAGAAGGGTTTGAGAGAGATACCAGGAGGGAAATGCTAAGCGCGACTAGGTATAGACATAAATAGCGGTCAATAATCACCTACGTCCTGAAGGAGCAGAGCATAGAGAAGAAGAAGGGTTTGAGAGAGATACCAAGAGGGAAAATGCTAAGAGCGACTAGGTATAGACATAAATAGCGGTCAATGATCGCTTACGTCCTGAAGGAGCAGAGCATAGAGAAGAAGAAGGGTTTGAGAGAGATACCAAGAGGGAAAATGCTAAGAGCGACTAGGTATAGACATAAATAGCGGTCAATGATCGCTTACGTCCTGAAGGAGCAGAGCATAGAGAAGAAGAAGGGCTTGAGAGAGATACCAGGAGGGAAAATGCTAAGAGCGACTAGGTATAGACATAAATAGCGGTCAATGATCGCTTACGTCCTGAAGGAGCAGAGCATAGAGAAGAAGAAGGGTTTGAGAGAGATACCAGGAGGGAAAATGCTAAGAGCGACTAGGTATAGACATAAATAGCGGTCAATGATCACCTACGTCCTGAAAGAAAACGGTACACAAAGAAAAAAGATTTTAGAATAATTCGAAGCTTAACCATTATCCCCACCCACGCTAAACTTTTATTATAAACCAATAGCTCTTATTACTCATAATGCATCAATGACTAGCATATATCGAGCCAAAAACAAAATACATCGTCTGAGGCATGAAACAGGCTGCCCCGCTTGCTTTTGTACTCAGTATTCAGTTTTATAGTTTCATTGTGTTCTATAACATGTGCGTTGTGGAGCATTGGATATCGGCTCGGAACGAGAAATCGGGGGACCGAGTTCGAATTCCAGCCGAATTCATTGCTTTCAATTACGCGCAAATGCCATTGGGAAAGGTATTAATCCGTCTATTCCTTCCAGTTATGGATCAAATAACAGGACAGATTGGGTTCTATAGCCTTGGTTGGCAACCAGTCTACTGCAGAAACCAATGGCAACCTACTGAGGGATAATCTTCTGCCTAGTCAGTCATGTTTGTTTCGAGACATGATCGCCCAAGCGTGTATCACGTATGGCACTTAACTGACTGACTGACTGTGTTCTATATCACATGAGCGCACATTCATTACAGACAGGATTAAAGCCAATCACAGCCTTCTCCGGGCTTCGGATAAGACTATTTTGTGGATGTAATTTACGCAAAAGTCGCTGACCCCACCCTTGGTAGAATCGATTGTATTGATTGGCGATAAGATCGGGTAAAATTTGTTTTCATATTTCTGCATTCCTATTTACACACACCAATATAGGAATCTCCTGTCAGCAGAATATATTACTGCTATCACAGAGCTGACTGGGTGGCGTTCCTCGACTTCCTTAGTGATATTCCTTGCAATAATTGGAGTAGATAGATCTATCTATCGCCCGGTTCACACTCCATCCACGTCTATTGAACAGGTTAAGAGGCTCATCCCTTGTTCACTGTTTAGGATGTGGTTTCCGGCTTTCTCTTTTCCAATCTTCTCACTTTTCTTTTCAATTGGAGTAGATAGATCTATCTATCGCCCGGTTCACACTCCATCCACGTCTATTGAACAGGTTAAGAGGCTCATCCCTTGTTCCCTGTCTAGGATGTGGTTTCCGGCTTTCTCTTTTCCAATCTTTTCACTATTACGTAGACCCCTGCACATCGTGGCGTTACCGCCTTGCTCGGGGTGGTACGATTAAAAAAAAAGAAGAGTTTTTAGTCTACCTGTTGATGACTGCACATTCAAGATTTTCTCCTGGGTGAAAGCCAGCATCGATGTTTTCAACTCAACCAGGAAATTGCGACTTAAGCCTTATTTTTTTCCTTTGTTCTCTCCTGTTTGCTTGCCCGCCATTGTCCACAGAAATCATATTTAGTTGTACCGAAATAATAGGCGCTTTTTTGCCTCTGCTTGCAATGGATGTAAGCGTGTCCTAAATGTTGCTAAGCTGTTGTTTGCTAACAGAATGAAGCAGCGTATAGTATCCTACAAGTTTGGCTCTGAAGACTACTGTCGGCTCTGCAAAAGGGTGCTAAACAACAGAAAACCCTTAATCCCTAAATTACTAAGAAATTGTGAGGTTTTCACATCCACAGCGGACATGACAAAATGCTTTGCTCGCAAATTCTCCACGCTTCACAATTCCACACCCGACTCATCTGAAGTATCCACATCCAATTTCCCTCCTCGAACTGATGCCGAACTTATTGATGTATACTTAACCCCACTCTCCGGTCTCTAACATTATTTCTACGCTTGATTCCTATAAAGCAACCGGATATGATGGAATTCTAATCATCTTCTTTAAGAAAAGGGGCCTTGAACCCACTTCTGTCCTTTCCAAATTCTATAACTATTGCCTTGCTTCTCTTGTTTATCTGCTTGTTGGAAGTCCACCTATGTAGTTCCTGTTTTTAAAAACTCTGGAGAGCCCACTGACCTTTCTAAAAATCTCCCTATCAACCTCTTACCACATTTTGGCAAAGGGTTTGGAGATATTATCACTTCTGAAATTATTCAAGATCTCACATCGAACAACCTACTATCTGACAAGCAGGATGACTTCCACTTCCCCAGGTCTATGGATGAAGTCCTAACGACCATTACTGAATACAGGCCCTTGATAAAAACAGTGACGTTCTGACTGTTGTTCAGCATATCTCGAAAGCGTTTGATATGGTTTAACATGCTTTGCTTTCTGCGCAAGCTACAGAGCTACAGTATAACTGGAAGGTTGTTCGATTTAATCCAATCGTTCCTGTCAAATCGTAAAATGATGGTTGTTCTGAATGAGTGTGATTCCTTTCATGTAAATGCTGGTGTCCCTCAACGTTCTATCCTAGGTCCTACGCTCTTCCTAATATTCATCAATGATCTTCCTGATGTAGTCAGTTCCCAATTGAGCATCTATGCAGATGACACCACAATCTAGTCCCATCTACTATGGCTGACAAAGTAGGCTTCGCTTCTGCTCTTGGAGAAGACCTCCAATCTGGTGGACCGGGGTAAGAAATCGTTCGTAACTATTAATGCTTCTTAAATGAAGCTGCACTTCTATAACGATCAAATAGAAGCTTTCCTACCTTCCAATTAATATGGATCACACTTCTTCTATGTGCCTTGACCCTTCAGGACGTAGGCGATCATGATCTTCCACGTCACCCTATCTCTGGTGGTTCTTAGCACACTTTCTCCTGTAACACCACGCAACCCCAGTTCTGTCATACAACTGTTCAGGCCCTTCAAATATGTTATCCGCTGCTTTCCTTTGTCTGTTTTTTCCTTCTATATGTCTTGTTAGTACCAGGTTCTCCAAGCCGTCCTTCTTCATTGCATGTCTCAGGAACTTTTGTTGTCTCTTCCTGATGATCAATATTAATTACTTCTTCGCTTTCATTCTTTCCAAAACCTCATCGTTGCTAACATGCTCGATCCATGAAAGCAATACACTGCACCTTCTTGATCTCACTCTCTGTACATCGTTTCTTAGCGTTGTTTCTCTCATTTGTGTTTATTTTATAACCATATCGCCCCAAACAAGGCATTTTAGTGCCACTGTTTTGCAGGGAGTTACATAGGAGAAAAGTTATAAGAAAGAGTGACAGGTTATAGGGGGTGTCAAAAAGTAGGTAAGAGAAGGATGAATGTGCGCATAAAGTGAGGGATCAATTTATATATTGATTGTGATGTAGAATTGATCCCCCATTTTGTATCCACATTATAATAATATAGAATGATTTATAATCATATCGCCCCAAGCAAGGCATTTTACTGCCACTTTTTTGCAGGGGGTTACATCGGAGGAAAGTTATGAGAAAGAGTGACAGGTTATAGATGATGTCAGGAAGTGTGTAAGAGAAGGATGAAAATATAGATGAGAGTGATGGGAAAGGTACATGAGAGAGAGGATGCATCTTAGTGAGATAGGAGATGACTATTGACTTTACATTTAAATTCTTAGAGATTGTAGCTGTCGGAAATGCAAGTAAATGGAAGGGAATTCCACAGGCGAGAAGTGCAAGAAAAAAAGCAGATGGAGTAGAATTTGCGTTTACAATTTATTGGTTTCACAGTAAAAGGGTGAGACCTAGTTGCTAATCTTGTGGCTCGAGTAAATTCATATATAGGGGGCACCAGTGAGCTAAGTTCATCGGAGTAGAAGCCGTGAAAGTATTTGTAGAAGAGACACAGGGAAGCCACATTGCGCCAGTCAGAACGTGACTGTATCTGAGCTACCAAGTCGGGATCGATCACATTAGAGATTCTCCGTTGGATTTTGTCAAGGACACCTAGGTGGATAGCAGGAGCACCCGACCAGATATGGCAGCAGTATTCAATGCACGGGCGGATGGTAGATTTATATATGTGCGGAATTGTTTCAGGCGGAAAAAACTTCCAGGCCCTATAAAGAGAACCGAATTTCTTGGCAGCGGAGTTAGCTAAGGATTCTACATAGTCATTCCACTTGAGGTCGTTGTGAGAGTTAAGTCGAGGAGACGCAGTGTTTTGTTTTCAGAGAGACTAGCGGCTGTGAATGCTGGACAATATCATCGAAAATGAGGAAAAAACTGGAAGCGGCCGAAATGTGGTTCTACAGAAGGATGCTACGGATATCGTGGACTGAGCATACAAGCAACGACGAAGTGTTAGAAAGAATGGCAGCAAAAAGGAAATTGATGCTGAGCATCAGGAAGAGACAACTGAAGTTCCTGGGACATGCAATGAGGAAGGAGAGCCTGGAGAACCTGATACTGACTGGACAGATAGAAGTTAGGAGAGACAGAGGAAGGCAGCGGATAACATATTTGCAGGGCCTGATCAGGTGGGTGACGGAACGGAGGTTGCCAGGAGCAACAGGAACAAACATACTAAGAGCCACAAGGGATAGGGAGACGTGGAGATCCATGATCGCCTACGTCCTGAAGGGACAGGGCACATAGAAGAAGAAGAAAAAGAAGAAAAAGAAGAAGAAGAAGCCTGATCTATGCTAATGGGGGGGTAGGAGCAATTGTCTGTGCTGGTTAATAGATAGCAGCTTTTGGAAACATTAAAATTCTCGAGCCAGATATCCGATAGCTTCTAGCCAGGATTGGAACCCGACCGAATTGATATCAGTTGGCGATTATAACCATTAAACTATGGGCGCTCGGTTGAGGAATGCGGATTTTAGCGTATTATATACCATGTAAACACACGCCACATATATATATATATATATATACAACGGTCTTTATTATAGTAGAGAGATAAAGAAAAAGAGAGTGAGTAAGAAAGAGTACAAGAAAGATACTAATTGTTAGAAAACCTGATACATTCTTCTTCTTCTATGTGCCCTGTCCCTTCAGGACGTAGGCGATCATGGTTCTCCACGTCTCCCTATGCCTTGTGGCTCTTAGTATGTTTGCTCCTGTTACACCTCGCAACCCCCGTTCCGTTATCCACCTGATCAGGCCCTGCAAATATGTCATCCGCTGCCTTCCTCTGTTTCTTTTACCTTCTATCTCGCCAGTCCCTATCAGGTTCTCCAAGCCCTCCTTCCTCATTGCATGTCCCAGGAACTTTAGTTGTCTCTTCCTGATTCTCAGTATTAATTTCCTTTTTGTTGCCATTCTTTCCAACACCTCATCGATGCTTGTAGGCTCAGTTTACGATATCCGCAGCATCCTTCTGTAGAACCACATTTCCGCTGCTTCAAGTTTTGTTCTCATTTTCGATGATATTGTCCAGCATTCACTGCCGTATTGAAGAACTGACATCACATATCAATCCAGCACTCTTTTCTTTGTATAGATAAAACTTAGTGGGGAAATAGCCATTTTCAACATGTCATTTTAAGACATGCATTCTTCGACCCCTTATAAACAGAGAATGAGAAAAAAATTTAAGCCCAGTGGTTAGCTTAGGTAAAGGGATGTATTGGTTTTGATTTAGGTTGGGCTGAAGGAAGGAATTTAGTAAAAAATTCTCCTTGGCAGTGGGAGGTATGTGGACTGACCCTTAAGTTAGCAGTAGTAGGTGGTAGGGGTAGAAAAAGAGACGAATATAATCTATAGATTCAGTACTCTTCATTCAAACTTGATCATCAGCGGAAGTCTGTGATGATGTTATTTTCGTGTAAATATCTGGTGCTATTTGTAGAATAGATTCACAGTGGTGAATTCGATGTGAATGCATCCGTGCCCTGTGCAAGACAGCCGGAGTGAGTAATGTATGAGTTTTCGCACGTTTATAAATGGCACTGAATAGATAAGTTAACTTTCACGAAGTTTGTGACTTACTTTCAGATATGTTCGCAATTATCAATTACCCCGTAAATTGGCGGGGACGGTTTTGAATTGTGCTATAACTAGCTTAACTCAATTCAGGCTGCACACATCACGAAGACGGACGCTCTTAACTGGGGATAATCACACTGAGATAATCAATTGTGTCTGGGAGAAGTCATTTAAATACAGGATTTTCTCATTTCTAATAATCTTAAATGTAGGTATGTGGATAGTGGCTCGGACTAAGGAATCGGAGAGCCGAGTTCAAATTTAAGTCGAATTCGTTACATTCACTTACTTGCTAATATATCATATATAACTTCTTTCTACAAATTCATTCATGTATCTAACTTAGGTCTACTAATACATAAAAAAAGAAATAGTAATTCCATCTTCAATAAAATCTTCCAGCCAAAATAAATTTCTCACATTAAAGCTGTGTTTCAATCACCCGGATGGGCTTTGTGGTGCAGTGGTTATGGCTCCGAACGATAAATCAGGGAGCCGAGTTCGAATTTCAGTTGAATTCCTTACATTCACTTACGCACAAATACCCTTGGGAAAGGTATTAATCCGTCTCTTCCCTCCAGCTATGGATTAAATAACTAGAAAGATTGGGTTTTATATCCTTGGCTGGCAACCAGTCTACCGCAGAAAGCAATGGTATCCTACTACGGAATAATCTTCTGCCCAGTCAGTCATGTCTTTTTTCAGACATGATCGCCCAAAGCGTGTATCACGTATGGTATTTAAGTGGGTGACCGAACGACAAATCAGGGGAGCCGAGTTCGAATTTCAGTTGAATTCCTTACATTCACTTACGCACAAATACCCTTGGGAAAGGTATTAATCCGTCTCTTCCCTCCAGCTATGGATTAAATAACTGGAAAGATTGGGTTTTATATCCTTGGCTGGCAACCAGTCTACCGCAGAAAGCAATGGTATCCTACTACGGAATAATCTTCTGCCCAGTCAGTCATGTCTTTTTTCAGACATGATCGCCCAAAGCGTGTATCACGTATGGCATTTAAGTGGGTGACTGACTTCAATCACCCACATAGAAGTGACAACAGCATTTCCCCATTCACACTCACGCATTTATATAAAATATCCAAATACACAAGCATAACAACATCCGGTTACATTTGAACGATTAAATCGGAAATGTATTCTACAAACTTATTTTTCCATACATACACATATACATTTATATTAACCAAATTTACCATCTAACATACACACACACGGACAAGCGTTTCTGCTTAAGCTTACACATACACTCTCACACACTTTACCATTCAGAATATACTTCATACATATTTAAAATTGCCTATTGCTTTAATACTCGTGACACGTGTATTAATACGCCCACACACACATATACACATATATTAAATAACGTTACCTCCCAGCATACAACTAAAAGACAACTGTTTTTATGCAAACTTACACATACGTCATTATACCCGTTAACATCCAAAATATTCCACGCATATATATATATATATATATATATGTGTGTGTGTGTGTATCGCTTTAATACACGTTGCACAAGTATGACTAATAAGAACTAACCCGAAGTCACAAATCTTTTGGTTTCTGAAGAAGTTTTAATAAAAGTGAAACATGTTAGATTGAGATACGTTTCCTATTTTTTCTTTTTCTTTATTCTATCATCTTGTCGCATTCTGATCAACGTTTTCAACTCATATGCATGTATGATTGAAAAAGAGATAAGTGAAAAACTATATTTTTATATAGCTGATGTGTTTCGCCCGCTGACAGACTTTGTCATGGAAAAAAAAGGAAATTAATTTATTTTTAATATCTATAACCAAAAAAAGTATCTTTTACATGGAAAATGCACGCATGGAAAATAATATTCTTAAAATTTTGTTAAACCTGGAAAAGTAAAGGAAAAGATATTCTAGTGAAGTAAAAAATAAGAAATTTCTTACTTAAAATATTGCATTCAAATTTTATTTTCAGCTGCAATATTTAAGGTAAGAAATATCTTATTTTTTACTTCACTAGAATATCTTTTCCTTTACTTTTCCATGTTTAATAATTTGTCCCTTTCTTTTCCAGGTTTAATATAATCTTAAGAATATTACTTTTCATGCATGCATTTTTCTATGTAATCCATGATTTTTTATGCATTACTATTAATTTAATTTACATTTAATGCTAAAAACCGCATTCAAAAATATTAAAAAGAAAAACATTTATTTGCAATTGATTAAAAAATATTGATTATTTATAATTAAAATTCTGATAATAAATTGTGATAAAATGATAAGTAATAAGCAAAGTTTGATTGACAAAAATGATAAAAGATATCAGAATTTAAATGTTGAAAAGCGAATGTAAATATATTAAACAGAAAAAAAGTTATAAAAATAACATTTAATTATTAGATGAGTTCGTCACGCATTCACTTATGTACTTATGTAGTTAGTCTCCATTTTCGGATTTCACATATTTTGATGTAACTCTTTTTCTACAGAAACAAAATTCATTTTTTTTTAAATGTAGCTAAAGAAGTGTTCTATTTAACAGTAAACTATTTGAAATTTGGTTGAGAACTGAATTAGTGGTGAAGCTTGAAAGTTGCCGAAATTCACTCAATGTCGGAATATATTCAACCACTGTTGTGATTGAATGATAAACAAAATGTTTTTGTTACTGTAAAAAAAATTCATCAATATTAATAAGGTCAACTAAAAATATCAAGCATTTAGAAACGTCATTTTTCATACTCGATAAGAAATTTTCATGTGAAATATATTGTTATGTTAAAAGATGTTGAAATAACGAAAATGAACCGCTTTCTTTTCATTGGTTTAAATGTTTGCTTTATATGTTGAGCTTATGAAATGTTGTGGAGTAGTTTTCGCACTGAAGGTTATAATCGTGCTATATCGGTTGCTAATCGACTTAACGCACCCAAAATGTTAGGAACATGGTTATCTTCCACTGAAAGTTGACTCCTTAGTATTCGCCTAACTGCCAACTAATATCAACTGCCTAGTTGTTCTACTGAACTCCAACAGAACTCTAAAGAACTCCTATGAACTTCTCAAGAACTTTTTGTTAACTTTTATTAATATAGGAGGGAGAGTCCATTATCTGAGGAATAGGTGTGTTTCCCCATAACATAAATATTCACATTTACACGTATTTTTCGTCCATTTATTGATAAATTTAGGTTAATATTTTCTGTACGATATTGAAAGCTAAAATTTATTTGCATGTAAGTTCAAAAATGCATTTATAAATAAAATACAAAAATTGTTGTTTGTGATTAAGCCTCGTAAAAATTAAATTCGGAGACAAGTAAATTCGACTTAAGTCGTTTTCCGATGTACTGGAACAAATAACCTTCGTAAGGTGAGGTATGCCTGTATATATAAAATGATAGACCGACAATTTAAGCTGTATTAAAATACCAATTTTTGAATTATAGACAGACAATTGTATTACAACATCTATATTTAAATAATAAATTGATTAATACTTCTTCTTCTATGTGATGTGACCCATCAAGACGTAGGCGATCATAGTCTCTCCCTAGTGGCTCTTAGTAAGCATTTTTCCCCACCTAAACTCAGCTCTGTCATCTACTTGCTTAAGTATGTTAAGTATGTTACGCGCTAAGTATTGATTTTATCAGGTATTATTACTGTTTCTCGTTTGAACTGCGGTTGATACACGCTTCTGTTTCGAGACATGACCGACTAGGCAGAAGATTTTCTCGTAGTAGTTGTCATTATTTTCTTCGGTAGACTGGTTGCCAGCAAATGCTATAGAACCTAATCTGTCTTGCTATTTAACCCATAGCTGGAGGGAGAAGAGTATTTGCACGTAAGTAAATCCAACAAATCCAACTGGAATTCAAACTCGGCTTTCCGAGCTGATATCCACTGCACCACAACGTATGAGAGTATTTACACATGTGTACGTATGTATGCATGTATATATATATATATATATATATATATATATATATATATATATATATAATGAAATGTCCCTCAGTTTGTATTTGATCGCTTTTTCTCTGGAAAAATCTTTTCACTGATTGTGTGCCTATTATTAAAATTTACACAGGATCAAACAATAAAAACTTGTACTAGTCACCGTGAAACCAAAACACTGCGCTTCCTCTGGTTAACTCTCACAACAGACCTCAAGGGGAATGACTATATAGAATCCATAGCTAAATCCGCTGCTAGAAAAGTTGGTTCTCTGTGTAGGCCGGGAAGTTTTTTTCCGTCTGAAACAATTCTGCACATATATAAATCTACCATCCGCCTGTGCATTTAATACTGGTGCCATATCTGGTCGGGTGCTTCTGCTATCCACGTAGGAGTCCTTGACAAAATCCAACGGAGAATCTGTCATGTGATAGATCCCGACTTGGCAGCTCGGATACAGTCACTTTCTCAACGGCGCAATGTGGTTTCCCTGTGTCTTTTCTACAAATACTTTCACGGCTTCTGCTCCGATGAACTTAGCTCCCTGGTGCCCCCTATATATAAATTTATTCCAGCCACAAGATTAGCAACTAGGTCCCACCCTTTAACTCTGAAACCAATAAATTGTAAACGCAAATTCTACTTCATCGGTTTCTTATCTGGCACTTCCCACCTGTGGAATTCCCTTCCATTTACTTGCTTTCCCGACAGCTCCAATCTCCAAGAATTTAAATATAAAGTCAATAGTCATCTACTATCTCACTAACCTGCATCCTCTCTCTCATGCTCCTTTCTCCGTCCACTCCACTCTCATCCATATTCTCAACCTTCTCTTACTCACTTCCTGACACTCCCTATAACCTGACACTCTTTCTCATAACTTTCCTCCTATGTAACCTCCTGCAAAACAGTGGCAATAAAATGCCTTGCTTGGGGCGATATGATTATAAAAAATATTCTGTATTGTGTAGTGCGATGATTCTTCATCTTCTTCTGTGTGCCATGTCCATTCAGAACGTAGACAATCATGGCCTTCCACATCTTCCTATCCCTTGTAGCTCTTAATACCCTTTCTCTTGTTACCCCTTCCAAGCCCTGCTCTGCCATCCACTTGTTAAAGCCCATAAATCTATAATATAAATCTATAGAAACTGCTGTGGACACAAAGTGGGGGTTCCGTTTACGTAAACATAATTATATAGAATTGATCCCCACTTTATATCCACATCGTAATTTTTTTATTAGTTTATAAAAGAATCCATCTCTTCTCAATACTGATTAGCTACACAGGCATGTTTTTGGGGTATATTTTTCTTCTAACCTGTCACTGTTTCTCATAACTTTCCTTCTATATAACCCCCTGCAAAACAGTGGCAATAAAATGCCTTGCTTGGGGCGATATGATTATAAAACATTCTATATTATTGTAATGTGGGTACAAAGTGGGGGATCAATTCTACATCACAATCAATATATAAATTGGTCCCTCACCTTATGGCCACATTCATCCTTCTCTTACCTACTTTCTGACACCCCCTATAACCTGTCACTCTTTCTTATAACTTTCCTCCTATGTAACCCCCTGCAAAACAGTGGCAGTAAAATGCCTTGTTTGGGGCGATATGATTATAAGAAATTCTATATTATCATAATGTGGATACAAAATGGGGGATCAATTCTACATCACAATAAATATATAAATTGATCCCTCACTTTATGGCCACATTCATCCTTCTCTAACCTACTTTCTGACACACCCTATAACCTGTCACTCTTTCTTATAACTTTCCTCCTATGTAACCCCCTGCAAAACAGTGGCAGTAAAATGCCTTTTTTGGGGCAATACAATTATAAAAAATGATGTGACACTGTGGGTCTAACTGATTATTATTATTATTATTATTATTATTTCATTGTACTTCTGCCCATGCGTAGTTGAAGAAATTTCCTCGAGAAATTTCTTTTATTTTTCTACAACTAAATCAGGCTGAAATTCTTACTCAGGGCTATTGTCACTCGGTATTCATTTGAGTGACACGATCGGACTGTCTGATTCCCTGGAAGAGCATCGGCAGACGACATACGTTTTTGGTTCTTTGATCAATTTAGTGATTCGCTAACAACCGCGACAAACAATTCTTGAGCACATACGCACATTGTGTGATTAAAAGTAAGTTTGCATTTCATTCAGTTGAAGAGTAATTTAATCGAAACTTTAGAAAAGATTTTATCATAATGCTTAATATAACCTGTTTGTCTCAGAAAGCTTGGAAAAATTTGACACATCGTCGAAATTTAGTTAAAAGTGATAAATGTTAATGAGGTTTAAAGTGAGAATTGAAAGGTATATCCGGAAAGATGAAAGAAGGATACTGAAAAAAAACTAATTTTGGGTTTTCAAATATAATATGGGAAGACTGGAATAACAGAGATTTAATTAAATTATTTTCCATTAGCTGATTGCATTATGGCGTGCACACAATAGAAATATTTGGATCAAATACATTTCCAGTATGACTCTTTTGACAGAACAAATTAATCTGTTATAACGCGACTCGTCAAATAAAAAATGAACTTGCAAGTTTTCGATCGGGATAATATTAAGTAGGGAACAAATTTTAATGAACCAATCCTTTACAAGACTATGCAGAAGCATAAATACGATATTGTACTGAAAGGTTCGTATGGTGCGAATAAGGACTGGGTATAGTAGGAACATTGAGGACACAATCTAGTATATTCATACTGAAAGAAAATACTTCCATTGGACGCACTGCTAATAATTCTTTTGGTCGAATTCCATGAGTTTTCATAGCTAGCCTTAGCCTTTAGAAGTTCATCTTATTTGCTTTTCTTCGTTGTTTTTTGTGCGGTAGTAACCTAAATAGGGTAAACCCTATGAAACGAGTGAGAGATAATTAAATAAACAAACAGATGTAAACAGATTGTTGTAGATGCATAGATATCTTCTTCTTCTTCTATGTGCCCTGTCCCTTCAGGACGTAAGCGATCATGGATCTCCACGTCTCCCTATCCCTTGTGGCTCTTAGTATGTTTGCTCCTGGCAACCCCCGTTCCGTCATCCACCTGATCAGACTCTGCAGATATGTTATCCGCTGCCTTCCTCTGTCTCTCCTTCCTTCTATCTGACCAGTCAGTATCAGGTTCTCCAGGCTCTCCTTCCTCATTGCATGTCCCAGGAACTTCAGTTGTCTCTTCCTGATGCTCAGCATCAATTTCCTTTTTGTTGCCATTCTTTCTAACACTTCGTCGTTGCTTGTATGCTCAGTCCACGATATCCGTAGCATCCTTCCGTAGAACCACATTTCGGCCGCTTCCAGTTTTGTCCTCATTTTCGATGATATTGTCCAGCATTCACAGCCGTACTGAAGAACTGACATCACGTAGCAGTCTAGCACTCTTTTCTTCGTTTCTATTGAGATCTTCCTGTGTGTTAGTATTTTGCTCATCTTCTGGAACGCGTCCTTTGCCATGCCAATTCGCCTTCGGATGTCCGTGTCGCACTTTCCATCTCCTGTTAGAACACTTCCTAGGTACTTAAATTCTTGGACTTGTTTGATTATGTTATCCCCCACCTGTATTTGGCATTTTGGGTTGTATCTTTTGCTGATGACCATAAAAAAAATCATGGCAGATATGAACAAATTAAAATAGATATAAAGTGGCGGAAACGAGAGAGACAAACATGAAAAAAATTGTAATGCAAAAAGAGTCATGAATAGATTATCTATCTATCTATCTATCTATCTATCTATCTATCTATCTATCTATCTATCTATCTATCTCATGCTGTTTGTATATATCTATCTCATTCTGTTTTTATCTATATCTTATCTGTTCATTTCTATCTATCTATCTATCTATCTATCTATCTATCTATCTATCTATTACACAAATAATGGCTGGTTTCAGAAACATAATTTTATTTAGAAATTAGTCAAAGTACAAGCCTTGAGCATCTATGCATCCCTGCCATCGATCGACGGGATTATTTATTCCTCCTTGATAAGAAATTATCGTCTATGATGCAACGAAATCTTTAAGAACTAATTCTATCTCTGCTTTGGACCTAAAATTTATACCATCTAAAAATTTACTTAAGTGCTTTAAAATGATAATCAGTGAGTGAAAGTCCAGAAGACTACTGAGGATTCTAATTTTGTGAGTTTTTGCAACTTCATTCTTGCAACATGTGGCCGCGCATTAACGTGGAGTAGAATTGGACCACGTCGATTCACCAATATAGGTTTCATTTTTTGTAGGCATGCATGAATTTCAGCAAGCTGTTTGTAGTAGATCTCTGTATTAATACTCTGATTGGCTCCCTGAAAGCTGTAGTGGATAACAATAATTGCAGACACTCAAACAGTCACTATAATATTTTGCTGATGCAGCTTTCTCTTTGGGAAATGTTTGGGTGGGGGACTCACACAATCATGTCATTGACCTTATCGTTTATGGTTATCATAAAGGATCTACTTTTCATCACAAGTGATTATTCGGTCAAGAAAGGAGTTATTGGTATTACACAGAAATATCGTTTGTGGTTTTCATAAAGGATCTACTTTTCATCATAAGTGACTATTCGGTCAAGAAAGGAATTATTGGTATTATAAAAAGGGTATCATGGCTGAGACTAAAAACTACAATTATACCTACTTAGAGCCAAACACGAAGCAAAAGCTAAAATAAAAGGGCTGAAAAAATACAGGCAGATAAACAGACGCACACATAAACATCTTGCTATATATATATATATATATATATATATATATATATAGTGAAAATGTTTCATTTATAAATGAGTTTAGATTTAGATTTAGATAGATATGGTAAACTCTTGTATCCCAAGTCTGTGAGTTTTTGCAACTTCATTCTTGCAACATGTGGCCGCGCATTAACGTGGAGTAGAATTGGACCACGTCGATTCATCAATATAGGTTTCATTTTTTGGAGGCGTGCATGAATTTCAGCAAGTTGATTGCAGTGATAACACTAATTGCAAACCACCAGACAGTCACCATAATCTTGTTCTTATGCAACATTGACTTTCGGAAATGTTTGGGGGGCTCATCACGATCAAGATATTGACCTGATTATTTACGGTTATCATAAAGGATCCACTTTTCAACAAAAGTGACTCTTCGGTCAAGAATGGAATCATTGGTGTTAGGCAGAGAGAGTATCGAGCACATTTCAAAACGCCTAGGTTTTTGATTTTTAGTGAGATCATGAACAATCCAGTTATCGAAATTTTTCATCTTTCCAATACACTACAGTTGCTGTACTGCTGGCTCCATGCGTCTGAGCCATTTCTCTAACACTTTGACGTGGGTTTTGCCCAATAACTGCTTGCAATTGCTCGTTGTCAAGACTTCATGACCATCCTCTATCTTCTGCATCTTCAAGACTCTCGTCCCCAGTACGGAATTACTGAAACTACTTTCGTACTTGTGGACCCATCTTCCCATGCTCTGTTGTCAGAAGTTTGGGAGATGCTGTGCCTAAGTTTGGACTCATGCAAGAAAAGTAAACGATGATCTTGTTTTATCATGTTTATAATTCAAAATTTCCAAGTTTTAAGAATAGTTCTATCTGAAAATAAGTTGAGAATTATTAAATGGCACCCATTAAATATTATGTATACCAAAATTCACTTAATATATATCGTGAATAATATATTAAAATTGATTTTCAAAATACAACAATTCCAGCGACCATTATTTTTGTAACAACCTAATGTCTGTCTATCTATCTATCTATCTATCTATCTATCTATCTATCTATCTATCTATTAATTTCTTTATTTTTAAGTTTTTTCGAATACTAGGTGAACTGTATCAGATATATATAATTTTTGTAGTCATTACCATAGAGAAAATTTTGTTGGCTACATTAAGCAATCTTTTAGAGCACTGAGATTCAATTTAATCTAAAGTGATGTCAGCTCTTACCATATAATATTAGTTTCATTTAACAGGATCGATACTGCTCTAAAAAGGGTTGATCGTTAAAAGGCCGTCATTCACAAATTATTATCCCGTAACACTTTCAATTTATATATATTTTTTAATAATCATTTCATCCCAAATGCGACAAGACAGCCACTGGATACATGAAAGAAGAGCGAGAAAAAAGAGGAACAAGATACAGTGGGTGTTAGAGAAAATATAAGAGAACGATGGCAATACTAGTGCGCAAGGCTTTACGTGAAAGTTGAGTAAGAAGTAAGAAGAACAATATGCAGGTGAGTTCGGAGGTTAAGAGAGAGATGTCAACCAGGGAAATCAAAATGGCAATTTACGTTGGAGATCGTAGCTATCAATGAAGCAAGTATACAGAAGGGACTTCCACAGGTGGGAATTGCAAGAAAAGAAACAGCCTGAGTAGAAATGATTGTTACATTTCACTGTTTTGGATGTAAAATGGTTAGGCCTATTTGCCAATCTCGTAGTCCTAGCACATTCATGTAGCGAGGGCATCAGGAGGATTGGTTATAGCTTGTACAAGCCAGTTTTGTTGTTACGGCACTGCTATATATATATATATATATATATATATATATATATATATATATATGACAGATTAAATAAATTGCAAACATTATGTCTGATTATTTTTAATAAAATCCGTTAATACTCACGAATAATATTTCGCGTATTATAACTGAAAGATGTCAGAAATGAGCTGTAACGTTGACAGATGTTATTATCATTCATTTATTAAGGTACCCAAGTACTTTCAACCTTATTCATTGTGTTCAGCTCATTCTGAGACCTTTCAATTATAATGCGCAAAAGATTATTAAGTGAGTGACTGACATCTATCACCCACATAGAAGTGACAACAGCATTTCCCCATACACACTCACACATTTATATAAAATATCCACACACACACACGCATAACAAAATCTAGTTACATTTGAACGATTAAATCGGAAATGTATTCTACAAACCTTTTTTTCCATATATACACATATACATTTAAGGAAATTAACGAATTTTAACGAAACTTGGTTTTAAACAACCTACAATTTGAAATGAATTGTTTGAACATTATTTTTTATCGATACCTGCGACCCCTATGTAGATAGTTTCGAATCATGCCGAATGACACACATTTTTGTAATAAAAATTTATCGTAAATAATCAGGTCAGTAGATATAAATATATAATGCTGTTTAATTAAAAAAAACAAAATATCTACTTAAATATGAGTATCGATAAAAAATAATGTTCAAACAATTGATTTCACTTATACATTTATATTAACCAAATTTACCATCTAACATACACACTCACAGACAAGCGTTTCTGCATAAACGCACACATACACTACCACACGCTTTACCGTTCAGAATATACATCATACATATTTAAAATGACCTATTGCTTTAACACTCGTGACACGTGTATGACAGTTAACAGACTGACTGATGACCCTCAGTTTTCTTACACGAAATTCCCGAATGCCCTCGTATGGTTGTTAAATTCTACTCACTCTTTGTTTTTACCTCACTCTATCTGTTGATAGTTGAGAGGTCTAACCAACCCCATTTCCTCTGGTAACATGCAGTCTTTTGCTCCTCTCGCTGTCTCTCTGTTTCCCGTCGCTAGTAACCACTGTCTTATAGAGATAATCATTACTTGTCTTGTCAGCGTTATATAAAAATAAAATTAATAAAGAACCTATGGCTTAGATTTAATGAATGACCTTTTTTCTCAGGATCATTTAACTTGTTTCTTGAAAGATCCACTCCATTAAGCTGATTTTTTTACCAAGACATAATTGCCAAAGAAATTTTTGTGACGCGACGCTGGCATGTTTCTTAGGAAGATATCAGTTGACAGCTAGTATCGCTACAGAAGCCATCCTGAAAAACTGGACGAAAAAAGCCGTGTTCTTTCAAAGTTAAATTTCTGCACTCATTGCAACACTGTAAACCGACAAAAACAATTTTGGGGTCTTGGAAAAGGTTAGATGTTCAATATTTTGAACTGGAAACGTTCAATATTTAAATCTGGAAACGCTCAATATTTAAAAATGGGAACGCTAAAATATTTCCCTCTTTAAATTAATAGTAATACTTTATTTATTGTCAGATGAAAGATTTTATAGAAAGTCTTTACTTTCGAGGAGTGGCTGTTGGACTTTTTGTGTCCATTGTGTACTGTGCAGACCCCCATGAGTCAACCCATTTTATACTTCACTAATAGAAGTCTTAACCAATCAGGAAGCTCAAAATATTCAATGCGACGTGTATAAGATGCGGCCATTTTTTTCCGAGTATTGGAGTTCATATCCGATTTTGGAGAGTGTCTAATTCGTGAGTGATAATCTTTGACGTTGTTTCACTGAACAGATTACGTGCGGCGAGGATACTCTATATCCATTTACTATGACGGACATGGTCAACAGATGTCAAGAGGATACTCTATTTTCAGGAACGTTGTCAGTATTACCTTCAATCTCTTACTTTGTGACCATCATGGACTGTTGTTGCTATATGATATACATTCGGGAGATTGATTCTCTATTATAATCAATACATAAACTGATCACTATTCGTTTTCCATACATTATGACGAATTTTACCAACAGTAGCTGGAGCGGGAAAAACCTGCATTGCTGTTAAGGCGCCTGCTACAGAGAGCTAGTCTTTATTTGAACTGATCTAATCAAGCCGCCGGTGAAGAAAAAATTTAATTTCGAACACAATTTTGTCTGGAGATCTCGACTTGGCAGTTCAGATACAGTTACATTTACACCGGCGCAATGTGGCTTCTCTTTGTCTCTTCTACAAATATTTCCACAAGAACTACAATTATACCTACTTAGAGCCAAACCCGAAGCAAAAACTAAAATAAAAGGGCTGAAAAAAATACAGACATACAAGCAGATAACAGACACACACAAACATCTTGCCTTTTATATATATTATCGATTTTCTGCACTATTGTAAGAACTGCAACCTTGAAACGTCTGAATATCGTGTTTTATGTCTTTGTCTATGACTGTATCAAATTTGATTAAAATCGGACCACTCTTTCTATAACCTGATTTTTTCGATTATCGATTTTCGATATTTATCGGGAGTACTTCGACACAAAAACTAGCTAAGAACACTCGCAGACGCTTATAGTACAACTGTGTAAATTTTCAAGAAAATCGCCGTTTTGGAGTCCATAGGTAACGGACACATACACACACACACTCACTCACACACACACAAACACATAGACACACACAAAGTTCCATTTATAAATAAGTTTAGCACATTTCACCCCAAGCAAGCAAGCAAAGCAGAACCGCCACTACTAGTTACACACAGAGAGAAAGAGAGAGACAGAGTGAGAAAAAACCATGGTACAGGGTATTTCAAAGAAAGGATAAGAGAAGGAGGCTACTCAAGAAAAAAGATGACAATTGACGCAGTGTTTAAACTTTTGAATATTGTAGCTATCAGGAAAACAAGCAAACGGAAAGGAGTTCTACAAACAGTAAGTGCGAGAAAATAAACTATTAGAGTAGAAGAGATCGTTACATGTATTTCGACGGTAAAATAGGGAATCTTGATGCCAATTTAGTCAGTCAGTCAGTTAAGTGCCATGCGCGATACACGCTTGGGCGATCATGTCTCGAAAGAGACATGACTGACTGACTGATTATCCCGCAGTAGATTACTTTCTGCGGTAGACTGGTTGCCGACCAAGGCTATAGAACCCAATCTGTCCTATTATTTAACCCATAACTGGAGGAGAGAGACGGATTAATACCTTTCCCAAGGGTATTTGCGCGTAAGTGAAGGCAATGAATTCTGGTGGAATTCGAACTCGGTTCCCCGATTTCTAGTCCCTAGCCGATATCCACTGCGCCACAACGCATATCCAGCCAATTTAGTAGCACTCGTAAATACAGGAACCAGGGAGAAAGCTCATCAGAGTAGTTGACATGAAAATATTTGTTGGAAGCCGCATCAGGTAGGTGAGAAAATTGAGTTAAATTGAGATAGCTAAATTATCTGGAAGTGTCATGCCTCATGGTGTGTCAACAATCTACTCCAGTTATGGAAAGAAAGGGTTCAGTTCAAAAATGTTATCACCTGACGAAGGTCGGAACGTAAAATGGCCGAAACGTCGTAAATATGTCAATAAAGATAAGGACAGCATTTCGAACAATGTAAGCAACATAAATAAGATTTAGGGGATATAACAAAAAGACAAAATTCATAAAGAGCTACAAAAGACGTGAAATTGTGAAGAGACATCACCGCCAACGTCCTGAAGGGACACGGCACATCGAAGAAGAAGCGTTATTTTAGGAATAAATTTTGCTAATACATTTACCACGATACGCAGTGCTTTGAAAACAACTTACTTTAGTGTGAGTAGGTCTGCGTTTTTTTTTAAGTGAGTGAGTGAGTGAGTAAGCTTTGTTTAATGGCATATCAATCTCTATGTGTTATTTAATGCCAAAAAGATAGGGTTTTAAGGTATTTCTTTAATGTTTGGTTATAATGAGAAGGATGATTTAGTCAGATTTTAATAAATTTTGTTTTTATTCTTTATTTATTTTAGAAAACTGAAAGTGTCTTCTATTTTTGTATTAAAAAAAGTTTTGCTGAGAATTTTTCCTTCAAAAATGTGTTATGGTAATATTTTCTTAAAAATGTATTGTTGGTAATAATTTTCCTTTAAAAAATGTACATTTTTCTATAAAAATCCATTTTCATGCATATATATATATATATATATATATATATATATTTCTATAAAAGTGTATTTCTATACTTTCATAGTGTTTTGACCCCAGTTTGGGGGTTAACTATTTGCCCATAGCTGTGACCCTGACAGGGTGGACCTGAGAACAACAGCAATTAAGAGGTGGTTCCATGCTCCTCACAACCTCCCAATCAGAGGTCTTGCTGCTGAATGCAGTTTACCCTCATGCCCAGGACCTTAAAGAGAGAGAGAGAGAGAGAGAGAGAGAGAGAGAGAGAGAGAGAGAGGTTTCAGAAAAAAGAAAGGGAGATGACCATGATCAACACTTAAGATTTTCACTCGCCATCATTGCAGTGTGGGATTTGATAACTCCTTATGAAACAGAGTAAGAAAATCAATATTCTTGCTCGAAAGTAATGCTATTTCATTAAGTACTTTTTAATGTAACATCTTGGTGTCTTCATTTTTAACGAATTTACAAAAATACTTTGAAAGCCGAACTCACATTTTAGAACATCGCATACGTATTTTCTAAGCTTCTGTAATATCGAGAAATTTAAAAGAAGCCTTTAAATTATCTAAGACTTCTTAATTAGTGTTATTCAATGTTTAAGAAAAGGAAAAAAAATAATTTTCTATGTTAACCGAATCATTAAATCAATTTGTAAATATACTAGCGTATTTGTAACACTCTTATACATCTCTTATATATACACGTTGCTAACCAGTATATTGCATTGTATATTAAAAAGAATATGATTTTATATAAAAAGGTGTACGACATTATTTTCGATTGTCTCGTTTTTTTATTAAAATGAAATTGTAAATTAATTATATCTTCTTCTTCTTCTTCTTCTTCTTCTTCTTCTTCTTCTTCTTCTTCTTCTATGTGCCCTGTTCTTTCAAAACGTAGGCGATCATGGCTTTCCACGTCTCCCTATCCCTGGTGTCTCTTAGCACACCTTCTCCTGTTGCACCATGCAATCCTCGTTCCATCATTCACCTGATTAGGTCCTTCAAATATGTTATCCGTTGCTTTCCCCTGTCTCTTTTCCCCTCTATCTGACCTGTTATCATCAGGTTCCTTGCATTCACTTACGCACAAATACCCGTGGGAAAGGTATTAATCCGTCTCTTCCCTCCAGTTACGTGTTAAATAATAGAACAAATTGGGTTCTATAACCTTGGCTGGCAACCAGTCTACCGCAGAAAGCAATGGCAACCTGTTGCAGGATAATCTTCTGCCCAATCAGTCATCCCATAATTAATACAAAAAAATTAATTTAAAATCAACTTTTAATTACAAATGGATGACCATTCTCTACCATGACACTTAGCCTCCCGCTAAGAATTTGCAAGTCCCGGGCCAAGAAATCGATTCCAAAAATCTACCTTTTTTAATAGATTTATCCCAGATCTTCGTGTTTTTTTTTTTTTTTTTTTTTTTTGCTGTTTTCAAAATTGAAGAAACTGAAGAAACAAAGATTTGTTGACATCTTTGACATCCGGGAAACACGTGACTACAATGTTGAAAGTTTTCCCTGAACAAACATTTCCAAGAATATTCCCAGGATATTCTCCTAATTGGAATAATCCGAAGATGGAAGCAACCAACAGTTACCAGGTAGGTGAATTTTGCTTTGACGGGGCCAGTTCTAGATTTAAATTGGCACATTTAGTTCTTCACTACGAATTTAATCCTGGCTATGAAGACAAACCTATTTGCGGCAGCAAGGATTCTGATCTGGAGATTATAGGTTTTGAGGAACGTGGAACAACCTCTTAATTGCCGTTGTTTTCAGGTTCACCCAAAAGCGAGGTGGTAGTATTTGTTAGGATCTTAGCTGTCCGCAAATATGAATCGTCAGAAAAAAAAAGCAAAACACACACACACACACACACACACACACACACACACACACAATGAAAATAGAACAATAATTTTTACAGTAAAAATATGAGCAATACATTTTTATATGAACAATGTTTTCAACAATAAATATTCGAATTAAAATTGCAAATATTACATTATTTACATAGTTCAAACTTTTGTTCCCATCATTATTGTTATGTTTACGACGTTTCCGCCGTTGTACGCCCCGGCATTCCTCAGGTGCTAAGAATTTTTAACATCTCAGAAGTATAGACAAATACATATTTATAGTAAAATTACAACCACTGATACACTTTATATCAAATTACAAAAAATATTACGTTACAAAAAATATATTTTATTTGTAGTTGAAGTCATACAATTCTGTTCAAAATGAGTAAAGTTTGGCATTAAATAATCCTTAGAGGTTGATATGCACATTTCGGAGGTTCTATACACAGCAGAGGAAACAGAAATTTGGAAAATTGTGTTTCTAAGAGAAATTAAGTGAAACAGATATTCCAAGGAATAGCATGAAGAATCAAAACAATCTATCCACGTGGGTTAAATAAAAATTTTGTTTTGAGAAAAAATACAAACAATACATATCTATAGTAAAATTATCAACAATGCATATTCATATTAAAATTATCAACAATGCATATTCATATTAAAATTATCAACAATACATATTCATATTAAAATTATCAACAATGCATATTCATATTAAAATTATCAAAAATGCATATTTTATATTGCAATTGCCAACAACACATTCATAACAAAATGACAAACAACCCATTTTCTCTAGTTAAAAGCATAAAATTGCTTTCAAAATATATCTTAAAGATGATTGGAAAGTAATATCCAATTCTAAATCAAAAATAATTATAAATCATAATTGAACAGGTGAAGAGGCTCATCCCTTGTTCCCTGTTTAGGATGTGGTTTCTGGCTTTCTCTTTTTCAATCTTTTCTATCTTATTTTTTTCAATTGCAGTAGATAGACTAAACTATCGCCCGGTTCACACTCCACCCACATCTATTGAACAGGTGAAGAGGCTCATCCCTTGTTCCCTGTTTAGTATGTGGTTTCCGGCTTTCTCTTTTTCAATCTTTTCACACTTTTCTCTCTTATGTTTTTTTTCAATTGCAGTAGATAGACTAAACTATCGCCCGGTTCACACTCCACCCACATCTATTGAACAGGTGAAGAGGTTCATCCCTTGTTCCCTGTTTAGTATGTGGTTTCCGGCTTTCTCTTTTTCAATCTTTTCACTCTTTTCTCTCTTATGTTTTTTTTCAATTGGAGTAGATAGACTAAACTATCGCCCGGTTCACACTACACCCACATCTATTGAACAGGTGAAGAGGCTCATCCCTTGTTCCCTGTTTAGGATGTGGTTTCCGGCTTTCTCTTTTCCAATCTTTTCACTCTTACGTAGCCCCCTGCACGTCAGTGGCATTACCGCCTTGCTCGGGGTGATATGATTAAAAAAATATATATATAATAATTCTGCTTTTTCTTTCCTTAGTTACTTAAGAACTTAGTTACTTAGTTCCTTCTTCCGTTACGCCACTGAAGAAAGATAACACACTTACTCTCTACACGAGCTTTTCCTTCCCCTTTATCTTTTTCTAAACATTACTCTCCTCAGCCTTTCTCTCACCTTTGCCAAACGGAAGGGTAGTAAAGAATGAGAGACTAGGAGGTGAGAGCATATAGCATTCCCGTAGCAGTAGCAGCTTAAGCTGGTGGTTGTACCACTAATTGTGTGTGTGTGTGTGTGTGTAGATTTGTTTGTTTTTTAGGCTTAACGACCTATCAATCCTTATGGAATCATTTTAAGGTCATAACCAATGATTTTTGGGTAAGGTTATTTTATTTTTACAACATTTTTCTTTTTCACGATTCATTGGGATTTGTTTTTAAGAGCAGGGTCCCCAAGTCCTACCCTTGTTATTTAACCCATAACTGGAGGGAATGGACGGATTAATACCTTTCCCAAGGGTACCAGTGCTTAAGTGAATACAGGGTATTCAGCTGGAATTCGAACTCGGCTCACCGATTTCTCTTTCCGAGCCGATATCCATTGCACCACATCGCACATCCGTCACTATACGCTTAGAGCACTTGGTATTCCCAAGCGGTCACCCATCTAAGTACTGACCAGGCTCAACGTTGCTTAACTTCGGTGATCGAGCGAGAACAGGTGTATTCAACGTGATAGGCCGTAAGCCCGTGTGTGTAGATGTGTGTGTACTGTACAATATAGTAAAAATAGGTAGGTTAGATTTAATAACGAAATTTCTAGCCTCTACACCCTTGGCTATTACTCAGATGTTTTTTCTGTTTACAATAGACACAAGAGCCATGATTTTTCAGTAATAAAAAAGAAAACATTTTCTCTTTCAAAATCTCTCACAAAATAGCGTACAGTATTTTTGCTATGCTCTGTGCATACGCCGCTTAATATAATATAAGATTACAGTAAAGTAGCTTCTATAGACATTACTTTTATAGATATTTTAATAAAATTACACTCTGTGTTATCGTTATTTTATTATTCAATACGTTTATGTTTGGAGACGTTACTATCATTTGTAGTATGACAAAGCAAAATTTTTCCAGGAAATCATAATTATCCTTCCGTGGAAATTTCACGGGTTCCGCTAGTTAACTATAATTTTAGATATGATAGGATGGCGTTTAGCATGAAGTTTTACTTATAGTTCGATATAGGCACCAAATTTTGGTACCAGGTTGTCGAGCAACCCAGAAATCGCGTCCGTAAGGGCTTCGGTGATGCTTAGTAAACTGGCTTTGTATCCAAAATGCTTTTAGTCGTTTGGATCCGATTTTTTGGTGTGAAATTTTACTTTGTGTTTTAGTTAACTTTTGGATGATATAGGGTGTGTATCCTATACTTCTTTAACCAAACCCAAAGAAAAAAATTGACAGGGTGTCAAGTCAGAACTCTTGGTTGGCTAGTCATACATAAAACAGGTTGTTACTTTTCAGTCAGCCTGTAGTTGAAGTCATAAAATTATATTCAAAATATTTAATTTTTTAATTAAATAATTAATCGTGATTTTTGTGCAACTAAACAAAATCTAAACCTATTTATAAATGGAACTTTGTCTGTGTGTGTGTGTCTCAGTGTGTGTGTGTGTGTGTGTGTGTGTGTGTGTGTGCGTTACTTATAGTCTCTGAAACGACTGAACCGATTTTCTTGAAAATTTACACAGCTGTACTATAAGCGTCTGCGAGTGATCTTAGCTAGGTTTTGTGTCGAGGTACCCCCGATAAATATCGAAAATCGATAATCGAAAAAATCGGGTTATAGAAGGAGTGGTCAGATTTTAATCAAATTTGATACACTCATAGACAAAGACATAAGAAACGACATTCAGAATGTTCAAGGTTGCATTTCTTACAATAGTGTAGAAAATCGATAATATACACCGAGTCTGATCAAAATCAGTTTTTCAGCCCTTCTATTTTGGTTTTTGCTTCGGGTTTGGCTCTAAGTAGGTATAATTGTAGTTCTTAGTTTCAGACATGATGCCGTTTTCTCAGAGGACTTATTTAGCCTTCAAAATTCAATTTATGACAACAAAAAAACGATACCAGGAAATGAAAATTTGACTTACATCCATTCATTTTTCTTTCAGTCTACGGTTTCGCTTTAACTGGAAACAACTATTGCGTTTTAGTCTTTCGTGCAAACGTCCAAAGAGTCTGAGCTCCAGGACCATAGATTAGTTTTAATGCTTTCATTACACCCGAGCAACGCCAAGCTATACTGCGAATTATTTTTTAATAATAATCAATAGTTTTGTGTTATGTAATAATACAGCTAATACATTTTTCTACTTCTAAAAGAAATGCTTTAAATCACATGGTTCTAAAGAATTTAAAAAATAATTCCGGAAAGAAAGCGTTAAATTATGTATATAATTAGGATAATTGTAAATAATTTCAGATTAAAATATACTAGCTCATTATATTCTGGTTTGGCCAAAGACCTATTTGGATAATATTAGGAACGTTTATTTTTAATTATTTTTATTCAAAATGAACGCTTTTCATCGTATTGTTTCTGTTGTCATAAAAAATTTCATAATTGGTGTATTTTTAGTAGAGAGGCACATTTTCAGCATATAAGTTTAAAAATTAAAAATAAATAAACTCGGACGTAAGAAATAGAAATATTTATGAAGAAGGTGGTGTGAATGATTGAACGTGTCAAAAATGATTTGCGAAATTTCCTCAAAATCTAGCAAATTATTTTGTTGTTATGTTTACCGTTTTGAGGTGTGAATTTTATTTCAATTACAGAAAAAAATATACTGGATCGTATTCAAATGCTTCGAATCTGAAACAAATTAAGATGGACAAGAGTAAGTGGAGTAAGTGTACATTTTTAAACAACGGTAAAAAGAAATCGTGTATTAAGCGAAACGAAACATCACAAACCGGTGTAAAAGCCTACGCACCATCCAAAAAAAAAAAAAAAAAATGTCATACTGCGTTTCTGGTGTGAATGGAAAGGAAAGTCTACTTTGTGCTTCCTCTCTACTGTGAAAGATATCTTTTTCATTTCAAGGCGATAATTCCCCTAAGACGCAAAATTTATTAAGTGGAAGAATACTGAGAAAAAAAAAAGGACAATAAAAGAACAGATTTCAGAAATACGGATGTTAGGGAATGGCGTTGCATTTGATGATCGTGGTTAGCAGGGAAGCAAGAAATCTGGAAGAGAGTTCCACAACCGTGAACTGCGAGAAAAGAAACTATTAAAATAGAACTTACGGTTTCATGTAACTATTTCGACAGGAAAACAGTAAGACCAATTACCAATCTAGCCAGTAAGACCAATTACCAATCTAGTCAGTTAAATGACATACCTAATATACGCTTGTGCGATCATGTCTCAAAAGAGACATGACTAAATGAGCAGAAGATTTTCTACTGTAGGTTGCCATTATTCCTGTGTTAAACTGGTTGCCAACCCAATTTGTCGTGCTATTCAACCCATAGCTGGAGACAGAAGAGACGCGTTAATACCTTTCCAAAGGGTATTTGTTTGTAAATGAATGCAACGAATTCGACTAAGAATTCGAACTCGGCATTCCAATTTCTCGTTCTGAGCCGATATCCACTGCTCCACAGCATACATTTAATTTAGTCGCACACTTAAATTCATGCAATCGATTCACAGAGGAGGAAAGCTGACCAAGACAAACGAAAATGAAGCCAGATTATGGTGATGAGAAAATGACTGAAGCCGATACGCCAGCTAGGCATCGATAAAATTACAGAACCTTCTTTCTATTTTGTCAAGAATCTCCAGATATATTGCAGAAATATCAAACCAGATATGGCATCAATATTTAATTGGTTTAAATACTGTATTTAATTATAGCAAAAAAAATCAAATCAAATCTGTAATAACTGATAAGCAGTGATGTAGAATTAGCTGAGTTAAAAGGCACTGTTTTATTAAATAACTAGCAGTATAGCTCGGAGTTGCTCGGGTGTAATGAAAAGTTTAAAACTAACCCATGGTCCTGGAGCTCAGACTCAGCCCAAAGAATATTTGTGTGAAGTTTGGTGAGAATCGGATAAAAATTGTGGATTTGTATAAAGGACATAGAGAAAGATAAACAGACACGCACACAAACATCTTACCTTTTATATATATATATATATATATATATATATTATCGATTTTCTGCACTATTGTAAGAAATGCAACCTTGAAACTTATGAATATCATTACTTATGTCTTTGTCTATGAGTGTATCAAATTTAATTAAAATCGGAACATTCCTTCTATAACCCGATTTTTTCGATTGTCGATTTTCGATATTTATCGGGGATACCTCGACACAAAACCTAGCTAAGAACACTCGCAAATGCTTATAGTACAACTGTGTAAATTTTCAAGAAAATCGGTTCAGCCGTTTCAGAGTCTATAGGTAACGTAAACACACACAGACAGACACACACACACAGACAAAGTTCCATTTATAAATAAGTTTAGATATTTAAACATGCATAATTTTCATCTCATGTAACTAAGTCAAAAATATAAATAGATAAGAGATAACTAGTCAGAGACTTTGAAAGTACCTGACGAAAGCTTTTTAAAAGGAATTGGGTAGACGGAAATGTTCCTCGATGGTTGGCTAGCAGAAAGTCACAAGTCATCGTGACTGAGGGAATGAACGCAGTCGCTTTGTTCAAATTCATGATGCCGCCAGATTATGTACTCTCTCCCAGAATCTGTAAACAAGGTTCACACAATCCGTACAATAAACTATGGGTGTTGAAACACAACAAAAATGTGCCTGAGCAAGCATCTGCAACATGGACTGGTTAGACAACTTACACTACCGGCCATAATTATTACGCAACCCCAGTGTTTTAAAAAAATGATGTATTTCATACTATTTTTTAGTGTTTAATGCCAAGTGAATAATTGTAAATGAAAATAGAATAGTTCTTATGTTAATACAACACTTACATAATTTATAAGTGTTTAATGATTACCTATATTGCAGTTTCACCAATGAAAGAATGAAGAAAATTTAGGGTGATTCGGATGAGTTACTTTTGTAAAATTTTGCAAAGTAATAATAAAATAGAACCATTCTATTTTAATTTAGAATTATCTACTTGGCAATAAATATTAAAAATAGTATGAAATACATCATTTCTTTAAAAAAAAAACTGGGATCGCCTAATAATTATGGCCGGTAGTGTAGGTGACGGATATTCTCAGAAACGAGCGGCTAAGCACTGAATGAGAAAGATACACGCCATTACTTGGAAGATTGTTGTCTTTAAAGTCATGTTTGTTGACAGTTTCCAGAAAGAACTCAATCATTTCTTTAGCCATGACATCCAATCAATGTAGCTATACATTAATCATTAAAATAAATATACTGTTTAATTATATATAACGAAGCATCTAAATAAATACGAGTATCCATTAAAGATAATACATAAACAAATAAAATTAAATATACACTACCGGCCATAATTATTAGGCGACCCCAGTGTTTAAAAAAATGATGTATTACATACTTTTTTTTTTTTTATAAGCGTTTCACCCCGAGCAAGGCATGTCACTGCCACTACTGTGCAGGGGGCTACGTAGAGTGGAGAAAGGCTGATTAAATATAGGAAATAACAGAGGGTGGGTGATAGGCGGGTGAGGATACCGAGAATGAGGGTTGGGTAGATGAGAGTGTTGTGTGAATAGTTGGGAGTTAGTGTGATAGGAGGTGTCTATTGACCCTACATTTAAACACCTGGAGATTGTAACTGTCGGGAAAGCAGACTTGTGGAAGGGAGTTCCACAGGCGGGAAGCGCGAGAAAAGAAGCTGTTGGAGTAGAATTTACGGTTACATCTTATTTGTTTAACTGTAAAAGGGTGGGACCTAGTTGCTACTCTAGTATCTCGTGTAAATTCGTGCTTAGGCGGCACCAGTGATCTAAGCTCATCGGAGCAGAAGCCATGAAAGTACTTGTAGAAGAGGCACAGGGAAGCTACATCACGCCGGTGTGAGAGCGGCTGCAGCCGGTCTGCCAAGTCAGTATCAACCACGTTAGTATTTATTGCCAAGTTAATAATTGTAAATGAAAACAGAATGTTTTTGGTTAATATTGCACAATAACATGTTCATCAAATAAATTTATAAATATTTAATAATTACCTATATAACAGTTTCATCAATGAAAGAATGAAGAAAATTTAGGGTGATTCGGACGAGTTCATCTTTGCTTCCTTGCCTTGTAAAATTTTGCTAAGTAATAATAACAAAAGAACCCTTTTATTTTCATTTAGAATTGTTCACTTGGCATGAAATAGTATGAAATGCAACATTTCTTTTAAAAATCTGGGGTCGCCTAATATTTATGGCTGGTAGTGTAAGTTTTAAAGACTGTTTATTTTTCTAAATAGCAGGAGCCTGAAACACACACAAATGCTCTCTCTCTCTCTCTCTCTCTCTCTCTCTCACACACACACACACACACACACACACACACACACACACATATATATATATATATATATATATATATATTGGGCATCTGCCAAATACGAGTATTCATTAGAAATAATGTATAAACCAATATATATATATATATATATATATATATATATATATTATTTCTAATGAATACTCGTATTTGGGCAGATGCTTTTTTTTTTTAATGAAACAGTATATTTACTTACATCTACTGACCGGAAGGATCAAGAAATCTTCCGGCAGGATTAGAGTCGGCGTCATCTCGGGGGAACCGTCAGTGGATCTGACGTGTCTTAAGAACTAAAGCATGTAGGTCTAAGGGTCAAACAAAGTCTGAATAAAGCTTTTAAATACACATCTTACCAATCGAATCCGGAGGACGCATATTTTCCTAACAAGATTTCTCGAATGATCAGGCCAGTTCATGCTAATAAATATACAGTTTATATATATATATATATATATATATATATATATATATATATATATATATATAAACAGAGCATCTTCTCAAATATGAGCATCCATTAAAAATAATGTTAAAAGAAATAAATTAAAAGTATGTCAGAGATAATTCACTTTGTAACGGATTTCGTAAAATTTCGTAAATTATTAAATATCTATCTATCTATCTATCTATCTATCTATCTATCTATCTATCTATCTATCTATCCCGGCCAGAAGCAAGTGGATGTGTCTAGCCACACTGATGAGCTGTGATACAGCGAAACAGGCTTGTATGTGGATGACTAATATATATATATATATATATATATATATATATATAAAGATATATATGAATTAAATGTAATCGATAGATATTTATATAGACATTGAATGAGAGAGATATGAACAGACTGAGTTCGATATATATTAACAAATTTACATCGGTATAAAGAAAATGAGATCGACATAAAGAAATTGAGATAGATAGATAGATAGGAATAGAGTGACATAGATAGATAGATAGATAGATAGATAGATAGATAGATAGATAGATAGATAGGAAGAAAAAGTAATAGATAGATAGATAGATAGATAGATAGATAGATAGATAGATAGATAGATAGATAGATAGATAGATAGGAAGAAAAAGTAATAGATAGATAGATAGATAGATAGATAGATAGATAGATAGATAGATAGATAGATAGATAGATAGATAGATAGTGGTATATATACATAGATATATGGATTGGTCTGAAAAGGCGAAGTCAGAAAAATACTGAATATATGTTCACATAGATATGAAGAAACTGTGATAAAGATAAATAAATTGATAAAGATAAGAAGTTGATTCACATTGGAAGAAAGGAAGAACTAAGAACAAAGAATGAATGAACGAACGAAAGAAAGAAAAAAAGGAAGAATGAGATAAATATGAACGAAAGAAAGAGAAAGTGAAACAAAGAGAGAACGAAAGAAAGAACGCAAAACGGAAGAAATAAAATAAACAAAAGAAAGACAGAACGAAAAAAAGAAAGAGACAAGGAAAGAAAGAATGAAAGAACGAAAGAGAGAATGAAAGAGAGAATCCGAAACGAATGAAATAAAGAACGAAAGACAGAAAGAGACAAAGAAAGAAAGAAAGAATGAGAGAACAAAAGAAAGAACGCAAAACGAAAGACAGAAAGAAAGAGACAAGGAAAGAAAGAATGAGAGACTGAAAGAAAGAAACGCACAAGGAAAGAATGAATAAGAGAACGAAAGAAAGAATGAGAGAACGAAAGAAAGAACGCAAGACGAAGGAAACAAATTAATAAAGAACAAATGATAGAAAGAGACAAGGAAAGAAAGAATGAAAGAACGAAAGAGAGAATGAAAGAGAGAATCCAAAACGAATGAAATAAAGAACGAAAGACAGAAAGAGACAAAGAAAGAAAGAATAAGAGAACGAAAGAGAAAACACAAAACGAAAGAAAGGAAGAAATTAAGTAAGAAAGAAAGAGAGAAAGAAAGAAAGAAAGTGACAAGGAAAGAAAAAATGAGAGAACGAAAGAAAGAACTCAAAACGAATAAAAGAAAGAAAGAAAGAGACAAAGAAAGAAAGAATGAGAGAACGAAATAGAAAACGCAAAACGAAAGAAAGGAAGAAATTAAGTAAGAAAGAAAGAGAGAAAGAAACAAAGAAAGAGACAAGGAAAGAAAAAATGAGAGAACGAAAGAAAGAACTCAAAACGAATAAAAGAAAGAAAGAAAGCGACAAGGAAAGAAAAAACGAGAGAACGAATGAAAGAACTCAAAACGAATAAAAGAAAGAAAGAGACAAAGAGACAAAGAAAGAAAGAGACAAAGAAAGAAAGAAAGAAAGAAAGAATGAGAGAACGAAAGAGAAAACGCAAAACGAAAGAAAGGAAGAAATTAGTAAGAAAGAAAGAAAGAAAGATATAAGGAAATAAAGAATGAGACAACTAAAGAAAGAACGCAAAACGAAAGAAAGATCGCAAAACAAAAGAAAGAAAGAAAGAAAGAAAGAAAGAGATAAGGAAAGAAAAAATGAGAGAGCGAAAGCGAGAACCAAAGAAATAAAGGAATAAA